>JANAVB010031813.1:87500-532259 GCA_029216955.1 Iris pallida | reverse complement strand
GGCCTGGCCGCTTCCCTAGCAGAGTACCGAATCATGTTCATCACTTGGTTGACATAATAGGCGTGAATTGGTCTATCCCAAGAATAATGTCCAATATGTTGAGAGTACTCCGCTCTGATAGTCGACGAAGCACCAGACTGGAGACAACCATCATCGACTTCGTAGTCTACGACATCCTGCCAGAGAATCCGAAGGAAGCCGCTTCTGTCAGAAGACGTTCCCTCAGATTCTTCTACGATACAGAGACGATAATGCTGTATCGAGATCATACGATGGATTACTGCTTCGGTGTCTGTCAAATATAGAAGCCAAGGAAGCTGTACGCGAAGCCCACGATGGCGTCTGCGGGGCCCATCAGCCTGGCCTAAAATTGCAAGACCGCCTTCGCCGAATGGGCTATTACTGGCCCACGATGGTAGCGGATGCGATAGACTATACAAGGAAGTACAAAGCCTGTCAAGTCCATGCAGATTTTATCCAACCATCCGAGTTTCTACATCCGACGGTAGCATCCTGGCCCTTCGAAGCATGGGGAATGGACATCATTGGTCCGATCACTCCGCCTTCATCCAGAGGACATCGCTTCATACTCGCAATCATAGATTACTTCTCCAAATGGGTGGAAGCTGTTTTGCTTACAGAAGTGAAGACATCAAATGTGATCAACTTCTTCAAGTATCACGTGATCTACCGCTATAGACTGCCCCGAAGGATCATCCACGACAACGGTCCGCAGTTCACAAGCCATGCCTTCTATCGGTTTTGTGACAAATACCGAGTCCAGAATATTGCTTCAACACCGTACAACTCGGCGACAAATGGTCTGGCTGAAGCGTTCAACAAAACAATCATCAAGCTTCTCAAGAAGTTCGTGTCCTCAAACAAATGCGACTGGAATAAAAAGCTCGACGAATGCTTATGGGCCTACCGTACTACAGTCCGGACAGCCACTAGGAAACCCCGTTCTCTCTGGTCTACGACAGTGAGGCAGTTCTTCCATTGGAAACTCAAATCCCCTTACTCCGCGTTGCCCTTACCTATCGATTGACAACGGATGATAATCACCATCGCCGGCTATAGGAGTTGGAGGCTTTAGATGAGAAGCGTCTGTTAGCTCAACAACGAATCGAGCTGTACCAAGCATGTATCTCGGAAGCTTTTAACAAGAAGGTTAAAATCAGAACATTCCAAGTGGGCGATCTTGTTCTGGCAGTTCGGAGGCCGATGGTTATGACTCATAAAATCGCCGACAAATTCTAGCAAAAGTGGGAAGGCCCATTTATCATCGAGGCTGTATTTTCCAATGGAGCTTACCGCCTCGCAAAATAAAATGGAGACTTGCTCATGTTGTCTGTCACGACCCGAACCCGGTTTTCGGTTACAAGACGTGTCCAAGCCAGCCTACGCCGCAGAGTCGGCAGTAGAACGCTATCAAGCCCACAAGAAATAAATGCTCAAGAAATAACATTTGCTGCTTATTCATATTTCTATATTTATTACAACATTTATAATTAAAGAAAATACAAGATTTTATAATTAATGAAATTGATACAATTGCTTTCTATTTCTAGGTTGACATCAGCATACCCAAGCCTTTCCAATGCTAAGAGTGATCGCGACTAAACCTGAAAAATATTGGTTTCCAGACAGGAATGTTAGAAGTACACAAACCGACGACAATGCGAAAACATAATAGAATTAACTAGACATGAAAATAACATATGAGATATGAAAACTGGAAGATAACTGATGACATAGCACGATAGAGAAGTAAAAGGAAAAATAAAAGACATCTACCTATGTGGTATGAAATATCCATTTCGACGTGTGAACGGCTAGGGGGTAAATCCGGCACCCTGCACGTGTCGTATGTAGCTGCTATTCTCCACGAAAGACACGTGGGATAGTTCTGGGTAGTCCACATGTCTACTAAGATATTTCCCCTTCCGACTACTCCGTGTGACGAGCGTGTCAACAAGCAGCAAGATATATGTATAGACATGAAATGAAAAGACTACTATGAATCGGAAAGTAATTAGAAAGTGTACTTACCTGAGGTCCTTAGCTGGAGAAACCAATAATAATATACCACTCAATGAGCCACAATCAGTCAACACATACAGAAGTCTCCAGATGCTGAAATAAACAGTACCAATGTTCTCAGAATAGTAAAATTAGCTAGGATTACCTGTTCTTAAGTCCAATTTTGGACACAGGGGCAAAGCGGTAATTTTGGACAAAAATGATGTCCGCTGTTGGATGCGCTTTGCACCAAAAAGCGTGCCAGAGTCAACGGTCTCTAAAGTCGTCAAATTATATGTTAACAGGTCCGGTTTTTCGATACGAATCCAACCGTATATCCAAAGTTGGATTTCGGCGGGCCGTGCACAAAATTGCCCGTTGAATTCGTCGCGTACACGTCGCGCACATGCAACCAATTTGAATTCCGTCAAAGCCCACACGACCACGAAGCCGATACGCAGCTTTCGATGCTTTTGGTTCATGACCAAGTCGCCCAGATTGGCGGAACGCACGTCGTATCGAAGAGTTTTCTAGTTTTTAAAACAGGTTTTTGGTCAACTTGGGGATCGAATAACTTCTTACCTGTTTAATGAAATTAGAATCTACAAGAAGGGTTGTGATGTCCTATAGGTTGTCTAGGATGGTCATTAAATAGATATTCAAAAAGGTTACTAGATCGTTCGGAATCGATCCTCGAACATGGATATGTGGACTGCCTTATGTGTCCTGTTTTGAACAGGATTTTTGCGATGTTCGCGTTGATTTTCCGATCGCTCCAGCGCACCATATTTAAATCTATCTGAAAACAATTGAAGTGGTATAGATTAGGTTTATACCTGTGCGATCGTTTCGAGAAACGATCAACTGTAGAGGAAGAAAACGAAGTGCGAAGTCGACTCCTCCAAACCGCCATACTGCTGTGTGCAGTCCTTGTGCGCGCGTACGGCCGGCGATTTTCGGCGAATGCGGGCGTCGTTCTTCGGCGTACAGGTGCCGGAGTGGTCGCCCAGGACCAGGGGACGGCGTGGTTAGGGTTTCGAGGAGAGGACTCTCCTCTGTTCTATTGCTCGATGAGCCATATACGTATATATAGTCGGGTGTTAAACCGAGAGGGTCTCGGTTGGCTGATCGGTTTAAATGGGAAGGAGCTGGGCTCGGGTCTGGGAGGTTAGCACTGGGCTGGGATTGCATTGCATGGCCTGGCTGGGCTTAGCCCTAAAGGTTTAGTTTTTATTCATTTTGTTTTTCTTTTTCTTTTTTATATATGCAAATAATTCACATATATATATTTATATATATACAAACGTATATACATACTAATATATATTAATATATATGCACATACACACATTTATTCATATACTTACACGTATACATATATTTATATATACATACACGCATACACACACATTCACGTATACACCCATATATATATTTATATATACATATATGTACACACATATATTATATATATATATATATATATATATATATATATATATATATATATATATATATATATATATATATATATATATATATATATATATGTACATACATATACATATATATGTACATACATATATACATACACACACATACATTTTTATATACATACTTACATATTTATATAATATATGAATTTATATATAAATACGCATATACACATATACCATATTTATTTATATCTATATATATATCTATATATATATATATATATATATATATATATATATATATATATATATATATATATATATATATATATATATATATATATATATATATATATATACATTTATACGTAAATCCCCTATATGCATGAATACTCCCAAAGTCCAAAAATACATCTTAGGAATATATATTCTAATAGTGTTTGCTCATAATAAAATATATACATACAACAATAATATTTATTTTACAAATAATCTAAGATACTAAATAATATATTTTTATCATTACAAAACTAATAAAAATATAAATAACAATAATAATGATACTAATAAGAAAATCTATAATATGTGTACAGACAGAATTTGTAGTCTAAATATCCCAACATGCATAAGGGTAAATAGGAAGGTATTTATCCTATTTCTAAAATAGAATATTAATTCAGTAATAATAAATTATATTTATGTATATAAATCCATTATATACGAACTACCTACTTAACAATCAGAATAATAAATGCAATATGTATGACTACATGGGCGTCGTTGGTCGCACTGCATTGACTACATGGGTTTGGCTCAGTTCGGCTCCAGTCCAGGCTGGTTTGGTACAACCGGGTCCCCTAAACGTCAAATAATATAATTAATTAATAAATAAAAATTTTAGTACGGGTTAAGTCGCAACCGTAGGAAAGAAATCGTAAAGCAGAATACTCTAGAGGGGGGGTGAATAGAGTTGGCAGCGGAATAATTCTAATTAAAAATTGTTAGCAGCAAGATCACAGAATAATAATCACAACTAAATAATGTAAAGGCAGAGATAAGAAAGCAAACTTAAAGACAGCGATGCATACTGGTTTCCCTCTGTTGAGGACTAGTCCAGTCGGTAGAACTCTTGCTACCAGTTGAATCCACTATTGGCAAAATCGTAAGTTTTCTTACGAAGTCCTTGCAACTTCTACAAAGCGAGCTTTGATGCGAAGAACTCTTCCAACTTCAATTGTGAAGAGGTATTCTTCTATCAAGCCTTCTGATTATAATCACTCTGAAACTTCTAGACCGCACCGCACTAGCAAATTGACTAGAGGATTGTAACTGGCTTGGGATCTGAAAATTAAAGCTCGAAAAAAACTCTTTGGAAGATTGAAAGTTTTTTAGAAGAGAGAAGATTGAAAGTGATTGAGTGAGTTAAAATGATCAAAATCCTTCTCTATTTATAGGAGTTCCAAAGACAGAATTCTGGCAGAATTCGGGCAGAATTCGGGCAGAACTCGATGAGCAAATCTCGGTCAAATCCGCAACTGCAGGAGGACCAAGTTCCAAGGAATTCAAAAACAAAACGACCACTAACCGAACTCTGGCCGAACTCTGGCCGAGTTCTGTCAGGGTTAGGTTATGGTTTTAAAAATTAGTTTTTGGAGAATTTTGAAAACCTTTTTGGAGTTTTTGTAAATACGAATGTTTTTCAAAACTAAGGACATTTTAAAAACATTTTGAAATCATTTTGGAATAGCCTATTTGCCAGTACGACTCGGTGTACAAAGTATTCCTAGACTCAAATAAAATGAAAAAATACATTGCTCAAAGAAATACAGACTCGAACAGGCAAACAGCGCTTCGGTCTTGAACTGAGTAGATAGCTGTTCTTGATTATGTCCAAGAGTCCGAGATGTCCTGACTAGTTCCATATATCGAGACAGAGTTTGATCAATTATTAAAATCAGTTTGACCATATGACCAATGGGCCAACAATCTCCCCCATTTTGATAATTGACAAACTATGAATGATATAACATCTAAGCTTGGAATCAAATCAAAAATAGTAAAGTAAAATTGTTCATATCCTTCATGCATTTTCTCAAAAGATGTTAGATCCTTATTTCTCCCCCGTTGTCACTTAACAAAATAATTGCAAAAGAGAAAGCTCCTCCGCAATCAATGTATAAGTAACAAACAGTGAAGAAACACATAAAAAAATTATGACATATGGTAGAGACAGAAAAAAATAACATCACAGGCATGTATTTGTCTCAGGCAGTTTATAATATAACAGAGAATTAATTCACAGGCAGTTTATAATATAGAAGCAGATAAAGATGCTATAAATAAATAAATAAACTGATGTGAAAGATAAACTACGAAATCCATAAAGATAAAATGATGTTCAAGAGACATCAATAAATATCCAGTACAAGTCTGATAATAAAAAGATAAGAGGACAGAAACTTGGAATATCGGAGCATTTCCAAGTGTACAGAAGATAATATCTAAGTCTCAAAAATCAGCTAATATATCACATCTCCTCCTCCTCCTCATCATCATCATCAGCATGACCGGCATGTCCAGAGGGACCAGCTCCAGAAGTACCAGTGCCAGAAGGGTGAGGAGGGACGCCAGTGTAAAACTCACCGACATAGTCTCGAAGAGGAGCACGGTCAGAACGGTACCAATCATATGCGTTACCGGGCTGAAAGTAGGCATGAACAGCCTCATCCTCACAGCGGTAACCAGAGAAGGCTGGATCTCTAGGAATAGAACCGACAGAATGACCAGTCTGAGCAAATCGAAGATCGACGAGAGAATTTGCTATCGTCTGATAACGAGTGACATCGCGGAACTCACTTTCGTGGGCTACATCCGTCATCAAGACGTGCAAATCAAAAAGATGCTGGTGTATGCCTTCAAAGGTCATGGCATACTGCTGAGTAGGTGGAGGAGGTAGAGCAGTAGGAGGAGCAGCAGCAGTCATACTACGACGAGATAGCTTAAGAAACTTGGGCTCAGGGTCTTGAGTACAAGTTGACAAATCAATATCAAAACGCTGGAAGATGCGTGGAAGAATCATCGCATAAGTGAGATTTCTATCTCTTGCACGACAACGTCCCATCATCTGGATAATAGTCTTAGGGGCAGAAAAAGGAATCCCCTTAAGAATGTGAAACATAGCAGATAGTTCAAGTGATGTGACATCATCCTTTGAAGTAGACTTCGGAAGGAGAGTGGAGTAGATGATGCGATGCAATTCATAACTAAACAAGTTCAAGTTATTTGCCTTGAACTTTCCAGAGCGAACTCGATCAGGGGCACAGAGTTCAGCTTTGAAACTAGCAAATGTCGTGCCGTCGGAGAAATCAAATTCAGTGATATCATCAAACGGTGCACCTTCGTTAGAAATACCAAAGATTTTAGCTAAGAGAACATCATTGAACTTGATATTTAGTCCGCCAACACGAGTACTTACGTCAAACGTGTTTAGTACGATATTGTAATAGAAAAATCTAATGGCATTAGTAGCAACTGGGAAACAAAGTTTAACAAAGTATTGTAATCCTAATGCCTCAAAATAAGGGCGGTGTTCTAGAAACACAATCTATTTGATAGGAGCGCCTGTGCATATGGATCTCATAGAAAAGTCTCTATACCACAGAAGGGCTTGATCTAGGGTTTGAAAATAAAACCCATCGAACGCGCCATCGCTCGATTGAATTGGTGAAAAGAGGGAATCCGTGGGTGGATTTGAAGATAATCCTTCCTCACTAGGATTGGTCGTCTTCTTTCTCTTGAAGGGATTGAATCCCTTAGGTGGCATTGTGCAATAAAAGTAAATATGCACGAAATTAAAAGGAGGAGAAATACAGAGTTATACCTCTCGAGATTCAAGTATATTGTAGAGGACAACGAACTCCGCACGAATCTAAAATTTGGATAGATTTTACCACGTAGATTGGGAGTAACGGAGTGGTGAAGAACTAGGATTTGAGGGCTCTCGTGCGACTGCTGTTGCTGTAATGGTGGTGTTTAGAAGCAATAAAGAAGAAAGGCTCTCGGGTTCTGGTTATATAACCAGATACCACTAACCGAACTCGGGCCGAATTCGGTTCGAAGTCTGGCCGAATTCGTCTGGGATTGGTTTGGAACACTTTCTTTTTCATTGACTCATTTCAAAGATTTAATTCAAAGATTAGTAATTTTAACATTCAATTAATATAATTAATGTTATTTTATAGATTAAATATCGTTACACAGCGACTGTCTCAGATTAGCTGTAGGAGTACTGTCCCAGCTGGCGGAGGTTCACCGGGGAACTCTTAAGTACCACTTCGCTTCAACCGTAGTTGTGGTAACAGACAGACTCTTTATTGGCTTGTCTCTAACACAGTTTTGCATATTGAAATAAAATCATAAAACAAAATTAATTAACATTATTGACATCCAAAATTCCTAATTCTCGACGTAAATTATTGAAACGATCTTCTGCTAGAGGTTTTATGAAGATGTCAGCTAATTGATTCTCAGTATCTATGTACACAAGGTCAATATCTCCATTTTGATGATGATCTCTAAGAAAATGATGTCGGATCTCGATATGCTTAGTACGAGAATGACATACTGGATTCTTAGTCAAATTAATTATGCTCGTGTTGTCACAAAAAATGGGAACGTGTGTGTAAAATAAATCATAGTCTTCCAAGGTTTGTTTCATCCACAAAATCTGAGCACAACAACGTCCTACGGCGATATACTCAGCCTCTGTTGTTGATAGGGCTACAGAATTTTGCTTTTTACTAAACCATGAGACTAAAGCCTTGCCTAAGAAATGACATGTGCCGCTGGTACTTTTTCTATCAACTTTGCATCCAGCAAAATCTGCATCCGAGTAACCAATAAGGTCAAAGGACTTAGTTTTGGGATACCATAAGCCAACAGAAGAAGTGCCCTTAAGGTATCGAAAGATACGCTTAACTGCGCACAAATATGATTCCTTTGGATTGGCTTGAAAACGTTCACACAGGCAAACACTAAACATAATATCTGGATGACTAGCAGTTAAATAAAGTAAACTACCGATCATACCTCGATACTTACGTGTGTCGACCGACTTGCCTTGTTCATCAATATCAAGCTTTGTTGAAGTTGTCATCGGAGTGCCAATTGGTTTAACATTGTCCAGATCAAACTTCTTTAGCAAATCTTTTGTGTACTTGGCTTGATTTATGAACGTCCCATTGTCAATTTGTTTGATTTGCAGTCCGAGAAAGAATTTCAGCTCTTCCATCATGCTCATCTCAAACTCATTTTGCATACACTTAGAGAATTCTTGACACAGAGATTCATCAGTAGATCCAAATATAATATCATCAACATAGACTTGTATTAAGAGAAGCTTGCCATTAAAAGACTTAATAAAAAGTGTAGTGTCAACGCCTTTTGAAAAATTGTTGTCAAGTAGGAAGGAGCTTAGACGATCATACCAAGCACGAGGGGCTTGTTTTAAACCGTACAAAGCTTTCTTCAACTTGAAAACATGATCAGGGTTTTTAAAATCTGTAAAACCTGGAGGTTATGCTACAAAAACTTCTTCTTTTATAAAACCATTTAAAAATACACTCTTGACATCCATTTGAAATAATTTAAATTATGAAAACATGCAAATGCACATAACATGCAAATGCACATAACATGCGAATGGATTCTAATCTCGCAACTGGAGCATAAGTCTCATCGTAGTCGATACCTTCTTCCTGATTGTATCCTTGAGCTACGAGTCGAGCCTTATTACGAGTCACTAAACCATTCTCGTTCAATTTATTTCGGAATACCCAACGGGTGCCAATGACCGGATGATCAATAGTCTTGGGAACAAGTTCCCAAACTTGATTCCGTTTAAATTAGTTTAATTGCTCTTGCATAGCATCTATCCAAAAACTATCACTACATACTTCATCAATAGTTTTGGGTTCTAGCTGTGAAATGAATGCAACAGTAGAAACAATATCTCTACTGGATGTACGAGTACTTACACCTTTGGTAATATCACCAATTACCAAATCCTTTGGATGATCAGCTGTAAATTTTAATCTTTTCGGCAGATTCTGAAGGTAGCTGGTTCCTGGATCTTCTCGAGGAGGATCAACTAGTGCTGAGCTTGGTTGAGAATCAGCTGGTGTTGAGCTTGGTTGAAAATCAACTGGTGTTGAGCTTGGTACAGTTAGATCTTCGTCGTTGTCATCGATAGTCATTTGATTCAGTTCATCAAAGGTGACGTTGATTGACTCTTCGATGATCATAGTTCGTTTGTTGAAGACTCTGTATCCTTTGCTCTTGGCCGTATAACCTAAAAATATACCTTTATCGGCCTTTTCGTCAAACTTTCCCAAATTATCTTTTGTATTAAGAATAAAGCATTTACAACCAAATATTCTAAAATATGAAACTGATGGAATTCTATCAAACCATAACTCAAATTGAGTCTTCTTCGATTTGGGTCGAATTAGAACTCTATTGAGAACAAAACAAGCTGTATTGACAGCTTCAGCCCAGAAATATTTGGGTAGACTAAACTGGTTTAACATTACTCTGGCCATTTCGGATAGAGTTCTGTTCTTACGTTCCACAACTCCATTTTGTTGTGGAGTCCTAGGGTAGGAGAACTCGTGTATAAAACTGTGTGTGTCACAAAATTGCTCAAACTCTGCATTCTTGAATTCGCCACCATGATCGCTTCTAATACGAGTGATCATGTAACCTTTTTTATTCTGTACTTTCTTGCAAAAGGCGACAAATTCGGATAATGCATCATTCTTGTGTGTCAAGAAGTATACCCACGTGTATCTAGAGTAATCATCTACAATTACAAAAGCATATAGCTTACCTCCGAGGCTAGCAACTCTGCTAGGACCAAATAAGTCCATATGTAGCAATTGTAGAGGTCTAGTAGTACATACTGTGTTTACTGACTTGAATGTGGATCTGGTAGCTTTGTTCTTTTTCACATTGACTGCATACCGAATCCTTCTTGAATGTTATGTCCGGTAAACCGTGTACTAGCTTCTTCGTGGCTAATCTTGAGATTGTGTCCATATTTGCGTGACCGAGTCTCATATGCCACAGATGACTCTCATCACTTTTAGCCATTAAGCATCTACCTGAAATATTAGTTTCTTCAAACAAATAGAAAATATATATGTTGTCTTCCCTGATACCTTCAAAGATAGTACTACCAGTTGAGCTATCAACTATAGTACATTTGTCTTTTCTAAAGTTGATGCCATAACCATGATCAGCTAGATGACTTATGCTGAGTAGATTATGTTTCAACTCGGTAACCAGACAGACATCCTTAATCACAGGATAGGGAGACTTACCAACATCACCGATACCAATGATATACCCTTTCAAGTTATTACCGAAGGAGACATAACCTTCCTTCTTCTTCTTCGACAGTGTTACAAATAGTGTAGCGTCACCGGTCATATGCTGTGAACAACCACTGTTGAGGATCCATTTGCTTTTAGCATGTGAAAGGTGTTCCACCTACAAAATAGTTTGCAGATGAAACTTTTGGTACCCATTTCTTGTAGGGTCCTAAAATATTAGTTTTTGGTATCCATGCATAAATATTTAAATCAACAAGCTTTCTGATTCTACATGCAGGAGAAATATGTCCAGTGTGGCCACAATAATGATATTGTGCATGTTTAGTGTTGAAAGCTGAGTGATGTGCATGGTTGGTAGGTTTAGGTTTTCTAGTAAAGAAGAAAGCATACCTATAATCCTGTTTGGGCTTAACCTTTTGGGGTAAAGGTTTGATAGGGTTAGGTCTGACAGTGTTTGGTTTGGGAATGTTCCGATTATTCGGTAAGTGACACGTGTTAGGGTAGGAAGCAGCAGTCTCAGGCTGTTTTCCTAACCTAATTTCCAATCTTTTGGAGGTATCATACAACTTAGTATAGTCAGAAGTGAGTGCTTCCATTCTGACTTGTGCACATTGAAGACTTTTCCTCTCTTTAGAAAGTTCTTCTTTCACTTGGTCAATAACCTTGTCTTTCTCTTCAGATGACTTGGTAGTCTCATGTAATAAGAGCTTAATAGAAGAAAGCTCACCAGACTCACTAACATTATTTCTAACCTCAGCTAGTAGGTCGGTAAGTCTTCCTATTTCACCTTTGTATTCTTAGAGTACCTTCTTAGAGGTCTGATATTTGCTATGCAGTTTTCTGTAATCACTTATCAGTTCATTGAAGGCATCTCCTAATTGCTCAAAGGTGAAGTCATCATATGTATCAACTATAGGTTCAGAGAGTACCTGATCGGATGCCATAAAGCATACATTTGCAGAGTCTTCTGATTGTTCATCTTCTGAGTCGCTGGCTTCACTTTCATGCCATATGCTGGTATTGGCATATCTTCGAGATGTTGATCTCTTCAGGTTCCTTTTTTTATATCTGTTGCTCTTCTTGCTTGATGATGAGTTTGTAGGATAATCCTTCTTTATGTGTCCCTTCTTCTTGCAGCCATAGCAGACAGCATCATCTTGATACCAGTTGTTGCTGCTATTGTTTTCTTTGGCTTTCTTCTCATATCTCATGAATCTTTTGAATTTCTTTGCTAGGAGTGCCTGATCTTCAGCATCAGATTCACTGCTGTCTGAATCACCTTCAGCAGCTTTTTTGTGCTGAGCCTTGAAAGCGATCGTCTTTTCCTTTGGTACAGGCTCTTCAAAATCTTGTAGCTCCAGTTCATGAGTGAGTAGCTTACCCATGATTACTTCGAGGGACATAGTTGTGAGGTTGTTCCCTTCAATGATTGCAGTAGCCTTTGGAATCCAGTTCTTGGTAAGTGCTCACAGGAGTTTGCGAATCTTTTCATGGTTACTGTAATCTTTGCCTAGGGAGGATAAAGATTTACAATATCCAAGAATCTTTCGAACATCTGAGTAACTATTTCGTTGGGCTTCATCTTGAACACCTCGTATTCCTGAGTAAGTCTGCTGACCTTTGATTCTTTGACTTGAGTTGTGCCTTCATGTGTGACTTCAAGAAGCTTCCACACTTCATTAGCAGTTGTACAGATAGACACCCTGCTAAATTCAGTTCTGTCTAAAGCATAAAATAAAGCATTAATAGCACGTGCGTCAAGACTGGCCCTTTTCTTTTCTTCCTCTGTATATCTGTTATGGGGTTTTTCAATTAAAACTCCATCAACATTTATACGAGGTGGCTTTTGATAGCTATCAATAACAATAGACCAAAAATCAAAGTCAAGTGATTTCAAGAAAAAACTCATCCGTGTTTTCCAATAGGTATAATTCGTACCATCAAACAGTGGAGGTCTGTTTGTGGCTTGGCCTTCACTTGTAAATTTCACAGTTGCCATGTGTTGTGCTGTGATCTATATAACAATTAGTTAAATGAATAAATAATTATAATGTTACCTTGCTTTACCTGTAACACCCGCTCTGATACCAATTGTAGGAACGAAATCGTAAAGTAGAATACTCTAGAGGGGGGTGAATAGAGTTGGCAGCGGAATAATGCTAATTTAAAATTATTAGCAGCAAGATCATAGAATAATAATCACAACTAAATAATGTAAAGGCAGAGATAAGAAAGCAAACGCAAAGACAACGATGTATACTGGTTTTCCTCTGTTGAAGACTAGTCCAGTCGGTAGAACTCTTGCTACCAGTTGAATCCACTATTGGCAAAATCGCAAGTTTTCTTACGAAGTCCTTACAACTTCTACAATGCGAGCTTTGATACGAAGAACTCGTCCAACTTCAATTGTGAAGAGGTATTCTTCTATCAAGCCTTCTGATTACAATCACTCTGAAACTTGTAGACCGCATCGTACTGGCAAATCGATTAGAGGATTGTAACTGGCTTGGGATCTGAAAATTAAAGCTCGAGAAAAACTCTTTGGAAGACTGAAAGCTTTTTAGAAGAGAGAAGATTGAAAGTGAATGAGTGAGTTAAAATGATCAAAATCTTTCTCTATTTATAGGAGTTCCAAAGACAGAATTCTGGCAGAATTCGGGCAGAACTCGATGAGCAAATCTCGGTCAAATTCGCAACTGCAGGAGGACCAAGTTCCAAGGAATTCAAAAGCAAAACGGCCACTAACCGAACTCTGGCCGACTCTGGCCGAATTCTTTCAGGGTTAGGTTATGGTTTTATAAATTAGTTTTTGGGGAATTTTGAAAACCTCTTTTGAGTTTTTATAAATACGAATGTTTTTCAAAACTAAGGACATTTTAAAAATATTTTGAAATCATTTTGGAATAGCCTATTTTCCAGTACGACTCGGTGTACAAAGTATTCCTAGACTCAAATAAAATAAAAAAATACATTGCTTAAAGAAATACAGACTCGAACAGGCAAACAACGCTTTGGTCTTGAACTGAATTTATAGCTGTTCTTGATCATGTCCAAGAGTCCGAGATGTCCTGACTAGTTCCATATATCGAGACAGAGTTTGATCAATTATTAAAATCAGTTTGACCATATGACCAATGGGCCAACAGCAACTTGGTCTGGTTTTCCTAGTTAGGACATCACTATGGTTCAGTCTTCCATATCAGGGCTAATACACTAGTCAAGGCACGTCACTGAACTATCCGTGTCATGATTTCTAGTCGTCTGGTACTTCTAAACTCAACTATGGCTAAAGTCATCTACCGTATTAATTAACTAAATAATTATTTATAAAAATAAATTTTAAAATCACCATTTAAATCAAAATAAATAATAATAAAAAAATATTTCAAAAATTCTGGGAGGGGAGGCTACAAATCTACCCACCTTAAAAATAATTTCGTCCTCGAAATTCTAGTTCATAACTATTCCTTAAAATTCAATCAAAAATAAAAGAATAAGTCCACTATTACCACAATCTTCTCAAATTTATTTCTCAGAATTATTTATACCTCCTCCTAGCCATTTCGTAACTACGAATTCTCGGGGACTTCTACCCACCTTTGGTCACACTACTCCTCACAACTAAAATCTATAATCTTCTAGCTAGTTGCTAAGAATCCTACCAACAATTATCTAGGCATATGGTATCTATAATCCGCTCCTATCTATCAAACAACCCAATATTTAATAAGCAATAGACTTACCCAAGTGGCTAAGAATTGTTGATAAACTCTAATAAGCATGACCATTCGTCGCTCCAAAATAGGAAAGACAAAAAGGTAAGGAAGAGTAATCGAGAGCAGTTATGAAGTTTTTAGAGCGGTAGAGAGTATCCAATGATACAGATAGGAAGAGTTCATGAACCGTTGACTTATTTGCTAGGTTGGGCTACTCTAGTCCAGTCACTTGCTACATCGAAGGACCCTTCGCTCTTAGAGTGACCTGCAAGCCGTACAATACAGAAGTCTCGTTATCGAAATTCTAATTCAAACAAGGTTCCATAATGGAACAGAATTTGAGAAATCAAGATTGTGATCTTTTTCGTGGTTATTTAAACACACAAGCAAGGGATATCACTGCAATACAAGGTCGTATCTCGACTTCAGGTAGATGGAATAAGAGTTACGTATGACTTCATATTCTAAGAGGTGGGGACTACCTAATAGGTATGGGGCCTATTTCAGATAGTTCGGTTTTATTGTCCAAGTATGGTGGTATGCCTGGATGGATTTTAATGGGTCTCATGATTTGGACATCATTCGTTGGTTGGGTAAACCTTGGATTGTAATCTATATGGATTGGACAAGATTCCAATGATAAAACTATTCCTACTAGATTAGGGTATTCTAGAATAGGCTTTAACTCAAGTGGTTGAGCTAGTTGCCAGTCAGGTTGGTTAGCTAAGTTTCTAAAGTCCAAAATACGCCTTCGGTGACTTTTGTGTTTAAATAGCACAAGAGGCATCTACCAAGTGGCTCACTAGTTGCGTGTGCGTAGTGGGCTTCGAGTAGATCACCACCATATATTGGGTCGAAGGAATTAAGTCGGAGTTGAGGCTCTAATGGAAGTCGGAAAGTATACCGGCATTATGGTAAGGGTTATAACTAGTCCTTTTGACCTAAAAATTGTACCTCAAAAATAGAGTACAAGGGAACGGTTTTGAGCGGGACTTTATATACCTAGATGAAGGTGGACTCTAGATCTTGTATATAAAATTTGTTGGAAGATAACAGCTGGTCTCGTACTCCGAATATTAATGACACGGCCGGGGCATAGAATAATCTAAATGGAAAGTGGGAGTCTCTGGGGCACTAATTATCAACCTATTGAAATTATTCTAATCAATCAAAAATTCTTGTATATCCTAAAGATTTTAGAAGGCCTATAGTCTACCCACCTTAGAAGCTACGATATGGTTTTAGGAATAATGGGGTTAGAAGGATTTCAAGGTTTGGATATCGTACCTCGACTCTGGTCAATAAAGAATAAGGCACGACGTACGAGATACGGTAGATATAAGTCAAGTCAAGGATCGTTACTCAATAAATGAAAAACGAGTACATATGTAAGGACACATGGTCGATAAAATAGAATGACCTACTCGTCCACAGTATACATGAGTTGTCAACGGGGTAACCAACTCTAAGGTACATCATATGAAAATATTTCTAAAAACTGAGTCATGAATTTCTATTGGGGTCAAACCTGCCAGACTATTGTCACAAGTGCCCTGGTTAAAACAAGATTCAACAAATAATTAGAGGCTCACAACATTTGGTCTCATAAGAATAGGTAGTCTCCTAGGTTGGCATTCGATCAAGAGAAGGATCCTAATAATTCTCGGACTCCAATGACTAGAAGATCAAGATAGTAGGTTTAGTATCGAATGGAGGACGAGTAACTCAAGGCAAGATTCCTATCACAGGGCTGGCCGATGGTAGCTATACTTGCGTATACAACCATCACGGTCATGGGGATACTAGGTATCTATCTATCAATTACGAGCTTTCGTCTTTCAAATCAGTAAAAGACAAAAACAATAAAGAGTTCGAGAGAGATGTCACTGAATACAATTACATGATTCAAGGGCGAATGCATAATTCAAGAGGAATTATCAAGCAGTCGCGGATGAGATCCTAGTGATATCTACATCTTAATTCACGTAGGATAATTAAATAAAAGCGAACCAGATGCATCATGGTTGATCAGACCGTAATACAATAATTCTGATTAGACAATATGTTAGCGGGCGTCCCCAATAAACATACGTCTTGAATCAAGCTCGATAAAAGAGTAAGCTTGCAAAAACTAGGTTGTAATAGCATCATTAGTCAAGAGAGTCAAAATATAAATATGCAAGATTTTTGAAAGAAGGAATAAGTAGTTCGAGTTTTGTGAGATTCAAAATCTAACTCGAGATTCGTACACGATTAACAGAATCAAAAATCATAAATCAATTCCTTACAGCAAAATAGAATTTAAAATAGACAATTCTAACTTATGATATAAGATTTATATCTAATAAAGCAAAAGAAAATTAAACAGTTTATCAAAATTAATGCCTTAATTCTAGGCAAGCCTAACATACCAAGTGAATAGTATATCCACATTGAATCACTTTGTCATATCAAAGTAATAGTGTACCTATAGGAATTTAGCAAGCTATCTAAATTGCATGGCCTATCTAATAACCTTAACTACCCAACGGTCAATTTGAACAAGGGACTCCTAGTCCTAGTCATTATCTTAAATCATTTTAATCCTAGGTTGTGAATGAGCATTTCTTGGTCGCAGGCTCGCAATAGTACGACTAACATACCATCACGAGTTCACAATATTTTACGAAAACAGACCTGCATGGGCCACCACAAAAATTTGTCACGACCCGTACCCGCTTTTCGGATACGAGACGTGTCCAAGCCAGCCTACGTCGCAGAGTCCGCGGTAGAACGCTGTCAAGCCCACAAGAAATAAATGCTCAAGAAATAACATTTGCTGCTCATTCACATTTCTATATTTATTACAACATTTATAATTAAAAAAATACAAGATTTTACAATTAATGAAATTGATACAATTGCTTTCTATTTCTAGGTTGACATCAGCATACCCAAGCCTTCCCAATGCTAAGAGTGATCGCGGCTAAACCTGAAAAATATTGGTTTCCAATCAGGAATAGAACAAGTACACATACCGACGACAATGCGAAAATATAATAGAATTAACAAGACATGAAAATAACATATGAGATATGAAAACTGGAAGATAACTTATGACATAGCACGATAGAGAAGTAAAAAGAAAAAATAAAAGACATCTACCTATATGGTGTGAAATATTCGTTTCGACATGTGAACGGCTAGGGGGTACATCCGGCACACTGCACGTGTCGTGTGCAGCTGCTATTCTCCACGAAAGACACGGGAGATAGTTCTGGGTAGTCCACATGTCTACTAAGATATTTTCCCTCCCGACTACTCCGTATGACGAGCGTGTCAACAAGCAGCATGATATATGTATAGACATGAAATGAAAAGACTATTATGAAACGGAATGCAATTAGAAAGTGTACTTGCCTGAGGTCCTTAGCTAGAGAAACCAATAATAATATACCACTCAATGAGCCACAATCAGTTAACTCATGCAGAAGTCTCCAGATGCTGAAATAAACAGTACCAATATTCTCAGAATAGTCAAATTAGCTAGGATTGCCTGTCCTTAAGTCCAATTCTGGACACAGGGGCAAAACAGTAATTTTAGGCAAAAACGATGTCCGCCGTTGGACCCGCTTTGCACCGAAAAGCGTGCCAGAGTCAACGGTCTCTAAAGTCATCAAACTGCATGTCAACAGGTTCGGTTTTCCGATACGAACCCAACCGTATGTCCAAAGTTGGATTTCGGCGGGCCGTACACAAAATCGCCCGTTGAGTCGGACCATGGAGCCCACAAAACGGCATCGATTCAACTGTCTCAGAATTGGACCAAACTTGGCATACAGGACCAGAAAAATGATACGGTCCTTTTGGCGTAAGTTTTGTCTCGATCTGACGAGCGTGCACAAAGTAATTAGGAAATTTGCACAGAGGCCGATACGGTGAATTTTGACGGATACGTATCAAATTCGTCGCGCACACGCAACCAATTTGAATTCCGTCAAAGCCCACACGACCACGAAGCCGATACGCAGCTTTCAATGCTTTCAGTTCACGACCAAGTTGCCCCGATTGGCGGGACGCACGTCGTATCGAAGAGTTTTCTAGTTTTTAAAACAGGTTTTCGGTCAACTTGGGGATCGAATAACTTCTTACCTGTTTAATGAAATTAGAATCTACAAGAAGGGTTGTGATGTCCTATAGGTTGTCTAGGACTTTCATTAAATGGATTTTCAAAAAGGTTACTGGATCGTCAGAATCGATCCTCGAACATGGGTGTGTGGACTGCCTTGTGTGTCCTGTTTTGAACAGGATTTTCACGATGTTTGCGTTGATTTTTCGATCGCTCCAGTGCACCATATTTAAATCTATCTAAAAACAATTAAAGTGGTATAGATTAAGTTTATACCTGTGCGATTATTTCGAGAAACGATTAACTATGGAGGAAGAAAATGATACGCAAAGTCGACTCCTCCAAACCGCCATACTACTGTGTGCAGTCCCTGTGCGCGCGTACGGCCGACGATTTTCGACATCATTCTCCGACGTACAGGTGCCGGAGTGGTCCCCAGGACCAGGGGACGGCGTGGTTAGGGTTCCAAGGAGAGGACTCTCCTCTGTTCTGTTGCTCGATGAGCCATATACGTATATATAGTCGGGTGTTAAAACGAGAGGGTCTCGGTTGACTGATCGGTTTAAATAGGAAGGAGCTGGGCTCGGGTCTGGGAGGTTAGCACTGGGCTGGGATTCCATTGCATGGCCGGGCTGGGCTTAGCCCTAAAGGTTTGGTTTTTATTCATTTTGTTTTTCTTTTTCTTTTTCATATATGCAAATAATTCACACACACACACACACATATATATATATATATATATATATATATATATATATATATAAATATATATATATATATGTATATATATATATATATATATATATATATATATATATATATATATATACATATACGTATATAAATACTAATATATATGCACATACACACATTTATTTATATACTTACACGTATACATATATTTATATATACATACACGCATACACACACATTCACGTATACACCCATATATATATATATTTATATATACGTATACGAACACACATATATTATATATATATATATATACATATATATATGTACATACATATATATACAAACACACATACAATTTTATATACATACTTACATATATATATATATATATATATATATATATATATATATATAATATAAATTTATATATAAATACGCATATACACATATACCATATTTATTTATATCTATATATTTTTATTTATATCTATATATATATATCTATATACATATAAACTATATATATATATTTTTTATATTTTTATATATATTTTTTATATTTATATATATATATATATATATATATATATATATAAATATATATATATATTTTATATATATATATATATATATATATATATATATATATATATATATATATATATATATATATATAAATATATATCTACATTTATACGTAAATCCCCTATATGCATGAATACTCCCAAAGTCCAAAAATACATCTTAGGAATATATATTCTAATAGTGGTTGCTCATAATAAAATATATACATACAACAATAACATTTATTTCAAAAATAATCTAAGATACTAAATAATATATTTTTATCATTACAAAACTAATAACAATATAAATAACAGTAATAATGATACTAATAAGAAAATCTATAATAAGTGTACAGACAGAATTTGTAGTCTAAATATTCCAACATACATAAGGGTAAATAGGAAGGTATTTATCCTATTTCTAAAACAGAATATTAATTCAGTAATAATAAATTATATTTATGTATATAAATCCATTATATACGAACTTTCTATTTAACAATCAGAATAATAAATGCAATATGTATGACTATATAGGCGTCATTGGTCGCACTGTATTGACTACATGGGTTTGGCTCAGTTCGGCTCCAGTCCAGACTGGTTTGGTACAACCGAGTCCCCTAAACGTCAAATAATATAATTAATTAAGAAATAAAATTTTTAGTATGGGTTAAGTCACAACTTGGTCTAGTTTTCCTAGTTAGGACATCACTATTGTTCAACCTTCCCTATCAGGGCTAATACACTAGTCAAGGCACGCCACTGAACTATCCGTGTCATGATTCCTAGTCGTCTGGTACTTCTAAACTCAACTATGGCTAAAGTCATCTACCGTATTAATTAACTAAATAATTATTTATAAAAACAAATTTTAAAATCCCCATTTAAATCAAAATAAATAATAATAAAAAATATTTCAAAAATTTCAGGAGGGGAGGCTACATTGCCCATCAACGGCAAGTTCCTGAAGAAGTATTACGTCTAAAACGACATCCTCCAAATCTCCAGATCGTTGAGTTATGTACCCTTTGGTACCGCTGAACTTACACTCTGACTCCAAATCTCCCAGATTGTCAAGTTATGTACCCATAGGTACCGCTGAACTTACACTCTGGTTACTCCAGACGAATCTATATCGCATCTTTTGGGTATTAAGTCACGTATGATCATACCTCTGAACTTTCTTCCTAAAAAGAGCTCCTTCCTCATGATCCACTACCCGCACTTTCAGTGCATAAAAAGGGTAACAGATCCACAAATTTCTCGATACAACCACGTCGATGTTACCTCTAAGTTGTTTCACTTCCATCAAAAACAAACCACCCCTCACGTAGAACTTCCACGTCCTCATTACCTCTAAGTTGTTCTATGTACCCTTCATGGATCCCACTCTTGCCACGTCCTCATTACCTCTGAGTAGGAAGGCTCCATTGAAGAATCCCTCATATTTACCACATCCTCGTTACCTCTGAGTAAGTATGTCGGTTTTCTCTCGACTTATTATCTGTACCAAAAACTGGAGTACGCCAAGGATAATAGGTCCACAAATGTCCTCTGTTGACCACAAATGCTGTACTAAGTTTTCTAGTACATGCGCCTCATTTCTCATCATGCCCCGGGAGCCCAACTGCTCCATGGCATTCTTTCTTCCGATACCAAAAACTTCTATGGCCACCTTACTGTGGAATTGTTCTAAGTATCCCCATCAAATTTGTTATCCGTACCTAAAACAAAGGTATACCAAGGGTAACAAGTCCACAAACAGTCCCCCAGTGAGGCAAATACCACAACACCTCAAACGTAATAATCAATACAAATGAAGGATAAAATAAAACATACTCTTTTATTTGAAAGTCAAAAGTACTACATGTTATGGGACCACGTCCCTCTCAAAAAAAAAGAAAAGAACATAAACAAAAGAAGAAAAAGGCCGACTATGGTTCGGCGATACATAATTCTATGAGACGGTCCCTTAACAAGGCAGTCGACCGCTCAAACCGCTGCTTGGCCCGGCGCTCGGCCTCCTGAGTCAACCGCTCCGCATCCTCCAGATTCGCATGAGCCCGCCAGCCATCTTCAAGCTTCTTCAGAGCACGTTCCAGGCCAGCAGAAGCTTGAGTGACCTTGTCGGCCTCCTGGATAATCAGCCCCTTATCCGTGCGGGCGGTCTTGAGCTCAGATTCCAAGAAAGCTAGTTTTCTCTGAAGCTCGAGGATCTGCTCTCTGGTATCAATTATCCCACGGGAGGCGGCTGCTTCCCGAGGCATGCAATCCGTACTCCTGCGGCTCAACTGATCGTATTACTGAGATAGGTCACCGAGGTCCTTCATTATAACCGGCTTAGACGCATCTCGTGCAGCCCTTACCTTCTCCAGGACAGTGGTGAGGAAGTCCCATTCCTAATCTATTGCTGAAAAAAGAACAACTTGCCGCAACACTTGAAACTGGGCCACGAGCTGATCCGCCTTTAGCAATTTGGGCTCCAGAAGCGTAACTATCCCTCTCCCACCAGGGAGGGTTTTAAAAATTTCAATTTGGCCACGGACGCATTGTCGGGCCATGGCAAAGGGGGTCCCCCGCTCCACAGTAGCTTCGACCCCTCTCTTCAGGTGGCGGTAGAAACTGTCAACCACATCCTGTGACGCTTCATCCAGAACTTCCATAGAGGATGGCGTCAAAGGAAGTGTAGCTAGCAGTGTCGAAGGAGATGTGCCAGAACTTGCTACCCCTGCCACCAGGGAAACAAATTTCGAGCAAAAAGGCGCGTGGATAGCAGCTAACTCCTCTTCCGCAGCCCGAAGAACCTGGATACTCGGCAGGACAGAAAGGTCGACCCCCGAAGCCACATGAGCAGAGGAGGATACAGGGACCATTGCTCCCCGCCCCAGCTGTGCCACCATCTGATCTCCCGAACTCGATCCAGCGGAAGGCCCCTCAATATAAGTCGGAAGGGGAGGAGGCACACTCCCTTCCACTGGATCCCCTCTGGCAAAGTCTACCCTGACAATATTCGTCATTGGCAGTAAAGGGGCAAGACCTGTATGTCCAGAGCAACCATCAATCAGCCTAACCCGAAGGATGTGATGATAGAGCAAATGGGCCTCCTCACTAGTCAAGATTTGGCTTATCTCACCAGGGGAGGGTTGTGGAGGCCGAGGTTCGCCTACAGCTGCTGTAGTCCCCTCACCAGCGACCTCCGAGCGGAATGCAGCTGGTTCCTCTGCCCCAGCCGCCCCGGAAGGAGATACAACTAGATCGGCATCTGTAACACCCAGTTTTCCAGATGAGAATAATTTTGAACTTTTGTAATTATAATTATTATTTATTAATATTTATTTTATATTATGATTTTTGGTGATTTTTAATCATTTTTTAAACTATTTAAAATCATGACTTGTGATTTGGTATTTTGCTAGTGTAGATCTAGAGATAGTGACCTAGAGCCTAGCCATGTGATTAGGGTATTTCATTTATCATTTTTAGTTTGAGAGTATGTTTATCATTTTTGAATTATTTGAATTTAATATATATTTATTGGAATTTAATATGATTGTTAGGAATGGTGTGATTTTAATATCATTAATTGATAGCCTTGTGGTTTAGACTAGCCCTAACCTAGTTTGGACCTAACCTAGATTAATCATGGCTAGTCTAGTTAGCCATAGAGAGTATTAGTTAGTATTTATTAGTTGGGTTTAAGTCATGAATAGTTAGAATGTATAGGTTGCAACTTGACTAAGGGAACCTAGGTTGTAGGCCCTTGATTGGACTTGATGGATTGATAGCCATTAGATTCAACCTAAAAACCCTAACCCTAACTTGGTGGACAGCCTAGGGATCCCCCCTTGCTATAAAGTCTCTCTAAAAGTTTGTGCCTCCTCTTTATTCATCCCTTCATTTTCTAAGGAAAGGTTTGTTCTCCATTGAAATTTCTTATAGTTTCTTCAATATTAGTCCATTTTCATTGAAACTTCTTCTATTGTAACTTAATTAGTGTCCCCCTACTTTTGGTGGGGGCCATTCTCAGGTTTGATACAATTTGGAGCCATTGGCTAGCTTGAGGAGATCTCACTTTTGGGGGTTTTTCTTGTGAAGGAACACATATAGGTAAATCCCATTTCCCTCCATGAAATTTTGGTTTCTTTGCATGAACACCAAGCCCTAGGTGTCCTCTTACTGTTGGGATAGGTTTTGCACCCTCTCGTGTCCTTTACGTGTCCGAATTGGACACGTATCAGTGGACAGTCGCAGGTGTTCGACGAAATGCCACAGTGGGCATTTCGATCGATTTTTCAGGAAGTAATTAATGGAATAGGAAATTAAGTTTTTAGGTCGCTTATGGGTTTTTGATGGTTTGGACACATTTCGTGTCGTGTCGGGGTTGTACTGGACACGTGGACACGCCCCGCGCGCACGCGGTTGGCTGCCCTGCTACTTGAGTCACACACAGGACACGACACGGGGTCTTTGGATACGAGATTTAATAGAGACCTAGGGGCAATGACTGTCATTAAGCACACAAAATTTCAGGCAAAACCCTCGAGTATTTTGGAAGATATCTCGACTGTACGAGTTTTACACACACACACACGCACGCGGAAATCCACACTAATACACCTCTGTATCGTGGACACGCGGCTTCGTGGACACGACTCAGGTACTTAGACACCTACCCTGACACCCCACCTAGCTACTGACACGTGCATGAGACCCCAGGTTGTGTGTATCGTGTCCTATCCCGACTTGCACACGTGTACGATCCCCCTCCTTCACTATACTGTACCTACACTTACATACAGTTCAGACACGTGTTTGTACACGTTTTGTGTTACTGATTGACACTATGGGACACGACTGACCCCTCCCTATGTTGGTGTATATTTTCCCCTTGAATTCGAATAGAATTGTTAGGTTTTCAAATGGGTTTGATTCGAAATTGTTTAACTGTCTGATACCATATGGCTGAATATACTTTCCTGAAATTGATTTTCGTTTTTCCTATTTTTGTGATGTTTGAATGATAAATAGGGTTCACCTACATATTGATGAGTGATGTACATGTTCACTTTGATTGTGCTAATGCAAGGGAATCATCGATTTGGGTTTTTGTATTGGGTTAGGAAATTCCTGTCATAGGTTTCAGAAATCTGAAACCTGGGATTAATTCCTAATTTATTTCACTCATATTGCCTCCCCACATGTTATACACACACATACGCTGATTACACACGCACGAACTGAAATTACCTGTCATGCCTTCACTATTTGTTCACTGCACATTGTATTCACATTTTAATTAGGTCCTGCACTTAATATGAACCATTGCATCATTCTATTGATGCCCAGCCCTTACCCTCTCATTTAGATTGTCCTGCATATAGATAAGCCAATGCCTTCTTGGGTAGATGTGATTTGTGTCCTACATATTAAGATTAGGCATTCATATTTATATGTTAACTGGAACATAGGCCACCTCTTTTATTTCCTGTGACAGTTCAAGTACACACACAGCCTTGGGATGCCCCTATTGCACACTGTCGAATTCATGAGATAACTGTTTTTTTGAGTTAAATCGATATGGCTAAACTGTCAATTTCCTGAGATTAAATGAGAGTACACTGCTCTCCATTTTCCTGTTATTTTAATTATGTGTTTTAGTTATGTTCTAATTAGCTGAACCATAGACATCATGCTAGGTTTCAAATTCTTGATATTAGATACTAGTAGAGAATCAATTCTTGGTACCAGTTGGTGGTTTACTCGAGTTATATGGAGGTTGGCTTTGGGAGGCACTGTCACCTGAGAATGGTTGTCCATTCACACCCTCAAACAAATCCTAAACCTGAGAACATGCTACCCCCTTAGTCCCTGTCACACTGTTTTTCATTTCTTTACCTGTTTTGGTTTCCCAGAGATTAAGTGTTAATTTAGGACAGGAATTGAATCCCTTTCCTTCTTTAACTAAAACCTGAATGATAGTATCAAGTTTACTGTTTTCCTCTAGTCAGCTCACCGAATTCAGGACTGCTACACAATGTTTTAGCTCACTGATTTCACATTGGTTAGCTACTATTTAGATTCTCAATAACCTGTCATGTAATCCCAGATTTTTCCCTATATCATTGATCTTCATTCCTTAATAACTGAGTTCTTCCCTTTTACAATGAATTGATTCAAGGGTAACTGTCAACAGGGTTTGGGTATCTAGTTAACTGTTTTGAAACACAAGTAAACTGTCAAATGTTACTCCCTCACACTCACAGTACCTGCTAGCCTATGTTTTCCCTCACGACACTCCAACACATACACACACATATGTATCATGACACATAAAACTGAATCATCATCACAACTCCTTAACTTGTTTTTCCTGTCACAGACACTCACCTATACATACATGTTAGTTTACAGGTTATACACTACACTCTTGACTCTTGACACAGCCTCCTACCTAAACACACACTCACCCACATGTGTATGACACTATATTTCACTCACATAGGAATTTCTCTCACACTCTTAGCACACTCATATCCTCACACTCTCACTCCCTCATATTTTACTTGCCTATGTACACAGGCCACACTCACCCACACTTGACACTCTTTCACTCTCTTCCTATCTCACTATATATAATGTATATATAGGTAGTGTATGTATATGCCTATATATGTATAGATGTAAATATGCATATTGATATGATATGGATAATGTATATATATATATATATATATATATATATATATATATATATATATATATATATATATATATATATATATATATATATATATATATATATATATATATCTCTCTGTGTGTGTGTGTGTGTGTGTGTGTGTGTGTGTGTGTGTGTGTGTGTGTGTGTGTGTTGGTTTGTAGACTTGTATAGCCTTAGTTAGACCTAGTTCGACTAGCATAGGCTAATTTGATTAGTATAGACTTGTTTGGCTTAGGCTTGACCTAGTTGACCTAGTTTGACTAGTCTAGTTGACTAGAGTTGACCAAAAGTTGACTTGGGTCTAGATTGACTTGGAATCATGTAGAATGCATAGTAGAACTTCATATTACCATTTTGGACTTGTTGTGACTTGTACTGTTCTATAGGAGACAGACACCACTCCTCGGACAGTAGATATTCTTCAGATACTCAGGATACAGGCGAGTACATTCTCTGATTATTTTATAACTTGCTTAGAATTATATTCCTGCTCTAGTTTACCTTATTTGATGCTGTCACGATATTATCACGGATTGGTACTATATGGATCCCTACATTGAGATATTATCCCCCTCGGGAGCATCGGATACATTATGTCATATATTTCGTGTACATCATGTATTCTTCGCTCTCATGTTATTCATGTTTCTCATGTGCTTCATGCTCGTTCATGCATGCTCGTGTACTCTCATGTGCTCTCATGAATCGTTCATGTTTCCCATGTATCTCATGTATAACCTATATTGCATGTGCACTCATTTATGAGCCTTCATGTGAATTTCATGTACACCCGTTTATGGGCCCCTATGTGAACTTCATGTGCACTCATGTATGAGCGCTCATGTATACTTCATGTGCACCCATTTATGGGCTTCATGTGAAAATCAAGTACGTAACATAACTTGTTTGGATCCTTATGTATTGATTGGGGTATGGGGGAGTATAAATAGTCATATGAACAATTCCAAAGTAGTATAGCCATGTGCGCCTCTTTAGTATAGTCATGTGCAAATCCAGCTGTTCACTTGTCGACTTTGAACTCTAAATCACTAGTCACTGGTAGCTCTCTACTTATAGTAGATATTTCTATTACAGTTCTCTTTCTGTTTACATCATGTACTTTCTTTCAGTTTTATGTATCGTACTCTCTTGCATGTCTATATTTTCTAACCTGTTATGATCTGCGTGAGATATATTGTGCTCGCTACCGTCCTGACTGGACCTGTTGAAAATTTTACAGAGGATGATGAGGAACCCTACACCCCTTACTTTGGAGCTTTTCTAGATGACACTCGCGACCAGGACCCCTGGAGAGGTTCAGGCAGCTGCTGAGGATGATACCCCTTGCATAGTATAGATAGCTGAGACTGTTTCTTTTCATGTTTAGCTGTTGTCCTTGTTTTCAGAGTTGTATATTTTAGAGATGTTGAGACTTGTTATTTCATTTCTGTTGTACCTCAGTTGAGGATTTTTTATCTATTTTATCGTGCCATATTCTATCTCTAGATTGTGATTGAGTTGTACCTCTGTGTTGGCCTCCTTATGGAGAGTATTTCATGTTAGTTAGTTATAGTTCATGACCTAGAACAGCGTTCTACCACCGACATTGTGGTGTAGGCTGGGCGCTGGTACGTACTCGTACCCTCACGGTGGGTGTGGGTCGTGACACATTTTTAGTCGTGGTCCATACAGGTCGAGATTCGCGTTAGTGCGATTTCGTAGTAGCGCAATGACTTAGTTGTACTACTAGGAGCCTGCTATAGGATATAGAAATTAAGATGTTAGGATGAGAGGATACTCAATTACTGTTAGGATTCCTTGAGAGATTCCTGGGATGACCCTTGAGAATCTTATTTTGAACTCTGATTTAAACTCCCTTTCCCTTATTTTGATTCACCGTTTTCCTTGATTTGAATTTGATTTTGGTGGATTCATTGTAGAACTTTGAATCCTGGTATTAGTTGATGATTTTGATAAAAATTTGTAGTTGTTGATTTTAATTTTGTATTTAATATTTTCAAATTCAAGGCACTCAATCACACTTAGGATTCTTTGAGAGATTCCTGGGACGACTCCTGAGAAACTCATTTTTGATCTTCAATTGGAATTCCTTTTTTCTCTTGTTTGGATTCACCCTTATTCTTGCTATTGAATTTGAGCTTGATGGGTTCATTTCGTTTGAACAGATGATTAACTTGATCTTCCTTATCTTGTGCATTTATTTACCACCTCTTGAACCCTTACTTTCTATTTGAGATCCTTTGACGTTCCTTATCGTGACCTTGACATTCGGAATGTAATACTAGTTGTTACCCTCTAACAAATCTTATATGCAAGACCTAGACGAACTCACTTTCGTGTAGGTATATCATGTCCCACTAGAACCCGTCTCCTTGTACTCTATTTTCTTGATATGATTTTATGGTCAATTGGCTAAACTATAACCTCTACCATGATACTGAATTATTTCTGATTTCAATTAGAGATCCAGCCTTGACTCAATTCCTTCGACCCGACATGTGATGATGTTCTGCTTGATTCTTTAAATGCTTAACCTTGTACCTTATCTTGATTGCTTGACCCATTTAGTTAAGAATCTGGACTATGTGTCTTCGTTCATCACTACCACCCTTACTTATATCTTATGCTGCTAATTATCCTTAGTTTTACAAGCTCATCCTTTTCGATCTTGATCAAGACATATTTTATTGGGTGCTCACCCACTAACATATTGTCTAATCAGATCCGACATATGATGGTCTGATCAACCTATCACGTTTTCGTTCGCTTTTTATATTACTCTACGTAGATGGAGACATAGTTAAACTTGCCCTAGAATCTTATCCGCAACAGCCTTAACAATTCTTCTTGGAATTATTTTTATCGCCTATGAACCTCGTATTCGTATCCAGTTGAATTAAATTTAATCATGACCTGGATCTTCATCATTGGATGCTCGTGCTTATACTTGATTTCATTGATTCCCCATCTTGCCCAAATCTTGATTTATTCCAAAATTGATCAACTTAGATCGTGTCAAGACAAAAATCTATTTGTGATTTGTTGTGCCTAAATTTTTAATTTTTTACCATTTTATGGAATAATAACCTTTTAATAATTTCTCAGTTGCTGTTAATGACTAAAATTTTTTATACAGGATGGTAGACAACCCTTACAACCTTGATGGTTGTTGTTCCCTTACCTTCCCAATTAGGACACCCTAGATTGCTTATGTATTGATACCATAGTACTGTTTTGACCTAGAATGACCAGTGCACCTAGGTGAGACTTCCAACTGCTACAGTATGCCCTGATCCTGTATGCTATTCCTTCAAATTGCATGGTTTAGATAAAAATTTTTAGGACCTTCATTGTCAGAAAATAGGGATGTTACCCCATTAGTATCAACTGTGGATATATATATATATATATATATATATATATATATATATATATATATATATATATATATAGGTTAGTCCATGATGTGGAGAATGTGTGTTTATAAATCTGTAGCTTATGAGATTTATAGTATCAGACTTGATAGGATTGGGAAGTTAAGAGCTAGCCTATTATAGAGTTTCGCTTTGCTAAATTCTAGTTACCAACACTTAGGTAGCTAGCATAGGTAAAATCCTAAGAAGTTGACCCGCTGATGACCAAGTACTAGGATGTTGAGAAAATTGACTAGTGATTGATCCTTGACTATGTTGACCTAGAAGGGGGTGCGAACATCTTAATTTCGAGGACGAAATTTTTCTAAGGGGGGTAGGATTGTAACACCCAGTTTTCCAGATGAGGGTAATTTTGAAATTTTGTAATTATAATTATTATTTATTGATATTTATTTCATATTATGATTTTTGGTGATTTTTAATCATTTTTTAAACTATTTAAAATCATGACTTGTGATTTGGTGTTTTGCTAATGTAGATCTAGAGATAATGACCTAGAGCCTAGCCATGTGATTAGGGTATTTCATTTATCATTTTTAGTTTGAGGGTATGTTTATTATTTTTGAATTATTTGAATTTAATATATATTTATTGGAATTTAATATGATTATTAGGAATGGTGTGATTTTAATATCATTAATTGATAGCCTTGTGGTTTAGATTAGCCCTAACCTAGTTTGGACCTAACCTAGATTAGTCATGGCTAGTCTAGTTAGCCATAGAGAGTATTAGTTAGTATTTATTAGTTGGGTTTAAGTCATGAATAGTTGGAATGTATAGGTTGCAACTTGACTAAAGGAACCTAGGTTGTAGGCCCTTGATTGGACTTGATGGATTGATAGCCATTAGATTCACCCCAAAAACCCTAACCCTAACTTGGTGGCCAGCCTAGGGAGCCCCCCTTGCTATAAAGTCTCTCTAAAAGTTTGTGCCTCCTCTTTATTCATCCCTTTATTTTCTAAGGAAAGGTTTGTTCTCCATTGAAATTTCTCATAGTTTATTCAATATTAGTCCATTTTCATTGAAACTTCTTCCATTGTACCTAATTAGTGTCCCCCTACTTTTGGTGGAGGCCATTCTCAGGTTTGATACAATTTGGAGCCATTGGCTAGATTGAGGAGATCTCACTTACACACATAGGTAAATCCCATTTCCCTCCATGAAATTTTGGTTTCTTTGTATGAACACCAAGTCCTAGGTGTCCTCTTACTGTAGGGATAGGTTTTGCACCGTTTCGTGTCCTTTACGTGTCCGAATCGGACACGTATCAGTGGACAGTCGCAGGTGTTCGACAAAATGCCACAATGGGCATTTCGATCGATTTTTCAGGAAGTAATTGAATAGAAAATTAAGTTTTTAGGTCGCTTATGGGTTTCTGATGGTTTGGACACATTTCGTGTCGTGTCGGGGTCGTACTGGACCCGTGGACACGCCCCGCGCGCACGTGGTTGGCTGCCCTGCTACTCGAGTCACACACAGGACACGACACGGGGTCTTTGGACATGAGATTTAATGGAGACCTAGGGACAATGACTGTCATTAAGCACACAAAATTTCATGTAAAACCCTCGAGTATTTTGGAAGATGTCTCGACTGTACGGGTTTTACACACACACACACGCGCACAGAAATCCACACTGATACGCCTCTGTATCGTGGACACGCGACTTCGTGGACACGACTCAGGCACTTAGACACCTACCCTGACACCCCACCTAGCTACTGACACGTGTACGAGACCCCAGGTTGTGTGCATCGTGTCCTAGCCCGACTTGCACACGTGCACGAGCCCCCTCCTTTACTACACTGTACCTACACTTATACACAGTTCAGACACGTGTTTGGACACGTTTTGTGTCACTGATTGACACTATGGGACACGACTGACCCCCCCCTATGTTGGTGTATATTTTTCCTTTGAATTCGAATGGAATTGTTAGGTTTTCAAATGGGTTTGATTCGAAATTGTTTAACTGTCTGATACCATATGGCTGAATGTACTTTCCTGAAATTGATTTTCGTTTTTCCTGTTTTTGTGATGTTTGAATGATAAATAGGGTTTACCTACATATTGATGAGTGATGTACATGTTCACTTTGATTGTGCTAATGCAAGGGAATCATCGATTTGGGTTTTTGCATTGGGTTAGGAAATTCCTGTCATAGGTTTCAGAAATCTGAAACCTGGGATTAATTCCTAATTTATTTCACTCACATTGCCTTCCTATATGTTATACACACACACATACGCTGATTACACACACACGAACTGAAATTACCTATCATGCCTTCACTATTTGTTCACTGCACATTGCATTCACATTTCAATTTGGTCCTGCACTTAATATGAACTATTGCATCATTCTATTGATGCCCAGCCCTTACCCTCTCAATTAGATTGTCCTGCATATAGAGAAGCAAATGCCTTCTTGGGTAGATGTGATTTGTGTCCTACATATTAAGATTAGGCATTCACATTTATGTGTTAACTGGAACATAGGCCACCTCTTTTATTTCTTGTGACAGTTCACGTACACATACAGCCTTGGGATGCCCCTATTGCACACTGTCGAATTCATGAGATAACTATTTTTTTTATAGTTAAATTGAAATGGCTAAACTGTCAATTTCCTGAGATTAAATGAGAGTACACTGCTCTCCATTTTCCTGTTATTCTAATTATGTGTTTTAGTTATGTTCTAATTAGCTGAACCATAGACATCATGCTAGGTTTCAAATTCCTGATATTAGATACTAGTAGAGAATCAATTCTTGGTACCTGTTGGTAGTTTACTCGAGTTATATGGAGGTTGGCTTTGGGAGGCACTGTCACCTGAGAATGGTTGTCCATTCACACCCTCACACAAATCCTAAACCTGAGAACAGGCCACCCCCTTAGTCCCTGTCACACTATTTTTCCTTCCTTTACCTGTTTTGGTTTCCCTGAGAGTGTTAATTTAGGACAGGACTTGATTCCCTTTCCTTCTTTAACTAAAACCTGAATGATAGTATCAAGTTCACTGTTTTCCTCTAGTCAGCTCACTGAATTCAGGACTGCTACACAATGTTTTAGCTCACTGATTTCACATTGGTTAGCCACTGTTTTGATTCTCAATAACCTGTCATGTAATCCTAAATTTTTCCCTATATCATTGATCTTCATTACTTAATAACTGAGTTCTTCCCTTTCACAATGAATTGATTCAAGGGTAACTGTCAACAGGGTTTGGGTATCTAGTTAACTATTTTGAAACACAAGTAAACTGTCAAATGTTACTCCCACACACTCACAGTACCTGCTAGCCTATGTTTTCCCTCACGACACTCCAACACATACACACACATATGTATCATGACACACAAAACTGAATCATCATCACACACTCCTTAACTTGTTTTTCCTGTCACAGACACTCACCTATACATACATGTTAGTTTACAGGTTATACACTACACTCTTGACTCTTGACACAGCCTCCTACCTAAACACACACTCACCCACATGTGTATGACACTATACTTCACTCACATAGGAATTTCTCTCACACTCTTAGCACACACATATCCTCACACTCTCACTCCCTCACATTTCACTTGCCTATGTACACATGCCACACTCACCCACACTTGACACTCTTTCACTCTCTTCCTATTTAACTATATATAATGTATATATAGGTAGTGTATGTATATGCCTATATATGTATAGATGTAAATATGCATATTGATATGATATGGATAATGTATATAGTATTGTATATATATATATATATATATATATATGTGTGTGTGTGTGTGTGTGTGTGTGTGTGTGTGTGTGTGTGTGTGTGTGTGTGTTGGTTTGTAGACTTATATAGCCTTAGTTAGACCTAGTTAGACTAGCATAGGCTAATTTGACTAGTATAGACTTGTTTGGCTTAGGCTTGACCTAGTTGACGTAGTTTGACTAGTCTAGTTGACTAGAGTTGACCAAAAGTTAACTTGGGTCTAGATTGACCTGGAATCATGTAGAATGCATAGTAGAACTTTATATTACCATTTTGGACTTGTTGTGACTTGTACTATTCTATAGGAGACATACACCAATCCTCGGACAGTAGATATTCTTCAGATACTCAGGATACAGGCGAGTACATTCTCTGATCATTTCATAACTTGCTTAGAATTATATTCCTGCTCTAGTTTACCTTATTTGATGTTGTCACGACATTATCACGGATTGGTACTATATGGATCCCTACATTGAGATGTTATTCCCCTTGGGAGCATCGGATACATTATGTCATGTGTTTCGTGTACATCATGTATTCCTCGCTCTCATGTTATTCATGTTTTTCATGTGCTTCATGCTCGTTCATGCATGCTCGTGTACTCTCATGTGCTCTCATGAATCGGTCATGTTTTCCATGTATCTCATGTATAACCTATATTGCATGTGCACTCATTTATCAGCCTTCATGTGAATTTCATGTGCACCCGTTTATGGGCCCCCATGTGAACTTCATGTGTACTCATGTATGAGCTCTCATGTATACTTCATGTGCACCCATTTATGGGCTTCATGTAAAAATCATGTACGTAACATAACTTGTTTGGATCCTTGTGTATTGATTGGGGTATGGAGGAGTATAAATAGTCATGTGAACAATTCCAAAGTAGTATAGCCATGTGCGCCTCTTTAGTATAGTCATGTGCAAATCCAGCCGTTCACATGTTGACTTTGTACTCTAAATCACTAGTCACTGGTAGCTCTCTACTTATAGTAGATATTTCTATTACAGTTCTCTTCCTGTTTACATCATGTACTTTCTTTTAGTTTCATGTATCGTACTCTCTTGCATGTCTATATTTTCTAACCCGTTATGATCTGCGTGAGATGTATTGTGCTCGCTCCCATCCTGACTGGACATGTTAAAAATTTTACAGAGGATGATGAGGAACCCTGCACCCCTTACTTTGGAGCTTGCCTAGATGACACTCGCGACCTGGACCCCTGGGAAGGTTCAGGCAGCTGCTGAGGATGATACCCCTTGTATAGTATAGATAGCTTAGACTGTTTCTTTTCATGTTTAGCTGTTGTCCTTATTTTCAGAGTCGTATATTTTAGGGATGTTGAGACTTGTTATTTCATTTCTGTTGTACCTCAGTTGAGGATTTTCTTATCTATTTTATCGTGCCATATTCTATCTCTAGATTGTGATTGAGTTGTACCTCTGTGTTGGCCTCCTTATGGAGAGTATTTTATGTTAGTTAGTTATGGTTCATGACCTAGAACAGCGTTCTACCGCCGACACTGCGGCGTAGGCTGGGCGCTGTTACGTACTCGTACCCTCACGGTGGGTGCGGGTCATGACAGCATCACTAGGCTGAGATTCAGTAGTCTCGAAGACCGGTTCAGCAGGGCCCACATCGCCTCGGGTTGAGACCTCAACAATGGAAGGAACCTCAGCCGTCACCGGAAGAACTCCGGCAGAAACGATCTCGGCACACATATCATTAATCAAAGTAGGTAAAGCAGGATCGACCGCAGAGGCATCAGCCAGCTCCGGTGACTTCGTTTCTTCTAACACCTATAAAAGCAAAGGAAAATAATTAGATCATAGTTCAGGAGAAAGAAGAGCTAAAAAAAAGATGGTTGTAATTCAATTTACCTCCGGAACGGCGTCAACACCCTCGCCTCTTTCCTTAATGAGTAGCCTGCGAGACTTAACCGCAGCCCGTTTCACGGAGTAGGTTATGTCGCCAATAGACTCGCGCCTGCCTCGCTTGCGTGAAAGGCCAGACGCAACAGACGGCTGATCCGTCACCATCTCATTTGGCATAACAGGCGGCTGATCCGCCACCACCTCTTCTGCAGGAGGGAGAGAGTTATCGGCATCATGCTCGTCATCTTCTTCGTCCGTATTGGTGGACTCCGAGTCCGGCACAGGAACCGTGTTCGCCCTCTTCTTTCTCGTCTTGGACCCCTTGGGATTCTCCGCCAAGCCAGTACCCACAATGAAGCTGGTACTCGGGTCAAAATTAACGGGAGGCTTGCTCGCCGTAACATGGCATAGGGACGTTATATACAAAATCTTCCCTGGCGCCTTAGCATCAGGAACCGAGAAGCTGGTTCGGGTATGAACCACGTCATAATAATGCCAGGCCCTGATACCGTCGAGGACGCTACCTTCAAAGCCCAGGCAAGAGCTGGGACTGTCAAAGAATAGCTGGCTATACACAACTGGCGGGAGAACCTACTGGGCAAGTATGGCTCCAGGTAGACATTGTTGCGATTACGGTATACTAGGCGCACTGGACGAATATTATACAACCAAATGAGCATCTTCTCAGGCAAGAGGTGAGGAGGTCCGGCACCATCAATATGTACGCCTCTCACTTCTTTGTCGGTAAAACGAGGAACAGACACAAAAAAGTTGTATCCGACCACTCTCGCCAGTGCCCTCCGACAGACTGGCATAGTGCTGCACTCCCAAGACTGATGGTGATATTGGAAAATGAAAGCATCATCAGCCGTAATGTCGTCTTCTGCTCCAGGCCTCATCAAAGAACGGCAGTGCATCAACAGCTACCCTATCAGATAATGGTATGGTAGCTCTATGTGCTCAAAATCCATCGCCGTGTCACGGATGATGACCTTGGACGAGAAGGCACGAAGGCCATGGTGTATGCTGCACACCTTGGCCAGAAGAAGGGCCAGTCTGGCCCCAAAGACCAACTTTACGGCAGGAAGGATAAAGTGGCGGCTGATCCTCTCAATGGAACCCGCCCCTCCTGAGACCACACAGTTCCGTAGCCACACCATCAGAAATCCTGCCAGGAGTGCCTTCTCTGACAGCCGCTGAGTACCATGATAAAAATAACTAATTGAGTCAGTTTGACTCCCAAATGTTTCGCCCGTGGCCCTCGATCTCTTGGCAGTCCCCTCCTCCTGGGTTTGAGGATCTCGGGAAGAAACCCGGCCTGAGGCGCCTAGTATAAAAAGGTATGAGACCCAGGACGTGGTATGAGGAATGCTCCCTTCCGAGCTACCATCCTTCTTGATGGACGTCTGGTGACAGGTACTGTGGTGACATAAAAATTCTGGGTATACGGCAACAAATCCCGGGAACTGCCGATCCAAATCCTCGAACTCTTCGTTCGTAGGGGTATACACTTCAAAGACTTCTCTCCCCAGGGCAGCTTGGAAATAACATACATCTAGTGGAGAGCGAGTCCCAGCTCCCCTCCAGGCGTGAAGAAGGTTCCCGTCCGCCGGTTGTACATCTTTAGAAGAGCTATGAACAGCGGCTTATTTATGGGTAGACCATGACAGGTGCCCCGAATGGCGTGGTAGAGGCCGATCTCACGCAGGGGAGTCTCATACTTCCGCAGAATCCACGTGGTCAAGTTGGCCCATGCAGGGATGGGCTTTATCCAGTTCAGCAGTGCCAACCGGCCGACGGGATAGGACCCCTTCCGAGCAAGCTGGTTCAAGAAGTGGTCAGGTTGAGAGAACGTGAAATTGGGACCCGGTACATTTATGAAGGTACCCGGGGCCAGTCCGATCATGTACCGACTGACCGATTCCCTTCCCGCATATGCTGACCCCAAATTCCTGTTATAATGGATGTTACCCATAATTATCCCCGACTTGCTTGGGGTCAAGGAGTCCACCATCTTTCTGTCTATCGGTAACATGTTGAACCATGACAGAGGAAAACGACGCTCCATCTGAGGGATATGATCGCCATCCCGTCAAGAGTAAAGGTCCAACTCTCAGATATATCCAGCACTCGGGGGTTCTTCACAGTCAAGGCATCCCCAAAGAGGAACGCCGGCTTCAGGTTTTTTTCCTCCAATTGCCCCGAGTTCATCATGGCTAAGAGAAAGTAGAAAGGCTGGTTCCTGATAGCATTCAGCCTCTCCATAGGCTCGTTTGTGGGAAGCTGGTTCGCCATATATTGGACTAAGTGGTCGAATCACACACCCACAGCAGATTGGGCCAAACCTACCAGGGGTTCTCCCGCTGGATTGACTGGCATATTCACTGAAAAAGGACAAAAGAAACAAAGTTAGAAGATTGCCAGGTGAAACCAACTTAGTGTTTCGGGGCTTATGTGGCTCTATATTGGCGGGGCCTTATGCGGCCCAGTTCAAAGCGAGCTTATGTGGCTCGGTTCAGCACGGCCTCATGCGGCCCAGTTCAGATGAGCTTATACGGCTCGGCTTAGCGCAGCCTCATGCGGCCCGGTTCAGATGAGCTTATGCGGTTCTGCTTAGCGGGGCCTTATGCGGCCCAGTTCAGATGAGCTTATGCGGCTCGGCTTAGCGCAGCCTCATACGGCCCGGTTCAGATGAGCTTATGCGGTTCTGCTTAGCGGGGCCTTATGCGGCCCAGTCTAGATGAGCTTATGTGGTTCTGCTTAGTAGGGCCTTATGCGGCACAGTTCAAAGGAGGGCTTATGCAGTCCTGTTTGATGGGGTTTCATGCGGTTCAGTTCAGAGGGACTTATACGGTTCTGTTCGACGGGTCCTTATGCGGTTCAGTTTGCAAAGTGTTTATGCGGCCGCAAGACGACTCTCATACGGCTCGGACATGTGGTATACCCCCATGCAGCTCGGACATGGGATGTACATGCAGCACATACAACACAGTATGTGGATTCATTACAATGAACCTGAACAGTTCAATGAAGGCGAAGAAGGCCCGCGCATAAAACATGCGACATAGCCATGATGGTTAGGTTCTGAGTTCATGCAATTTCTCCCAAAGTCCTTACCAGCAATGGCGGGGTGAACGTCGGGATGAACTTCAGGCGCCGCAGTCGACGTGGAAGCCACTCCCTTACCCTTCGTCGCAGCCTTGGAAGTCTTGGGGGCCATCGATGATCGAAGAAGAAGAAGAAGAAGAAGAAGACGGCAGCTAGGACAAGAAAAGCTTGAACTAAAGAAGAGAGTAAAGAGTCTCTCTCTAAAAATTACTCTTATTTATAGGCGGACAAGGGGGGCACGTGGACCGATGAACGCTTCGGATTATGCGCTGCAGATAAAACCGACTCTTGGGATTTCATCCCCTCTCATGCAGGAGATTCATCAAGGCAAAAAAATCCAAATATTTAATAAACTGACTCTTGGGATTTCCCTCCGAAAGTCGGCGTTAAATCAAAACGAATTAAGAGCAATTAATGAGACGCCTACGTGACAGAAAGGACAGTATGCAGACAAAGCGGTCCATGCGGCTAGAGAACTCCATGGGGCCAGAGCGGTCCCTGCGGCTAGACAACTCCATGCGGCCAGAGCAGTCTATGCGGCTAGGAAGTCTATGCGGCCTGGTCAGTCCATGCGACATGAAGAGATTACGTGGACATGCTTCTTATTCAAAGTATTTCAATTTTTACAAATTAAAAACTTTGAAGGGGGTCTTGTAGAAGCATGGAAAAGAACAGAAAAGTCCATACGGCTCAAAATTCCTTTAGAGCTTCATGCGGCTCAAAAGTCTCCTAGAGCTTCATACGGCTCAAAAGTCTCCAACATCTCCATGCGGTTCGGGAAAAGCCAGGTGGCCCTATGCGGTTCAAAAGTAGACTTCTACAGCTGGCCAAAGTAGCTGGCTCATTAAATACTCTGACGGCAGCTCTGACATAAAGGCTTGACAGCTCTGACATAAAGGTAAAATGATGACTCTGACATAATGACGTGCTCCTAGAGAGACGAGGAAAATCTTTATAGCTGGCACGATCCACCAAATTCTAAAGCCCTTTATGCGGATCGCTTCCAGGTCTTCCCTGCGGCTCTGACATGTGGCCACACTTATACGGTTCAGTTGGAGGCCACCCCCATACGGCTGCTACTCCCATGCGGCTCGGATCATGGGGACCACCCTCATACGGCTCAGATTTTGGGAGGCCACACCCATGCGGCTCTGACACGTGGCCACCCTTATGCGGTTCCATTGAAGGCCACCCCCATGCGGCTGCTACTCCCATGCGGCTCGGATGATGGGGGCCACCCTCATGCGGCTCAGATTTTGGAGGCCTCACCCATGCGGCTGCCACCCTCATGCGGCTCAGATTGTGGAGGGTTACCCTTATGCGGCTCAAATACCAGACCACATACATGCGGCTCTGTCAGGATACCCTGTCCATGCGGCTCGCAGTTGGGACACATGGCAGAAGATCAGTTAAGACTTATTCCCCCGTGTTCATATGGCTCGTAGCATAATGACGGTTAGACACGTGGCACAACATCAACCAAGACTTATCCACTCGGATTCATTGCTATCAACAAATCACAACTACCAGATTTATTGCAATCATCATAATTACCCGGATCAATTTCCAACAAATGATACAGATTTGTTACAATCAACATAAAAACAAGATAAAGGTAAATCTTAACCGCCCACTTTTCAAGGAGCAATTATTGCAAACCCTACTTATCACACCCCACTCCTATAAATAGTAAGGTGCCATTCCCTTGCAAAAAAAAAGAAGGACACAGAAAGAGAGAGCGGCGGCGCACAGAAGAATCTTTCCACACATCTCGAGAGCATTTCTTCATCAGAGCCAAGGCTACGTTCGATCGTCCAAGGAGTAAGGCAGAGTTGATAGACCTCTCCCGAGCCTCTACCGTCACCCCCCTAGAAAAACTAAACAATCGTACTTAGATTGCTGTACCTAGGTTTTTATCCCTAGACTTTCTTTGTACGAGCGAGTTTGTGTTGTGAAGTAAAAGTCCAGTCCTTCCATAAAACTGTTCTGTTCTTTTACAATCAATGGCAAACATCGGTGTCTGTCCTGCACAACTCGAAGCCACTCTCTGATCAACTTGACTGTCTCTACTGTCTGCGTGATCATCTCCGGTCCCAATAATTTTCGTTCTCCCACATCGTCTCATGCCAGAGGGGACCTGTATTTTCTTCCATATAATGCTTCAAACGGTGCCATCTGTATACTTGCCTAATAACAATTATTGTAAGAGAACTATACCAAATGAAGATGATCTTCCCAAGTTCCACCGAAGTCTAAGGTACATGCCCGTAACATATCTTCCAATGTCTGAATGCTTCTCTCTGACTGTCTGTCCGTCTACGGATGATAGGCTGTACTAAACCTCAACTTGGTACCCAAATATTGATGCAAACTCCGCCAGAAGTGAGAGGTGAACTGTGTGTCTTGATCTGATACGATGTTGACTGGAATACCATGTGCCTTACAATCTGCTTCATATACATTTTTGCCAACTGCTCAGTAGACTGCCCTACTCTGAAAGGAAGAAAATTAGCAACCTTTGTGAGCTGATCTACGATTACCCAAACTGTGTTTCGACTGGTCAGAGATCTTGGTAAACCGGTCATAAAGTTCATCGTGATGTGCTCCCACTTCCGTTCTGGAATAGGAAGCGGCTGTAACAATCCTGCTGGTCTCTGCTGCTCTGCCTTCACTTGCTGACATACCAAACATCTGGATACAAACCTCGCTATCTCCCTCTTCATGACATTCCACCAAAAGTGCTGCTTCATATCCTGGTATATCTTTGTACCTCCGAGATAAGTGAAATAAGGAGAATTATGAGCCTCTGACATAACTTCATGTCGAAGGTCTCCACCTGGTACACAAAGACGATTTCTGAATCTAAGTGTACCATCCTCATGGATTACTAACTCCTTCCTAAGACCTGACTCACACTCTGATCGAAGCTTCTGGATCTGCAGATCCTCTGCCTGGGCTGCTCTGATCCTCTCTACTAAAGTAGACTAAATCTGCAAACTGGCCATAACTCCCGTATCTTGTGGTAAGATCACTTCAATTCCCATTTCCTGAAGATCTTCCAAAATATGCCTCTGCGAGGTTAAAATGTATGCACCACCTCTCCTGCTCAAGGCATCTGCTACCACATTCGCCTTGCCTGGATGATACTGAAGATTTACATCAAAGTCCTTCAGTAATTCCAACCATCTTCTCTGTCTCATATTCAGGTCCCTCTGGGTGAATACATACTTTAAGCTCTTATGATCAGTACAAATCTCCACTCGATCCCCATATAAATAGTGCCTCTATAACTTAAGCAAAAACACTACTTCTGCTAATTCCAGGTAGTGGGTCGGATAGTTTTTCTCATGGTCCCGAAGCTGTCGAGATGCATATGCTATCACCATACCATGCTGCATTAATACAAACCCAAGTCCCTTCCCGGATGCATCACAATACACTGTAAACCCTCCCGATCCTACTGGAAGTGTCAAGATCGGGGTTGAGATTAATCTCTTCTTTAACTCTTCAAATGATGTCTGACACTCTGTTGACCAAACAAACTCTACATCCTTATGCGTCAAACGCATCAAGGGTGCCGAAATCCTGGCAAAGACTGCCACGAGCCTCCTGTAGTAACCTGCCAATCCCAAGAAACTACGTACTTCTGCTACTGTCTTCGGAACTGGCCAATTCTCTACTGCCTCAACCTTCTTCGGATCTACTGACACTCCTGCTCCAAAAATAATGTGTCCCATGAACGAAATATGATCCAACCAAAACTCACATTTACTAAGCTTCGTATAAAGTTGATGCTCCCTCAAGGTCTGCAAAACTGTCCGAAGATGTTTCTCATGTTCTTTTTCACTACTGGAATAGACGAGGATGTCATCTATAAACACTACTACAAACTTATCCAAATAGGGTAGAAAGATGAGATTCATCAAATCCATGAACACGGCTGGGGCATTAGTCAGTCCAAATGCCATCACCAGAAACTCATAATGCCCATACTACGATCTAAATGCTGTCTTGGGTATATCCTGCTCCCGGACCCGCACTTGATAATATCTAGATCGAAGATCAATCTTAGAAAAGATGCAGGCCTTACTAAATTGATCGAACAAGTCATCAATCCTTGGTAATGGATACTTGTGCTTCACTGTCACTGCATTCAACTGCCGATAATCAATACACATTCGCGTCGATCCATCCTTCTTGGGTACTAAAATTACCAGTGTTGTCCTGGGCGATTCACTGTCTCAGATAAACTGCTTCACCTTCAGTTCTTCTTCATGATGGTACAACTTATCCAACTCTGACTGCGACATCCTGTAAACTCTGCCGACCTTAGGCTCCGTTCCAGGATTTAACTCAATGCAAAACTCAACATCTCTCACCGATGGTAAACCTCGAAGCTCATCTGGAAATACATCAAGAAACTCTCTGACCACTCTTGGTATCTGCTCCTGCTCTGCCAGTGCTTCTGCAACAATGCCCTTGGATCGATCCTCCATTGATCGGACAAAGTCGAACTCCTCAATGCCAGGTATATTAAATACTACCCTATCTCTCCGACAATCTATCATCGCATGACTATCTCTCAACCAGTCCATGCCTAGGATAACGTCAAAATTGCCCATAGGGAACTCAATAAAAGATGCGGGCAATAATCACCTACTCAATATGACCGGACACACTAAGCACACTCTGCTAACTCCTACGAGTCCATTACTAGTGAGTAAATTTATCCTCTCGGGCAATGCCTCGAACTTCAATCCAATACGTGTCATAAATCGTACAGATATAAAAGAGTGTGTAGCCCCCGAATCAAACAATGCTTCGACAGAAAAAGAGGTAACAGAAATATTACATGCAACCACATCGCCTGAAGCTAGTGCATCCTCCAGTGATAAGGTGAAGGCCTGGCCCTGGCCTTGCTGAGCTTCCTTCTTCTGTCTTCCTCGACCATCCTATTGCTGCAGCCTCTGTGGGCCTTCCTGGTTCTGCGCCTGGCGAAACATCTGAGCCTGCGTCGGCAGACGCTGGGCTAGCGGCTTTACGACCAATGCTGGTCCTCTGTTCGGTGCTGCCCCCAGAGCTGGCAATATCGAAAACTGCTGAACTGGCCATCCTGGTCTCTGCATCATAGGACAATTGGCATTTCTGTGGTCTGGATTTCCACAACTCATGCACAATCCGTTAGCTGAATGACACACATACCTAGTGTGCCCACCTTTATCGCAGTAAGTACATCCAATGGCCACCCCCTGGCGCTGCTGCTGGTTTCTCGACTGCTGATGCCGAACTGGTGTTGTTATATCTGATACCGTCGTCCTCCGTGATGCTCCTAAATCATGAATACGGATGCCGGGTGCTGGCACCGATGTTCGCTGTACTGCTCTTCCGCCCCTACTCTGGGGATGACACCTCTTCTGGCCCCCATGTCTTGTCACCAACCTCTGTTAGATGAGTTCATGCCTCCGAACTGCTGTTAAAATGGCGTCAAAACTCTGATAGTCGTGCCCTTCTACTAGCTGTAGAATCTCCAAATGAAGTCCCTGCTGGAATCTCATAGCCTTCTCTGGCACTGTAGCCACCATCGTCGGTGCAAACCGACTCAGTCTGCAGAACTCCGCTGCATATCCATCCACCGGCTTACCAGCATGTTTGAGACTGATAAACCTCTGTTGTAGCTCATACCGCGCTACCACGCCAAAGTACTTGGCTTTGAATATGGTACTGAAGCTATTCCAAGGAACATTACGCCTTATTCCAACCTCTTCCGATGCCCACCAGTCGCGGGCGAGATCCTGAAGTAACAATCTGACCTGGTCAACCTTCTCTTCTGTTGGAACCTTTGCTGCGGTCAATATGGCCTCAATATCCTAAAGTCAAGCATCTGCCGTGATGGCATCCTCCGTGCCGTCAAAGTATCTCGGGTTAAGTCGACAAAACCTCCCCGATGCTCCCGAATCATTTCTGACACTTCTCTCAAGGGCTAATTGTAACCCCTGATTCAGTAGCACATTCTGTTCCTGCTGCTGGGTCTGCTGTTGCTGATGGGCTGCCACCTGACGCTATTGAGTGGCCAGGAATTCCCGGATGACCTCCAGGAGTGTTTCAGCATCAGGTACTGTCGTCGTTGCCGGCACCGCTGGGGGTGCAGGAGTTTCTAGAACCTGCGGTTCCACTGGATCTGATATCACTTCCACTCGGATCTGGTAAGGAGAAGGTATTCTTTCCTGCTGCTGCCCCATCAAGCCATGCTCTACTGGACGTTCCTCCATGTTGGCCTTGCCAGCTACTGAGAAAGAAGCACCCCTACAGGAAAAGATACATGATATTAAATAACAGAACGAGGAAGATTCGAGGATGCAATTCAGGTTATCAATCAAGGTGAGGGAAGAAAAGTCAAGACAAGAGATTCAAAGGGAACACATTTTGGTTGAGGCTCCTATAATAGTAACACCCCTCAAGTCTGAGAATCAGACCTGCATGGGCCACCAATAAAACCTTGTCACGCCCCAGTACCGAAATACGGAGACGGACTAGGCCAGCTACTCCATATGAGGTATACAAACGTCATACGACGATCGTGGCTATCAAGAGACAAGGGGGTGCATGCTATATTCAAGTCTCCTATGGTCTCACAGAGCATCTATGTCTCAATCATTAAAAGCGAAAAACATCAATTAATGAACATATGAGATAAAGCAGTAAGGTGTCCCCGACGCTTCATCAAAATGATCATGGGAATCTAGCTTTATAAGTTAGCTAGCCCAGAGAGTCATAGGTACATAATTGTATTCAGCTGCAGTCTGATTTAATTACAAATTATGTAAAAGATAAAATATCCCGATTAGCTGGCTAAACAGGTGCCGGTGGCTAAATGCCAGAACATAAGTAAAGATACTAGAGTAGTGGAGAAGAAACCCACTCGAGTCCCCCGCCAGCCATGCTTCTAGTATGAACCATTGACGTCAGGGAGGAAGGTCGGATCCTCAGGCTCTGCTACGAGATCTGGCCAAACAAAACCAGCGGGGTCAGCCCCGAATAGCAAGTACCACAAGGAAGCACAAAAAAGTGAGATAAAATCTAAGCATAAAATAATAATACTAGTAATAATAGAAGCTTTCGGTCGTAACCTCGGTCCACAGCCTATCCTAGCACGATAGACCAACCCAACAACCAAACAAGGACATGGGTTAGACCACGCACCATGACAGTCCATGTCCCTCGGCTACTAACAGAAGTTACAAGGCACAGTCAAGTCATTTTTCAAGCAGCCATTCATTTTTGCGACTTTTTATGATTGACGGAGTTATCTCCGCGATACTGATTAAAAAGGAATCCTCAGATCGTGTCAACCCAGCAGGGCTAGCCAAACCATTAGACATATAGCACATTGAGTATGCACCGGTCCCCCGAAGGGCTACCGCGCTAATACATATAACACATAGCTCGTAGAAGTTCGATATAGTCATATGCTAAAGGCGAATGAAACCATATCCGTGGCGGCCAATCCGACACGTCAGGGCTGGACCTGGGTGGCTAGTATGATATGACCTCAGGATTCTTCCCACCCAATGCATCTACCAAGTTAGTTGCCTAGTTAATCCCTAGGTTATCCTCGAAGTTCACATGTCGTGGTCACATGCTCACTCCTCTAGATGTCGTACATTGTATGAGTACCCCAAGAAGGGATCCGTACTGGCTCCTGGAGTCATACATATGTACCCCCTTCTTGGTGTAATGCAACACACAACACATACCACGTCATTGCTACCGACCATTCGCCATGTAAATGCTGGACTCTTGGAGGTACGGACAGGTATCATGAAGGAACACTTAGCACATAGAATAGTACTTCGGTGCTCACGTAGATTGTACCTTAGTACACACATAGGGTTATCCAGCACATGCATAGGTAGTCAGATCAGGAATAAGGACCAAGACACAAGAGGGAAGAGAACAAAAAGGTACTACGCACTTAGGGTATGAAGTACTTGCAAGTCATGAAGTGGCCCAAACGGCGTACGGACAATGTGCAAGGGAAAAGGTGCACAAGGTGCCGAAGACATAAATGAATTCTGGTTGAAGTGAGACATGAAGATTCTTGAAGCCAAGACAAAGATCTACAACTTTCATGTTGGGAGTTGGAAGAAATTCTGGCCACAATTCAGCCAAATAGGACATAAAACAGCCAAAAACAGCCAAAATAGGCACTACGCGGCACTATGCAGCCTTTTACGGCACTATACGGCATTCTGCGGCTCTATTCAGCCTTCTGCGACACTATGCGGCCTTCTACAGCACTATGCAGCCTTCTGTGGTACTATTCATTCCATGCGGCACTATTTATTCCTTCGACACTATGCATCCATGCGGCACTATTCATTCCTGCGGCATTATTCATTCCTGCGGCACTATGCATCCATGCGGCACTATTCATTCTTGCGGCAATCTTCATTCAATACGGCACTATTCATTCCTACGGCACTATGCATCCATACGACACTATTCATTCCTGCGACACTATTTATTCCTTGCGGCACTATTCATTATCCCTGCTAGAACCAGGACATATGAATGTAGGAGATGTCCAAATATTGTTTTGGCCATAACTTCCTCAAAATAAGTCAAAATTCAGCGGTTCAAAAGCCAAAATCGGATAGAATGAGATTTCCTACAACCTAGGACCATTAGTTTTTGAAAACAACCAAGTTTGATAGATCAAAACCATAAAAATCCATAAAATCCTACTTTTAGAAACTTAGATCTATACAAAACTAGCCATTAAAATCAAAAACTCCTAGAACTAAACTTGTAGAGAATGAAGAGAAGAACAATATAGACAAATAATATCAAAGAAACAAAATAAGAATAAAAAATGCACAAATCTCCACTTTTGAGCAAGTTGTACTTACCTAAGGGTGGTGGTTGAGTGAAATGATTGAAAGAGTGAACGAGGAGAGAGAGAGAGAGTGAGAAAGAGAATATAAATAGGGGTTGGGTTGGCTTAAGAAAACCCTAATCTCTAAACATGCTCTAACCATTCCACTAATGACATGCTTAAAAGCTACATGCAACCATTAATAAATAATAAATAGAATTATGCACATGCTAAATACAGGATACCATCTACAGGATTCATGAAAGAATACGTATATCGGGATGGGGAGTGACACACGCCAAACCCACCTTTGAAGCCAATCCGTGTAGTTGCATATGCTTCTAACTCCACATTAAAACTAGAGTCTGTATATCCGTGTGTACACATGAACCTCAAGCACCATCTGTCTCGAACCAATTAGAGTAGCCCAAACCAGCCATATAACCATGGGCTCTGATACTACTTTTTGGAAATATGGTGTAACCCGAATAGGAGTTGGCCTTGAGGTATGATATTGAATTGGCTCATATGTCTTAAAAGAGAATTCTCACGTAAGGCCTGAACCAATCCAATTATCTACACATTATGATCCCACCTTCTATCCGATGTAGAACTAAATTACCAATACCATTGTCACCTCATTTTGAGCGCTCAACCGGAAACGAGATACAATCTTTTATTAACTTTAATAAACAATTTTAATTAGTAAATATATGCAATGATATATTTGGAAAGAAAATTTTTACGATGAAGCTTAATTTTTCTATTATATAGTAGTATCGATCTTTGTTGTATTTTAAAGTTGGACCCAAGGGTCGATTAGTTGTTAAATTATCAAAGTTGGACTTTAAAAAAAATACACACATACACGTGTGTGTGTGCGCATATATATATATATATATATATATATATATATATATATATATATATATATATATATATATATATATATAATTGATATTTCCAAAAAAAATATACATCTTTATTTATAAAATTGAAGCTATTTAGTAATTACGTAAGTCTTATTTGATTTTTAATTTTGGATTGGACTATTTTTTTGTCCCTCAAATCGAACAGAATATATGTTCAATTCTCGAACCAAAATCGAATAATGCTCACCCCTGCTCCTTCCCCTGAATTGGATATATCATCCCTTAGGCTAACGCCCAACCCTAGTGAAGTTGACAAGTATATTAATATACCTAAAGAATTCTTCAATACTACAGCTTTGAGGGGAATTGAATATGACATTATATAATTGTGGTCGTCAAATGTATGTGTTATTTACGCTGACACTATATATTTTGTATTTGTTACACGAATGTTTTTTTAGTTTAAAATAAATACAGTGACACTTTTTGTTTTTATATTTTTTTAAATAGGGTGGTCAGTGTAAAATTATTTATACAAACTATAAAACTTATGATGGTCCGTATCTATAACATAAAATATAGAAGGTGTCACTGTTTTTATTTTTAACTTAGAGGAGATCTGCACAATAAACACAAAATATATGATGTGTCAGTATAAATAACCCTAAATTTATTCAGTTCATTGTAAGAGTTGGGTGTTGTCACTAACATAGGACCTTCTTTTTTAAGGTAAAAAGAAAATAAATTGTGGTTGTAAATACTTGAGGCCACATTTCCATGTTCTATTTTGCTAGTTTCTGGAGACTGTCTTGCACTTTGGACCCTTGCACTGAGCCTCTGAAACAACAATCTATTTCCCTGTAAGTCCTTAAGCCATTTATGTTATATTTGTTATGTGGCTAACAAATTGTGGTCACTATTCGAATCGAAATAGTGAAAACTGATTAAACCATACTTCTAAAAATCCAAAATCGAAACCAAATCAAAATTAGTCATAACCATAATCGAACCAATAATCGATTCGATTTATTTAGTTTATTTGGTCAGACTATTTTTATTATTTAATAGATCAAATCCAAAATGAGATTATAGTTAAATTATATTAAAATATAATTTTTATACGTATATTTATTGTATTCAAAGTTGAACTGGTTATTAAATTACCAAAGTTGACTTTAAAATACATCTATTAAAATATTATTTTCAAAATATACATATTTTAATAAAAATATACATAAATTGAAGGTAATTATAATTATGTAAATTTTATTCAATTTTTGGTTTTAGGTCGAAATCAAAATCTAAGACCGGATTTTTTTTTACTATTTTCAAAACCGATCAATTCGAAATTTTACATTCGGCTCACTGTCCAAAACCAAATAATGTTCACCCCTACTTGGAGGTTTGTTTTGCACTTTTTGACATTTTTTTGCTTTTTAAACTCGTTATAACTAAAAAAAAATGCTCTTTTCATTATTATTTTACATCTCATGAAAGCTCCCATGTTTTGCTCCATGACTATGATAATAGGTGATTAGGTGTCACTACCCACCACTTTTTTTTTTAGAAATTTTTAGTGGCCCCCCACTTTTGTTTACCATATTTACAGTGTACCCCACAAGTTTACAACAATGTAAGGTACCCCCCACTTTTGACGGTTTCCGTCTCCAACTTACGGTTAACCCCTTTGACCATTTTTTGACCAAAATACCCCTGTCTTCTTTTCCGTATCCTCCTATGTTTTCAGTGTTTGCCCCCTCCCCGCCGTCGGCATGCCTCCGCCGCCCCCCTTCGCCGGGCCCTAGCGCCGCCCCCCCTCCCCGACCTCGCCGCCCCCCTCCATCACCACCGCCTTCGTGCCATTACGGACCATCTGGGCCATCAGCCGCTGCGTCGTGATGGCCTCTGGAGTAGTCAGGTCCGATTCCAGCCTACCCTGGCCGGGGACGTAAAACCCAGGGTCCCCAGCATCCCGGTCCTCGTCCCCGCCGTGGCCTCGTAGACCGCCCGTACCAGGTGCGTCGTAGTCGTCTTCCCGTTCATCCCGGTGATCGCGACCACCGCCAGGCTCCTCGAGGGGTGCCCGTAGAATGCCGCGGCGAGAGGCGGGATCGCCGAAGGAACGTCCTCCACCGCCACCGCATCCCGGTCCTCGTCCGTGCTGATCTCCCTTTCGGACACGACCGCGGCGGCCGTGCCCCTCTTCCGGGCCTCGGCGTGGCCGCCGGCCTCGGTGGTGATGAAAAGGTCCCCGGCGTGGACCTCTCGAGGGTGGTGGTTCTGGATGCCGGCGACGGGGAGCTGCAGGTCCCCATGTACCGAGAGGGGCACGACCCGGCTCTCGGCGAGGAGCTCGGCGAGGGTTATGGCGAACTTGGGCTGTGACCCGTTGGAGTTGACAGAAGCAGCATTTGATTTGAGACGATCGATTTCTTGGACGTCGACGGCTTCCTCCGCAGAAAGCTCAATGTTGTTGGCGGTGGTGGTTTCGGGTGGGCCATCGTCGGCGAGGGAGGGGGGATGGGCGGGGTTGGCGACGTAGAGGCCTTCGAAGACCGGCACGACGAGCTCCGACCGGGCGAGTGCGGAGTCGAGGGAGAAGAGCTCGAGGAGGGCGAGGCCCGCGCTGACATGGCGGTGGCGGTACCCGTAAGATAGGGCCAGCAGGAGGGAGGAGAGGGGGGTGGGTGCGGGAGGGTCAGGAGCAGCCGCTCCGCGGCGGGGCAACTGTCGAAGGACTGGGAGAGGAGGGTCAGGGCCTGGAGGAGGGCGGGGTCGAGAGGGGAGGGGAGCTTGAGCCGGGCCGAGGTGAGGACCTGGCGGCGGAGGTCGGGGACGGGGGTGGCAAGGTCGGGGAGAGGGGGGGAGAGACACGGTAAAGAAGACAACAGATCGGGGGTATTTTTGTCAAAAAATTTGGGTCAACCCAGTTGACCGTCCATATTGGACGGAAACCGTCAAAAGTGGGGGGGTATGTTACATTGTTGTAAACTTGTGGGGTGCACTGTAAATATGGTAAACAAAAGTGGGGTGTCACTCAAAATTTCTCTTTTTTTTTTGAAATCACACTCACACACACAATTGGGGGGCTCGAACCTTGCCGGCCCCTCCGGGTGTCCGCTCTAATACCACTAGGCTAGAGAGCTCGGACCAATACCCACCACTTGAGAGAACCTTTTTTTTTCTTTTCCAATTTTGGAGAAAAATAACAAAAAAAAGGTCACACACCAAGACTTGAACTCGGGTTACCGGATTTAGAGTCCAATTTCCTAACCACTAGACCATGGGACCATTTGCACACAGGTTTTTTACAAGTTCATCTTAGTTGATAATTGCATTATAGATTTAAGGAAAGAGACTAAACACAGCAACATGAGAGAACATTAAAATAAGTATATAGAGGCTTATATTAGTTTTAGGGTCTCCTATTAGACTAAAAATTTGTGTTTGGATCTCCATATTGTCCAATAAAGAGTTTGGGTCTCAACCTAACGGCTGACTTTACAGACCGTCCAAAACGGAGGTCTAAACGTAAAATTTTGAATATTATACGAGAACCTGAAACTAAAATGTGTAAGAGTCGTGTGACTTATGTTATTTAGTTTTACATGGTGGAATTTTGTATAATTTTTGTTATTTAATTTAGTCATGATCAATCAAGAACGAAACTTGTGACATGGTTGTTTGCTTCTATTATGATTTCAGCAGTTAAACACAAAATTTCAATTTTATACGAGACCCTAACACTAAATAACTCTATACAGAGACAAGAACTTATTATGCATACTAGTAATGTGCACGCGCATTGCACGTGAATTTATTTTTAAACATTTAAATATAAAATTTATTATAAAAAAACTATCATTCTCAAGAATTGAACTCAAGCAACTAAGAAAAAAAAATACTATCCATCTTAACTACTTGAGTTAGAATTGTTTAGTTGTAAATAAATAAAATTAGCTAATAGATACTTAGTTAATTTTTTTTAATAATTAGTGGAGTATTTCGGTAGTTATTTAGTTATCTTTTTTAATACATTTAAATGGTTGATGATATACATACAGCTTGGATGGTTCATTTTTGATCCGTTTCCAAGTCGTATTATATAAGTAGAAGATGAGTATAAACCTACTCTCGAGTTTCTTCCTCAAGAGGAGCCACGCAAACTCTGCTCATTCCTAAAGAAGTTTTTGTGAGCCAACCTCCTTAAAGTTAGGAAAATTCTAAATGCACTTCATATTTTGCTGAGGTCAGCCCATTACTTCAATACAATACAGTTTTTTGCAATTTCTACTCAGGACAGTCCCAAATTTACTTTGGGTTGTCCAACCCCCTATACCTTTCCAAAATCCTTCATTCTAAATTTATATTCTCTCTCTTCAAATTCCCAAACCCCTTTCTCTCCAACTCCTCAAATTCCAAGGGCTAAAATAGTTTTAGAACTAATTTAGGGTTAATATACGAACTTTAGAACCCTAAAAAAAAATTAAATTTAGGTTTCAAAAAACCAAACATAGCTGACAGTCGGGTTCAAAATGACAAGACTGTAGGCAAATTCTACAGTCATATAGTATATGGACTATAGGACTGTAAAAATTTGTACAGTCCTGGATTATATATGGACTGTAAAATTTTCTACAGTCCTATATATAAGGACTTTATTTCCTTTCAGTGTTAAAGGATTGGAAACAAAAATATATGTTGGCAATAAATTCCAATTAGGACTGTCAACTAGCTGACAGTCCAATCGTAATTTAAGACTGTCAGTTTGTTGACATTCTTAAATGATTGGGAATTTTAATATACTGACATTAAGTTTCAATTAGAACTGTCACCTTTGTTAACAGTTCTAACCTCTTATAGGACTGTCAATTATTGATAGTCCTACATTATGGTAAGACTATCAACTTTGTTCACATTCCTAAAGCAAATGTAGGACTATCAATTTTGTTAACAGTCCTAAAGGAAAAATATGGCTTACCCTCAAGCAAAAAAATTGAATGATAAACTTGTAAATAAAAAAATTGATTGTGCTAAGCAATGTTTATGTGCCTATAGAATTTCCCTGAAGTTAGCTACCGCAAAATACATGTTTCATCGTACACCATCCTTCTAGTAGCTGGTGCAAGTACTAGAAGTGTTACAATTATTCCTTCCCTCTATCTAATATAAAGGTCATTCAGTTTTAGGGTCTCCTATAATATTAAAATTATCATATTATTCAGAATATGTTTTTAATCACGTCATAACGGTTGATTTGACTGACCGTCTAAACTGGAGATTAAAACATATATTTTGAATATTATATGAGACTCTAAACTAAATGTAAATATAATGCGACCATTGTGACTTTGATTATTTAGTTTTGTCATGATCATTCGTATAATATTCAAATTTTATGTTTACGTCTCCATTTTTGACATTTTGTAAACTCCCTAAAATTTGTCATATATATTATTTTTTATTATTTTATTAATTTGTTAAATCTTATTAAATTGTTTGATATGGAGAATTGTACATGTATATAGTGTAAATAATATCTTGTATGATTTATTTTAGTTCTATATTAATATTTTTAAATATCATTATTGATGTATTAGATAATATAAAACTTATATGCCTATATAGTGTAGTAAATATATCATGTATGTAGTATAATTTATATATACCGTGGTTATTTAATACGATTGTGTAATATAATTAGGTGAATCATCAAACAAATATGCAACAAGATGTTGATGGTTGATATATTCTATTTAGATTTGGATATATATTATTTAAATTTACATTGTATTGTATTTAAATTTAGACTTAAATTTGGATTGTACTTTTTTTTTTTTGACAGTAATACTATATTTATTGCAATCAACTAAAGTTCAAAGGAGAAGCAGAAGCTTCTGATACAATCAAATGAAGAATAAATTCAGGCGGGTGGGTGAAGATGTCACTTCTAGCATTTTTAAGAGCACAAGTAGCCAACTCATGCGCTACTCTATTCCCCTCTCTTCGAGTAAATGAGAACTCAGCATGGCAAGCTGCTACATCAATCTCATGCTTGATGGTTAGAAATATATCCTTGAGTCTCCATGGGATAAGATCTACCTCCCCTTTGAGAATCCGGATAACAGTGAGGGAGTCCCCTTCGATGACAAGATCGGATGCTTCAAATTTGGATTGTACTTAAATTTTGGATTGTATTGTATTTAAATTTAGACTTAGATTTGGAGTGTATTTAAATTTAGATTTTTATTCTATTTGAATTTTGAATTAGATTTTTTTTTTGAATTAGATATGGATTATTCAAATAGTATACATGTATGGATAATTGTATGATCTGATCTATGGTAATTCTAAAAAAGATTTTGAATTAGATATGGATTATTCAAATAGTATACATGTATGGATTATATGATCTGATCTATGGTAATTCTAAAAAAAAGATTATAAATAATTTAGATATATCTAAGCTATGGTTTAAAATAATCCTAATTATACTAGGAAACAACTTCATCCATGTCATATCCTAACAAATCAAATCTTACCTATCTAAGTATATAATTTTGAAATACATACATATAAAATCACTCTATTTTTTTTTCTATCGGGCAAAATTCGTCTCTACCTTTCATCCAAAAATAGTCCCAAAATTTGCCACAAAATCAGCCCCATTTTTTAGCAACTACATCGACTTGGAAGTGTCATTTCTCCTAGTTTCGGACTCAGATTCGATTCTATTTTTTTAGAACCGTATGGAGGTAGGATTTCATGATATATACTACTATAGATTTAATTCGAAATATATATATTTCTGTAAAATTCTTTTAGTATCAGCTGTCCAAAATAGATAACGTCTATTGTTTTCGAGATTTTGGGAGATTCCAGACTCATTTTTGCGATCCTTTTGATGTTTTGGAAAGCTGAACTGAGACCTACAACATATAATTTTTTTTAGAAATTAATTAATTATTTTATTATTCTGTTTAAATGATAAAATTTGTAGACAATTAGTGATCTACCGAATCGTAATATGTAACTTGTAAATTAAGTATCTCATAACTAATTTGAGACTCATGTGAACCCAAACTCTTCAAAATCATATTTTTTCCATGTTAGAACTATGTGTTGATAGAAATCCATCCTAGGTTGCATGTTAAATTGGTGGAAAACTAGAAATCACGGTAGCACATATTTTGCTAGTTTTTGTGTTTTGTTAACAAAATTTAAATCTGAATATATATGTGTTTTAAATCTTGAACAAAATTATTTCTATCATATATTTATGATATTTTCATGTCATATCCGAACCCTAAAATATGGGTCATTAGACTAGGTTTTCGGTTGAATTTATGGCATAGTTTGCCTCATAAAAAAGGACTAATTTGGTATATAAATATGATTATTTTTTGAGTTATAAACAGATTTAAATATGCTTTTATATGATATTTATAGATATAAGTCAAAGCAATAATTTGGGAATATTTCGGACAAGTTTTGGACAATACTAGTTAACATAGTATAGACATAACCATAAATTATTTATAAAATTTCAAATCTGGAATTCAGAGTTTAAACTGAATACAAATATTATATAAATTATATTTTTATGATTTTTATATGATTTATACGCATGTCCTTCAATTGGGGACTTAACTTTGAATTCTTGAAGTTGGAAACCATAAAACTAGGTGTAGGAATTATAGGAGCGTGTAGACATGCTGTGATAGAAAACTCGTGTGTGATATGTATAATTAGAATATTACTAATTATTATTTTATTGTATGTGAACTTTTGATAGGCCTTGGTATTGTGGGATCAGCGGGGACTTGTACTACAATACCTTGTCGATTTGTACAATATTTATTGGGTGTCAACGGATGCTCATCGGTACAGATAAGGAAATATTCGTATCCGTATTTGAATTTTTTCTGTAATATTCGAATCCGATCCCATATCCGAACTGATATCTCTTTTGACACTTTGAATTCGTATCCATCTAGTTTAACGGATATCAGATAACATCCGATCCAGTTAGCTAAAAAAATCTGAATGTTATTATTCGAATATCCGAAATCTGAAATCTGAAATATTAGAAATTTAGTTATAATCCGAATATCCGAAAATCAAATTCAATTGTTCTATTTGAGCCCTTTCGTCTTCTGTTAAATTTTTTAAGAATGCTCAAATTGAGTTGGATATATATATATATATATATATATATATATATATATATATATATATATATATATATATATATATATATGCGGAGGGATCCATATTACCAATTTTTTGTATCCCCAAGCATCCCCATGCTATCCACCGTTGGATGTTGGTTAAGTCATTTAATCTTAACCTTTGAATTGAATGGTTCAAATCAACGGTTAAGATTAGATGACTTAAACAACATCCAACGATCGTTAACATGGGATGCTTGGGGATGCAAAAAATAAGGGGATAAAGCATTCCATAAATTAAGTCATTTAATCTTGCACCAAACTTATTGCATCAATTGTTGTACCAAACAATCTCAACCACACATTTATTTCTATCATGTGGTTATAAAGCATTCCATAAAGTTGTTGCCACGTCAGCATGCTTTATAACCACTTGATTGAAATAAATGTGTGGTTGAGATTGTTTGGTTCAATAATTGATGCAATAAGTTTGGTGCAATATCCCTCCCCATATAAAATATATATATATAAATATATATATATATATATATTTTTTTTTATATAAATATATATATATATATATATATATATATATATATATATATATATATATATATATATATAAGAGAATGCTTTATGGACAGCTGAGGGGGTTCGTGCTAAGAGAATGGAGACCTAAAGGTGAGATAAAGATCTTCTCAAGGGAGGACAAATTTTATTTTATCAAATTTGCGCTTGCAGAAGATTTGGAAAGAATATTGGAAGGGGGGCCACGGACGTTTGATGGCAGATTGGTAGTGCTTAAAAGATGGCACCCTGAGTTGAACTTCGAGAAGGACAGGCTGACGAAAGTGCCTATCTGGATACACTACACCAAAATGGACGATTTGCGATAGTTAGAGTTGTCCAACAATGACGTATTAAAGTTGTTGTTGCATTTTCGGCGGATTAAATCGTTTTTAACATCAAATCCATTCCACCCAAATAATATATTTATATTCGACGTATTAAAATAGTTGATTAATAACAAAAAATTTGTTGAAAATTTTGGCTCCCTAATTTATTGAAATATTTGGCTTCCTACTTTTTTTTTATAAAACCCGCGCCTGAACATTTTTTTTAAGTTTCTCTCTCAAAATTTCCTCTTTTCTCAACTTTCTTCTTCTAAAAAAAATTCCCCCTTCCCGCACAATTTTATTCATCCCCTCTCATCCGCTGCCCTATCTCTCTCGATAGCTTCCTCTCTCTCGCGACCTAATCCTCTCCTACTACTCCATGAATGCTCTGAAGAGCCGATGACCACAAGCTTCCCCTCTCTCACGAGTACGACATCTGGATATGTCCTACGCCCCCTCCTTCCTGATTCCATTGCAGGACTCTCAACCTCAGGTAACCCGGTGCCCTAATTATTTTGGAAAAGAAGAGTTGTAGTTAAGATGTGTTGTTTGATGTGCCAGAGAATTGAATATCCCTTATGCTCAAGTTTTGTGATCTTCTTTTATCAAAGGAAATGGCTCTTTATACGAGAAGTCTTTTCTATATGCATTTTTTTAGTTTGTTAGTAATCCATTATATGTTTTGAGAAACATTGGTTGCCCATTAATTATATATCCTTTGGTAATATTTGATGATCCAGTTATGAAACATAATATTCTAATAGAACCATGCATGAACTGTTTCTTGATAGTTGTCTTCTAGGTATTTGTTAAAATATGCAAAGAAAATACACAATTGTCATCCTAATAGAATTGCATACAGTTTGCCTTTCTTTACATTTGCTTAATTGGATAACAAAGAGGATGTTTCGTACGTTGAGCATTATTTGCCATCATGTAAGGACAATGGTGAACAATCTTCCAATCTATATAGATATTAGGTATCTGTCATATGTTTTGATGGTCAATATTTCAGAATGTAGAGTGTGAATCAAACATATCTTGATCAAAGTTTTTTGGTGTAGCTCCACCCATTTTGAGCCCCTTCTTTTACAAGGAAAGTTCATGTTAATATTAGAGTAGGATTGAACTTGAGACCTCACACATATCAAGAAGCTGCTTGGCTTACTTGTTTACCTATCTTGGTGAACGCTAGTTCCATTTTGAGTTTCCATCAAGTATCCAATATCGTGGACTGTAATTATCATTATATGTCTTGGTGAACGTCAGTTCCATTTCGAGTTACCATCAACTATCTAATATCATGGACTATAACACATAAGTCTGAGGTGCAGAACAAGGATGAGATTGTTGGGTTATATCTCATTTTCGGTTGAGCGCTCAAATGAGGGGTGACAATGGAGTTGGTAATTTCGTCCCACATCGGATAGGAGATGGGATTATGAGATGTAGATAATTAGGATTGGTTCAAGCCTTACGAAAGAATTCTCGTTTAAGGCATATGGGCCCAATTCAATATCGTACCTCATGGGCCAACTCTAGTTTGGGTCACATCGCGCTCCCAACAACTATTATTAGAGCCCATGGTTACGGAGCTGGTTTGAGCGGCTCTAATTGGTTCGAGACAGATGTGCTTTTTAGAATTAAATTGGTTCGAGACAGATTGCCGTACCCGCTTTTCGGATACAAAACGTGTCCAAGCCCAGCCTACGATGCAGTATCGACCGTAAAACGCTGTCTAATATACACAAGTCACGGCAATCTATTTATCTCATCCGCAGAATAATAACGAATCAACCAAGATCAATGAATACCAATGAAACTGAATAATATAAACTGAATGTTTCCAAGAATTCAAATCACGTCTGGTGGACACAAATCCACTACCAATAGACGGAATAAAAAACAGGCATGAAATAACTGACTGAGTCTAAACTGTAAATCAAATGACAACCTCAACTGTAAATGTACCGTGGTCTGAAGCTGGCTCCCAACTGCTCGTCTGCTCCTGGCTCAAAACTCAGCTAAACCTGAAGAGATCATCAGGTCCTCAGAGGACTAGCAAGATACATAAAGACGAGCCTTTCTAACAGTTTATCATGCATGGAAAAAATCCAAAAATAAACAAGTAAAACTAAACAGTGATAAAATACGAATCTGTGTACTGACTACGCATAAATGAACTGCTGAACAAAGACGAGAGAACTCGTGTCAAGATGTCAACGGATAACCAAATCGAATACTCAAACCCTCGCCCCTAGTGTTGACTCGCAGATTTGAAACAACTACTAACCCTCGCCCCTAGTGTGGACTCGCAGGTTAGCTTCAGAAATCACCCTCGCCCCTAGTGTGGACTCGCAGGTGTAGACCAGTAACTACTAACCCTCACCCCTAATGTGGACTCGCAGTTTAGCTTCAAGATTTCAAGACAAGGAGGTATAGCAGTTCAGTTTATGACTTCTTGACCCATGACACGACTCAATCAAGGCACAAGTGAACACGTCCAATAAGACACAAGGCTAACTATGAATATGGACTCTATAACATGGATAAAATATACAAGCAGGATATGAAAAGTACATGTCAACAATAATGAGAGAAACTGGATACTGAAAGATAGTGCATGTAAATAAAGCTGTAAAGAAAGGCAAGGTATACTTGTCTGTGGTCCTGAGTTATGGTACAGGTTACAATCCGTATCAAGGTCCAAATAACTTGTTTGTAAATTGATAGGATCAATACACAATTTTGAGAGTACGAAAACAAGCCTATCTATTGGGTTATTTAGGCTTCTAGGTTTATTTGTATTTAATGGGTAGGTGGTACCTTGCCTTTTGCTCTCCAACCCATTTGGTTATGTACTTTTAGACTACTTGGTGTCTTAGGGTCATGCTTACATATTCTTTATATACAAGTCCCATTCCTGAGTTTCTCTCATAATAACTTGACTCACCCTTCCTTCACTTATAAATAACAAAAACTCTATTTGGAACTTGTCCGCACTATTTACTTTCCTATATTGTATTGCAGTAAGGCTTCTTATTATTCCAAACTTGTACCATCACTACCTTCATATCTATTGCTTTAAAAGAAAGGGTAGCAGGGTTATTCACATTTGAATTGTAAGGGTAGCACCATTTTGCTACTCAAACTAAACTTTATCCTTGTCTTCCATGTTGCTGTTATATGCTACTCCCTAACTACTCTTGGTTACTCGAGTATCCCTGCAACCTGTCCCATTTGGTACACCCAACTAACAAGAATCAAAATCATATACAAATAACCTTGCAATATTTTGGCCACCATAGGGACTGAACACTCCAGTTCAGGACAGTTACCAGGAATCAAAATCATATATAAATCACCAAGGACTGCTACTGAAACCTATATGCACATTCTAGTTCAGGACAGTTACCAAGAATCAAAATCATAAACAAATAACCAAGGACTGCTACTGAAACCTATATGCACATTCTAGTTTAGGACAGTTACCAAGAATCAAAATCATATACAAATCACCAAGGACTGAACACTCAGGATAACTGGGACAGAATAAAAAGGGCTGATATTCCTTCTGACTAAATTAACAAGACTAGGTAGACATGTGTGAAGGTAAGGCACATTTAAGGGATCTTTAAGGAAGGGACAACCTTTAATGTCAATACCAAATCAAGTGAGACTGTAATTATCTTAAATCAAAATACAAACATTGCATATTCTGTTAACATAAGGGTCTGAACCATCATGCAACTATTTGAACATTTGTAAAAGAGGATATTAGACATGTTGTTTTAAAAAGAAAAGAATCTGAACATTTGTGTTAATCTTAGTATTTCTGATACTCTAGTGAGGACCCTCTAAGCTATATGGACACCCCATGGCCCTCATTCTAGATACCATCTCTGTTAGTATAGGTTACATGGAAACCAGTATGTAATAGAAGCAACTCATCTCAGGCTTATAGGTAGATTGGTAGGTACACTCTACAGATACTCAAAGCTACCCACTGGCCTTACACCATTAGTTACTGTGTTTTTAGATGTATCCTTGTGCCTACTCATACTCCATAATGGTTCTCTATACCTTGGGGTTTAAGAATTAACTGTACACCTAGCTCATCTCCTGCATCCTACCTAGTCTACATATTTCTGTACTCAGGGATAGCCACACGAGCATGTCAGATACCAAGGTTCCTGGGCCTTATGGCAATGCCTAAAGTGTTTTAATTTGTACTGAATTCCCAGTCCTATAGGAGTTGTCCTAGCCTGCCTATACTCCTTCCTGGTAATGTCCCTTGGCCGTGTACTGCTACTACTTGTGTCAACCCCCATCAAATCCTCCTGATAATCACTATAGGGTTGTTCCCAACCTATTACTGCTCTGCTCTTCCTTACTCTAACTGATGCACACAGGTTATAATTGATGTATGTACTACTAAATGGTACATGTATCTCAACTGATACAACCTAGACTAGGACTGATACTAAAAGGAGGTAAAACAGAACATCAGGTTCTTCTTAAGTATGCCTAAGACAAGAGAGTTGACAAAAGCAATCATCTCATATATCATATATTTGATAAATGCCCAAAGTAGAAATATATATACAAGCATTGATCATAGCTGTCACTTGCATCACACAATTGCTGTACTCCCAATTTTACTGAGACTCTATGGATACAAGCAAGGAAAAATTAGATAAATAGGGTACCCCCTGATCTCGTCCCCTGATGCATTTGTATATCTGCTACCAGGGACTCGATCTTTATAATCTAGGCCACGCTAAACCACCTGGTTACAGAGCTGTGTTTCTTGGGGAATTAAGACTGACATGCCCTTGGTGTCAGTACCAATATGGTGCACAGGAAGATTTTGTTTGTCCAGACTCACTGGATACAAGAAATTCTATGGCAGTATCATTTCAATGGTATACAAAGAGGGCTTCCAATTCCAAGACCTTAATAACATCCTATTGGGTTTCTTTCCTACTCAGGAATTACTTCGAACACATCCCTTACTAATAGAATTAATCAAGTATATGTTCGAGTTAAATTAATTGTAGAAGAAGTACTAATGCTAATGCAAGGAATTACCTATTTGAGAAGATCGAATACTTTGAATATGAAGACCACCTTCTCCAAATTATAGCAGGCTTCCCAAGCTTGAGGGGTACGCGCGAGGATTAGGGTTCGCTACTGCTCTCTCTCTCTCTCTCTCTCTCTCTCTATATATATATATATATATATATATATATATATATATATATATATATATATATATACTCGGGTGTGATTGGATTGGAGGGAATATGAAGAATTTTATTTGCTCTTATCTGAGATTTTAGGTGAAGGTTTATCCCAATTTCAAAACTGGATCCGAATACAGGGGATAAGTGTTCGGGTTTAAAAAATATTTGAATTGGGAACATTTGCACTTTAGTCCCTGAAATACCTTTATTACTCCTTGGGCTCTCTAATGGTATTTCAAGTAAAACAATTGTAAAACATAACCAATATATGAGACAAAATAAATAAAATAATATAAGAGGATAAAATTGGTCAAGGGGTTGACAACTCTACCTCCCTTAAACAAATTTCGTCTTCAAAATTTAATGAGCCGTGAGCTACTAAAAAGAGTAGCCTAACATTTGCTATAAAATCATTGCGAATACTCGCAAGTCCAAATTTGAAACAATGCTACTATTATAATCTAATGAAAGTTTCTGTCATTTGCTCATTGTGGCACCGTTGCATCCTCCGTGATCATAGCAAAAGCTTGCCCTCCTTGTGCGGTCAGTAGTGGTGGGGCACTCGTGTTCCTCTTCGGATAATTTCGAGACAAGTGTTTGTTGGATCCACAAGTCCAACACAACCCTAATCTGCCGCGACAATTTTCTTGAGTGTGGACTTTCTTCGAGCAATACTGGCAGGTGGGAATATCTTGGGCCTGTTGGGGGGCTGCTCGTGGTTGTTGTTGATGCTGCTGTGTTGAGGTCTTCCCTAGAATGTTGGGATGTTTCGCCGGTGCTGATTGGTTGTTGCCTCCTCCGAATGCATCTCGATTCCTCTTCAGCTTGTGGCTTAGCTCTTCTTCCACCGCTTGGGCGACCTCCAAGATCTCTTCGTAAGTGGCGGCTCGACTAGTGGCGATGACTAGATGGATCTCGTGAGATAGTCCCTTCCTGAAGTGTCGTACCTTGTCTTCAGGGGTGCTGACCAAGCTCTCTGCGAAGCGGTTGAGGCGAGAAAACTCTGACGTGTACTCGTCGACTGTGTGGTTGCCCTGCTCTAGGTGCTCAAACTGACTCACCAACGCCTCTCGTGCTATGTATGGATAGTATTTCTTCTTGAACAGTCGCTTGAATTCCTTCCAAGTTACATCTGGAGCAGAAAATTGGGGTTCACCTTGGTACCATGTCCGTGCGATGTCGAAAAGCTACCCACTAGCTGACTCAATCTTTAAATCTTCTGGGACTCGGGCCATCTTCAGGTATCGTTCTACGTTCTCTAACCACTTATCAGCATAGAGAATCCCCTCAGTGCCATGGAATTCCCTGGGCCTGAGGTCCATAAAGTTCTTGGAAGTTTCGGGGCACTGTTGCAGAGCATCTGTAATATGAAGAGCCTCTCTCAAACTATCGCGAAACATGTTGGCTTGCTGCTGGAAAATTCCCAGGAGGGCAACATTGTCCAGTGCCAATGACGGAGGCAGAACAGGTGATGGATACATCGTAGAAGCTGGATACATCGCCGGTGTTGGATGTATAAGAAAAGCTAGATACACCACTGGTACGGGGTGCATGGCTGGTATTGGATGTGGAACCCGTATTGGATGTAGGGCTTGTGCTGGTGATGAAACCGATGCTGGAGGCAGAACGGGTGCTGGTTGTGGAGTCTACGAAGGAAACTACGGAGGTGGTGGAATGTCGTCTCTGCGGAATCTGGAGAGCTGCGGCTGAGGCGGATTGCTCATACGAGTGAGCTGTCCTCATTGTGTTGGTGGGGTCATGTACGTAAAAAAGCCTCCTGCAGTCGGTGGAGTATTCAGGGAAGCGTTGTTCCTGTCTTAAGATTCCATCATATCTGGAACATCAGAAAATACTTTAGCTGTTGATGAATTTCAAGCAAGATGTAAGTCAAGGATTTAATGAATTATCAAGAATAAAGATCAACAAGATGTCAAGACATGTGGATGAAATCCTAAGTATCTAATCCTATTCGCAGGCTCTCGACGGCACAGTGACGTAACCAAAGTGATTAACGTTGACCTGTATGGGCTACCAAAGGTGCTGAGCGTTCATGCGTATACATGGATATACGGGCTCTCTTCTCAAGGTGGAGTAGGAGCATCTACTACATGAATTGGCTTCAAAGGTGGGTTTGACTAGCCCAAGGTGGTGCAAGACATTGTGGTTGGCACACAATGGTGGTGTGGATGAACGTATCGATTTGGTTCTGTGGTCTAACGGATCGAGATGATAATATATTGGATCTCTGGGTGCTCGGTTGGCGAAAATGAATAAAAAGGTAGCAAGGAGTGCTAAGGTTGTTCGACTGGCGGGAACAAGCAAAAGGTAGCAAGGGTGCTAAGGTTGTTCGGCTAGAGGGAATGGACAAATGTAGCAAAGTGCTAAGGTTATTCGGCTAGCGAAAATGAGATAAGGTGGAGATTGTTGGGTTGTATCTCATTTTCGATTGAGCGCTCAAATGAGGGGTAACAATGGAGTTGGTAATTTAGTCCTACATCGGATATGAGATGGGATTATGTGATATAGATAATTAGGATTGGTTCAGGCCTTACGGAAGAATTCTCTTTTAAGGCATACACATATGGGCCAAATTCAATATCGTACCTCATAGGCCAACTCCGGTTCTGGCAACAATTGGTATCAGAGCTTTGGAGGTTCTGGCAACCATGTCTACAGAGCAGATGAACACTCGTATGATCACCCTCACAGGAGAAAACTGGATGATTTGGAAGCCAAGGATGGAGGATCTACTCTGGTACAAGGACTTACATGGTCCGTTGGAGGGCAAAAATGCAAAGCCAACGAGGAAAGCTGCTGAAGACTGAAAATGACTGGATCGGAAGGCCGTTGGATTCATCCACCAATGGTTGGATGATTCAGTATTTCACCACGTGTCTATGGTGAGTTCGGCAAAAGCATTATGGGAGAAGCTGCATTCGTTGTATGGAAGGAAGACGACTGGCAACAAGGCATTTCTTATTCGCCAACTCGTCAACTCGAAGTACACAGAGGGTGCCCCAGTGGCACAACATCTGACCGAGGTTCAGGGTATCATCAATCAGCTGTCTGTGATAAAGATGGTGATTGATGATGAGCTTCAGGCCCTACTGCTCTTGAGTTTTCTGTCGGAAAGGTGGTAGACGTTGGTGGTGTTAGTGAGCAACTCCGCGCCTGATGGAGTTGTCACGATGGAGGCGGTCAAAAGTAGATTTTTGAATGAGGAGGTCCGGCGCAAGCATGTTGAATCATCGCAGGAGTCCTCTCTAGTGACTTCCTACGGAAAGGGAAGTCCCAAGTCACAAGCGATGACAGGGGGAGTTCTCGAAATCTTACAATTGTGGACCTCAAGGAGGGCTGCTATTACTGTGGTGAAAGGGTCATATCAAGAGGAACTGCATGAAGCTCAAAGCTGAGAAGGCCAAGGGCAAGGATGATCAGGAGGATCTCACAGCAATGAGAGATATCAACATCGCAGCGACCGACGTCGAGAAACCTTATGACATGTGTCATGATGGCGACTGGGACTATGGACACGGGAGAATTGTATCACGTCACTCCACATAGGAGGATCTTCATGTCATATCGTTGTAGAAGCATGGAATTTCAGGACCAAAAATCTTATGCGCCTAACATTACATGCGCGAGGGAGCTCAGATGAAGTACTTGGCACAGCAAACAGCAAAAGCATAGACATTAAAAGAAGATTTTTATTTCATATAAAAGTCTATTACATGTCTAAAAAAGGCTTTACAAAGAAGAATTTCTATAAAGAAAAGATCCTAAGTCTACAGCTAGGCGCAGCAACCGCCATGCGCTCTCAGTCAGACGTATCCCTTCAGCGTCTCAGTTTGGCGCATCTCTTCAGCGTCTCAGTCAAGCGCATCTCTTCAGCGTCTCAGTCAGGCACATCTCTTTAGCATCTCAGTCAGGCACATCTCTTCAGAGTCTCAGTTATGTGCATCATGAAGTCTCAGCATATGTGCCTTACTTCGATACCGATCAAATGCTTCGACTAATGAAGTATTTATTGAACAGAACGAGGGCGGGCGACTAACCCCACCCTAGCGGGAGGAAGAGCTCTCCAAGGAAGAGAGCACCGCAATCGATCCGTGGCTAAAGGAGGCTTTCAACACAACCAAAATGGGCAACACCCACTTTAGCAGGAGGAGGAGCTCTCCAAAGCCCAAGAAAGATGATCGAGGCACCACAATTCCGATCTACAGCTCTTTCAGCATAACGGAGACAAGGCTCGAGCATCCCGATCTTAGGATGCAACAGGCACCTTCCGCCTGCCTCAGAAGCCCTCGACTCCGACTTTTGGATGTAACAGTCACTTTCAAGTGCATGAACGAAGACAATGCGTCGCATCTTCACCCTCGAAAGCATCTCGTCAACAGAGTGTGCTCGAGCAAACAAGTTAATTCGGGAGGACGTAAGAGAATGAGAGGCAAACTCTATCCTTGCCACTATTTATAGGCCGAGCAAATCAAACCCATGCGCCAAGTGGCGGGCTCTCCAAATCCCGTGCAATAAATTTGTATTAATGGTGATGAACCTGGCACTTCGAATTTGGCCAAGTCAAAAAAGGCTATTTAAAGCACTCGAAGAACGTAATAGTCGGACCAATAAAGACGTGTTATGCAAACGGATGCGCCGGTCAGACCGTGTAACATACAAACGTGCCCATCAGCACCAAGCGCCACATAAGGATGCGCCCCACGCGTCCCCATGCGCCTAGTAGAACGCAAATTGATGCACCCACTCCATATTCCATCACCCGTCAAAGAACATTAAATGCTGAAGTCTGACACGACAGCAGCCAGTCCCCGAGGACTGAATAGTTGACAGTTTTTTCAGAAAATAAAGCATCACTGACATCAGCATCATCATTACTTTCCTCCGACGGCGACAAGCCACATGGTCGCCCAACCATTTCGCATGCGCCTCCGCAGCCATGCGCCCAAATCTCTGCATGCGCCTCAGCCATTTTCTTTGATCCCTAAGGACAGAGGTCAAGTCACTCCTGAAGACTCGTATGCGCCTCAAAAGCCGTGCACCCAGACGGTTCGTGACTCCTTAAAGTTGTGATCCAAAGTCTTCTCATGCGCCCAATCCCAGGCGTATCCTATTAGATCACTTTCCACCAAATCCGAGATCTTTGAGCCACGAATATGCGCCATATATCCTTTGACTCAGTTCAGCCGATGAAGGGGTGCTAATCACACAAGATCTCAACAACTGAAAGATGCTCTCCATTGCTACGTGTCAGCTCTGTCGCAGCTCACAAATGCAATAGGAAGGGTTCAATTCCTCAATGAGAGTGCATCATCCATGCACCTCCATCTGCAATCACCACATGGCATCCCTACGTACAGGTGTATCCTACATATGCACGCATGAAGCAGCCAACCTGTAAGCTATAAATAGAGAGATTATTTTCTTCTGACATACACAGAGAGACATACCTACAGACAGAGACCTATATACAGTAAGAGAGGCTGATACAGACACTCAACGTCTTCTTCCTCTCCGTAAGCTCCAGCACCCAGAGCAACTCAGACGTTCAGAGAACCGATAACTGTCGTCAGATCGTCAACAGAGTCAACGCATTACCACTCGCTCCATCGACATAGGGACCCAGATAAACAAAAGTGTTCTCCTAGGACAACATCTAAGTCATACATTGTAATACTGTTCTGTTTGTAATTGAAATTGCAATAAAAAGATTTTAATGGCAAACAAACTGGCGACTCTACTGGAGACCTCTTTCTCCTCCATCGAGAAAGCTGTATCGTAATCCGACGACGTGAAGGTGGGCTCCTCCCACAAGATGCTGGTCGTACGCCTCAATCAACAGGCGTATGAGGAGTTCATCTCTGAAGACCTTCGAAGCGGCTGCCAAAGCCGAAGAAGACTCGCCAAGCTTGGGTGCGCAAGGTCGAGGCCCCTGGCACCACCACTGAAGGGGATACATCGATGCAGTCCACCCTTCTCGCTGACATCCTCAGCGGCCAGGATGTGCCCACCGGTGTCGCACATCTCTCGGAAAAGCGTGGTGCTGACCACATTCTCCAGCCATCTCCTTCTCAGACAAGGAAGATGCATCGATGGAGCAGGGGCGCATCTAACGCCCTGCACGATAACTCTGATGTGCCACAGAAGGCTTCTGTCTTTGACAGACTCACTCGCTGTCGTGGCAAGGAGAATTTGGACTTTGAGTACTATACACCCCAGCGGGCTGGTACGAAGAAGTCTAAGGCAGCACGGGCCATGCGCCTCAAACGTGCTATGTCGGCTGCTAACCAGAAGCATACACTCACAATCATGCGTGCTGCTGATGGTAAGCTGTATAAGGTCGACTCGGGTGCTCCTGCGCCAGAAACGAGCTGACCTTCAAAGTCCTTGTCTCACTTGGGCGCATCTGTTGCGTTCGCAACCAAGTCGAGCAAGGCAAACTCTGTGGTCTTGAACCCCAGCGCCTACATAGGATGTGCGTCTGTGGATGGTTCAAGTCAGTGTAAATGTTATACCCCCACTACTGATCTGAGCACATCTTCTGTATTGGTTCAGAGGATGCAGCATTCACCTGACCACCCCGGCGCTTGGCCTTGCCATGCGCCTGATGGGGATGCGAAGGTAGCACTCTCCTCCAATGATTTGCGTAATGTGATCAGTCACAAGCGCCGATCAGGAGAGTCGACTAACAGGCACAATGTGCCCCTCACAGGGCACACCTGTGCTGTAGTCACCATCAACTATTGTAGCAAAATAGCAGTCCCACCACTAAAGCAGTCGATATTCAGCGGCTGCAATCATCAACGCCCCTCCGACGTCGCCTTGGGAAGAAGGTATCAACTGAGATGGAGCCAGAACTACAGGTTGCTTCTTGCAACGTAGTCTCCAACTCCCCATCAATTCGGAAGGCGACTGGCAGCTCCTCGACTTTGTCCTCATCCAAGAGCCAGCCGAGGAAGACCAAGACAACGGTCCCATCCTCAGGGGTGTTTGAGGGCACTCAGGAAAGAAAAAAGATCTCAGAAGAAGCTGGGGGTAGTCAAGCCCCTGTGGATCTTCATCCTGGAGATGAAGTCAGCCTCCCGGACATAGCTGGGGGTAGTCAAGCCCCTGTGGATCTGCGTCTTGAAGACGAAGAAGTCCTCCAAGACAGAACTGGAGGTAGTCAAGCCCTTGCTGATACTTCTTCTGAAGACGAAGGTGTCCTCCAGAACATAGCTGGGGGTAGCCAAGACGAAGCTCCGGGGGAAGTTCCTCTTCTACAAGAAAGCTAGGCCAAAAGTGAAGCCTCCACCGATCCATTCACTTCCAGTCGCGTTATGACGGTATTTATGACGGAAGCTGGTAATGCAGAGTCAGATACGCCGCCAGCAGATCTCGTCTAGCGCATGGATACCATGGAGGGAGGACTCAAAATCCTCTCTGCCTCCATGTAAACACTGACTCAAACATTGTTTGAGATACGGTCAGCTTTGGCCAGGGTACCGTCTACCGGTCCTGATCCAGGGGCCAAAGGAGAATTAAGTGTACCCCTTTAACAGGTATCCTTGGATACAGATCACCGTGAAGCACCTCGGACGTCGGGGCCATCAAATGCTCAACTCCAGGCTGTACCACCTTCCCCGACTCCCAGCTCTATGGAAGACGTGGTTGAGATGATCAGGGACTTGCGCGAGCGCTTTGAGTCCAAGAACAGATAAGAAGAGCGCCAGAAGATGGGGATCCCATAACCATACCCTCTCGAATGGAACAAAGTGGTTTATCCTCCCAAATATAAACCACAAATATTGACGCTATACGACGGGAAGGACTCGCCACGCCGCTATCTGACGTACTTTCAGTCTCAAACGAGACATCTTCCAAAGGAAGATGCGCTACTCACCAGCATATTTGTCGGGGCGTTGAAAGGAGTGGCTTACGACTGGTACTGCAGTCTTCCCGACAACTCCATATCTTCCTTCGATGACTTGACGCGTCTCTTCTTCGATCGTTTCTACGATGGAGGGAAGGACATGACAATGGCGTCCCTCATAGAGATATGGCAGAAGGAGAAGAAAATAGTTCGAGCATTCATCGAACGGTTCCGATAAGCCTGCTTTAGAATTCCCTCGGGCATGCCAGAACATGCACTCCTCTCCTCCTGCAGCATGAACATGCTGCCTACAATCAAACTCTGGCTCGAACTCGGCCCGCTGGGATAGGGGTGGGTTTCAGCGCCACTCGGCTAACCAGGGGGTTTATCCGTAAAGAACAACACCCGAATTGGGTTGCCAACGTCGTCCCTGTCACCAAAAAGAATAAAAAGATACGGGTCTGCATCGACTTCAGAGATCTCAATGCTGCTTGCCCGAAAGACAAATTCTCGCTTCCGATCACCGATGTAATGATCGACAATACATGTGGTTTCGAACGCATGTCTTTCATGGACGGGTATTCGGGCTACAATCAGATCAAGATGTTCCCCGATGACGCAAAACACACGTCATTCAGGACTCCGAAGGGGTTTTCTGCTACACAGTGATGCCCTTTGGTTTGAAGAACGCTGGTGCTACATAACAACGAACTATGAGTACAATCTTCCGTCAACATCTTCGCAAGACAGTTGAATGCTATGTTGATGACATCGCAGTCAAGAGCCGTCTCATGGGTGATCACTTACAAGACCTGAAGATAGTCTTTGATCTCATGCGAGCGCATCAACTCAAGATGAACCCCGCTAAATCCTTCCTTGGGGTTTCTAGTAGAAAGTTTTTGGGCTTCATTATCACGACGAAAGGCATTCATGTCTATCCCAAGAAGACCAAAGCCATCCTTGACATGGACCCACCGAAGAACTTCCGATAACTTCAAGGCCTGCAGGGACGTCTGGCATACATCCGAAGATTTATAGAAAACCTTTCCGGAAAATGCTAACCCTTCACTTAGCTCATGAAGAAGGGAGTCTCTTATGTCTGGACAGAAGAATGCCAGAAAGCTTTCGATGATATCAAAGCCTACCTGACGAGCCCGCCAGTCTTGGTGGCACCTGTCGTAGAAAAACTATTTCTCCTCTACGACCGTGCCATGGATCATTCCCTCGACGCTCTGCTGGCTCAGAATAAAAATGCAGGCTACGAGCAAGCTATCTACTACCTCAGCAGGACACTGATCGGGGCCGAACACCGGTACAACCCCGTTGAAAAGGAGTATTTGGCTTTGGTGTTCGCCATCCAGAAGGCTCGCCATTATGTTTCGGGCCAGACAATTTATGTCATCTCCCGAGTCAATCCGCTCATGGTTTTTATGACGAAGCCAGGATCATTGAACTCCCGACTAGCTACATGGGCAATCCTGTTGACGCCATACAACATGGTGTTCGTTCCACAAAAAGCCATCAAGGGTCAAGCTCTGGCTGACTTTTTAGCTGCACACCCCATCCCAGAGTCCTCCAGACTCTATGAAGACATCCCGGATGAGGTCCAAGAATCAAACATCACCGAAGAAAGCTCCGTCTGGCGGATGTTTTTTGATGGCGCTTCAAGAACAGGCCCCAAAGGCCAAATCATCTGTAATGCCTATGGTTCGTATTACATATTTGGAATACGTGTACGTATTTTATCTTGTATTGCTTAATTCCTGGCCTAGCTTTTTCTTCTTGGCTCGGTTTATTCTTGGCCCGGGGTTGGCTTGGTTCGGTTGGGATTGTTTTTGGTTCATCATGAACCATGGATGAACCCCCTACCTACCACCACCTTTGGTATTTATTACCTATTCTTCTTTCTCTTTCTTCATTACTCTTCTTCTTCTTCCATTTACTCCTTCACCTACTAGAGAAAGGAGAGAGAGGTCTAGGCAAGTGAAACTTACTTTATGGAGGAACTCCAAATTTATTGCTTCATTCTCTTCCTTACAGCATTTTAACTTACTTTAGAACTTGGCATTTTCACTTTCCATGGCTAGATTCTTGTAGATCTATATTTATATTATTTTCGAATTTCTTGGGTTTGATCTACTTAATCTTGTTATTTTTGAGTTTTGATGGTTCTATGTTGTAGAGAATTTCGTTCTACCCCATTTTGACCTATGGAAGTTCGTTCCGCCAGCCGCATGAGTTCCCTATCCTCCTGACCGTATATGTCTTGCCTTTCTCAGCCGCATGACTGAGTGGATCTCCGAACCGCATATGACTGATACCCCTTTGACCGCATAAGCCCTTCCTTTTTAGCCGTATGCGTCTGACCCTATTCAGCCGCATGGGTTGTTCTTTTCTAGCCGCATGAGATCATTTCTTGGCCGCATATACCTTAGCCGTATGGCTCTCCTATAGCCCTGTGTATTGATATTTTATTAGATATTCTACGTCCATTTTATATCCTTATGCCTTTTGTCATGAACTTGATAATCACGAATTTACTTGATTTGTTTGGACATAATAATTGGGCCTGACATGACAGTGACCCATAGTGGTGCACTCCTGGCATGACTAACCTGACATGACCTGATAGTGGTCCGTCACGGCGCACTCCTGACCAGTAAACTGGACATGTTAAACCTGACATGATTTATCTTGAGCAGCTATTGCGACGGCTACCTGACATGACATGACCTGTATAATTAATCCTGGATACCGTGGGCGATTGTACTTGTACAAATAATCCAGTCCTGTCTTGCATCATATCTAGGAGGGGACTCTTGAGTACCACGATCAGGAGTACCCATTGAAATGGACTAAGGCTAATAACTAGATTAATACATTAGTCATGAAGAGATCTCCCAGCTACAGGCAATCCCGTTACCTGGGCACACCTTGGGATCTGTAGCCTGCCGTCGAGTAGGGCACATTTCCAGCACACTGTCATGTGTTGCACCCTTCAAGCTACCTAAGGGTACATGCGTTTCCTGGACGATGTACCCACCTGAATTCAACTCTAAATCTTTTAACCCGGGTAACCTGGATGGACTGCAGGGCTTGTGGCTGTGGAAGATTCTCACTGTATCTTGCTAGTAACTAGGCTTGTGATAACCCTAGTTAGTTAAAGTATCAAGCCGTAGTTCTTGCTTGGCCGTGAAATGATTGGATGGAGTCTAACCAGTCTAGTCTTGTCCTGATCCTGTTCTAGGTTACTGTATGACCAGAATACTTATATTTATTTTACCGATAAATGGTGAGAATTCCAAGTTCTGTTCAGACGAAGGGTTACAACCCCGGTCCTTGTTTGGTTTACGGGTTGTAACCTGGTTATCTGAATAGCTCCATGGTTATCTCGTCGTATATCATCCTGATGTATTTCTTTATTTCTAGTTCTTACCTTATTTATACTCTTGTGCTGATTGCTGATTTTAGTTCCTAAGTGAAGCCTCCTTTGTGGCACTTGCTCTCTCTGGGGTCTGACCCAGCTGGTTTTGTGTGGCCAGATTTTGGAGCAGCTCCAGAGGATCTATCGACCTTCCAGCCAGATGGTGGCCACTAGACGGAACCCTGGCAACGAGTGGGTTTATTTTTGATCTCTCACTTTATTGTAAAAATATTCTTTTGAGGCGTTTAGCCGGCGAGCACCTGTTTAGCTCAATTGCACTTTACTTACTGTCTGCCTACGGGCTGTAACATGATTAACAGATCCTAGGGTTGATCATGTATGACTAAACTCTTGCTAGTCCTGACATTTTGTAACGACTAGCTTCATGATCAATTGAATATGTGATATTTGGGATGCCTTACTATTGTATATTTAATGATCATACATCTTGTGACTTTTACTTACTTGCTTGTGATTGAGACAATAGGCTTGTTCTTGACCCTAAGAGACTGCTGGCTTGTAGATAAACCCTCATGTATCTAGACAGCCGTGACCGTATAGCGAGATGGATCCCATTTCATATACGTAGCTGGCTATGTATGCCCCCTCTCTCCAGTATTCTGGTTCCGGGGCGTGACATCATCGCCGGAGTGGGGGTAGTCTTAGTCACCCCTGATTAGCTGGTCATCCAGCATGCTTATTCCCTTTCGAAGCCATGCTCCAACAATGTTGTCGAGTACAACGTTCTCATCATGGGACTCCAGCTAGCACAACAGCTGGGGGTGCATCATCTGGAAGCCTACGATGACTCAAAACTCGTCGTTAATCAGATCAGAGGGCAATACGAAGTTCGCCTTGAAGGTCTGGTTCCTTACCATGAAGTTGCATTGAATATTATTTCAACCTTCACCAAGTTCTTCATAGAACACGTACCTCGATTACAAAAGCTGGAGGCTGACGCTCTAGCTGGCCTCGCAGCCTCATTGGCAGCACCCTTCGGGACTCAACACTACGTCACGGTAGTTGGTCGAGACTTGGTCTGTCCTAAAAACAACCTATGCTCACAAATGGCTTATGCCATGTCAACAAGTGCTGGTGTTAATGTCCGAGACTGATGGTTCCCGTTCATCGACTTCGCTGTCTACAAAATTCTCCCAGAGGACCCGAAAGAAGCCGTCTCAGTCAGGAGGCGTTCCCTTCGATTCTATTACGATACATCTACTAAAATGCTGTACCGACGTTCCTACGACGGACTTCTCCTTCGATGTTTATCCAACGAAGAAGCAGCCAAAGCCCTTCGAGAAGCTCATGACGGAACTTGCGGGGCTCATCAACCTGGCCCTAAGTTGAAGGATCGACTGTGACGCTTGGGTTACTACTGGCCAACTATGGCAGCTGACGCTATCGACTATGCCAAAAAGTGCAATGCTTGCCAGCTTCATGCCGACTTCATTCATACACCGTCAGAACCACTACATCTTAAGGTCGCTACTTGGCCCTTCGAAGCTTGGGGCATGGAAATTGTAGGACCAATCACCACTCCATCATCGAGAGGACACCGCTTCATCCTGGCCATCACCGACTACTTCTCCAAATGGGCAGAAGCAGTTCCGCTGACGAAAGTGAAGAGCTCTCGGGTGATTAGCTTCATCAAGCACCATATCATCTACCATTCCGGGGTACCCCGTAGGATTATCCATGACAACGGTCCACAGTTCATTAGCCATGTTTTTAGCAGATTCTGTGACAAAAATCGCATTTAAAACGTGGCATCAACCGCCTACAATCCGGCAGCAAACGGGTTGGCCGAGGCGTTTAATAAGACTAATGTCAGGCTACTCAAAAAGGTCGTGTCATCCAACAAACGCAACTGGGACGAAAAGCTTGACGAATGTCATTGGGCCTATCGTACAATGGTACGGACTCCGACGGGCAACACACCATTCTTCTTAGTCTACGGAAGCGAAGCGGTACTGCCTCTCGAGATCAAGATACCCTCACTCCGTGTAGTAATCACAAATAAACTCACAGAAGAAGATAATCAACATCGCCGTCTGCGAGAATTGGAGGCACTTGACAAAAAACATCTCCTAGCTCAACAACGCATCGAACTCTATCAAGCCCGTATATCACAGGCTTTCAACAAGAAGGTCAAGCAGAGGACTTTCCAAGTAGGCAACCTGGTTCTGGCAGTCAGGAGACCGATGGTGATGACTCACAAAACACCAGGAAAGTTCGAACCCAAATGGGAGGGACCTTTCATCATAGAGACGGTATACTCAAACGGTGCTTACTGCCTCGCCTGATCAAACGGGGACTTGTTCATGATGCCCTTCAATAGAAAGTTCCTAAAGAAGTACTACTCTTGACATCTTTCAGATATGTACTTCCATCTCTACCTAGCAAGGGGGTCAGTGGACCTGATCATCAGAGCTCACATACACCTCCCTTTCATAAAAATCCTATGCTTTTGGAACCCAGTTGTTCCATTGCATCCTATCTCCAGTAGAAGGACAACCACGTCCACATTACCTGTGAGTTGCTCCTCTATACCCTACAAAGTGGAATCTTACGCTCCGTAAGACTACGCTACCCATCATGTTTACTACGTCCACATTATCTCTGAGTAAACATCCCGTACAGACAACCCCTGTGTTGCCGTACATTGATCACAGAACTTCCATGTCCACATTACCTCTGAGTAGTTCAATGTATCTCCCCAGAGTCATTCCTACCACGTCCATAACACCTCTGAGTAGGAAGATTCCATCATTTGAACCCCATATTTGCCACGTCTACATCACCTCTGAGCAAATATGTTGGTTCTCTCAAACTTATTATCTGTACCTAAAAACCAAGGTGCGCAAAAGATAATAGGTCCACACAAATCATCAAGTTCATGACAGAAAGAATGAACACACCACAAAACTCTTCATTCTTTATTTAAAAGTAAAGGATTACATCCCCAGCAGGAGTTTCAAATTACACAAAATAACAAAAAAGAGAGGAGAGACTACAAAACCTAAGCATCACCGGGATTGGCTGAAAGCTCTTCAATCCGACGCTTCAAGTCTTCCTCCCGAGTCTCTGCCGTCGCCAGAACTCGGCGTTCGGCTTCTTGACGCATCATTTCTATGGCCTCAGGGGAAGTGTCATCCTCATACTTCTCGTCTAGCTGTTACCGCTGCTGAGCCAGGGAAAGAGCCTGGCGGGTGAAAGTTGCTTCCTCCTCCTTAGATGCTACATGTTCAGCCTGGACTCGCTCAGCATCTAACAAAACTTGGGCCTGCTGGTCTTCAAGGAGGCGAATCTTGGCATTAACCTCCGCTATACTAGCGTCCAACGCAGCTCGCAACTCCACCTTCTCCTGCGTGGATTGAGATAGCCTCTCCATCGCAGCTTCAGCTTCGGCCACCTAGCGCTCCCAGACAGCCACGGTAGCCTGATAAGATGACTCAGTTTCAGCGATCAGCTTCTCCTTTTCTGTCTCTTTCAGAGCGGAGAGATCATTTTGTTGGATACTCTGAAACTCAGAAAGCAGCTGGTCGAGCTCGGCTTGGCCATCGATGCCTCCAAAATCTCGGCCGTATGATCATGGCCCTGGTGGGAACGTATCAGACTGATGTGAAGGAGCGCCATGGTTTTTGCCATCGCAAAACTCCCATTGGAATTCATTACTGTCGATACGCCCCTCTGCAGCATCTTGTACACCGCCTCAATGAGAAACTTTACGTACTCATCCACATCCGCCAGCACTTATGACGTTATAGCCGGAGTTGGAGGAGCTGCTCTGGACGGCAGACCTGAAGAAGACCCGCCAACCTCAATCTGCGAGGCTGAAACCTCGGCATCAACAGACTCTCCCTCAATAGGGGCTTGAACTTCGCCACTGGCCTGAGGAGCCAAGAGAGCGGAAGGGGCCGAGAGGGGCATCGATATCGTGCCCCAAGTAGAAGGAGCAACAGGGGGTTCCAGCAAGCCCTTACCCTTCTCAAGCTCGGAGGGTATCACGACCCGTACCCTAGGGTAAGAGCACGAGACGTGGGTACGTCCAGCCTACACCGCAGTGTCGGCGGTAGAACGCTGTCCTAGGTCAAACATCTAACAATATAAAGGTACCTGTACAGTATATACTCTCCGAATGGAGGTGATATAGCAGATACAGTCTCAATCACAACTAAGGTAGAGCGAGATAAAAGATAGGCAAAACAAGAAAAGAAGGGAAAAGTCTCTGTACAGACGGAGGTGCATCTCCAATGTGGCAGAAATACCAACCTGAGTCGGCACAACAGAAGCTGCGGTCTCGAGGCCCTGATGAACAGGACGAGAGGTGGCCAGCCTCTCGATAGTATCCCCCGAACGGAAGCGATGAGATCGTGTCTTCATAACCATCATGAAGACAGATCAAAACAAGAAACAATTTCTGAGAATGAAGCAAAAATTCAAGGAGAACAGTTTATATTCAAGGGAAGTCAATAAGCAACAATTTTGGACAAAAGGAATCGGATTAAGAGTTTTTCCTAATATGATTGAGTACCTCCAAAAATATCCTAATCCTACTGCAGGCTGTAGTGATACTCTAGTTCGAATACCACTACATAAACTCGACCTGTATGGGCCACCACTAAAAACGTGTCATGACCCGCACCCTAGAGTAAGGGCACGAGACGTGGGTACTCCCAGCCTATGCCGCAGTATCGGCGGTAGAACGCTGTCCTAGGTCAAACATCTAACAATATAAAGGTACCTGTATAGTATATACTCTCCGAATGGAGGTGACATAGCGGATACAGTCTCAATCACAACTAAGGTAGAGCGAGATAAACGATAGACAAAACATGAAATCCAAAAGAGATACAGCAGATAGAAGTCTAAGTGTCTAAGATACACAAACCCAGAAAACATCTCAAAGCTCAATACAGTAATCCATAGAATAAATACAACTCAATACAACTGAAATAACTAACTATACAACCTCTACTGTGTCTCCTCTAGGCTAGCAGGCAACCTCCAGGCTATCTGTAAAATTTATCAACAGGTCCAGTCAGGACAGAAACGAGTACAACTCATCAAAAAATCCTAATTAAATGACAGAAAACTATAAAGCAGTTATAGACAGTTTTATTGATGAATATGGCAGTTTTATACAGGTAATGATGTAGAGAAATAGCAAAGGTACAAGAAAAGTAAGGTAATGAAATAAAAGAAGAATGATGGCAAAGTAGACTGTAAAATAAGATCTAGCTGAACTAGGGTAACATGTTATAAGTCCAATTTGTACAATGTAAGTTGAGTGTAATCCCAATGTGAGTCTAATACAATTTGAGTCTAGTAAATGATTCTTGTACATGATGATTCTAGTAGATGATTTTTTTCAATGATTTGAGTGAAGTGATTCTTGTAAGATTCTTGTACACTAATCCTTGTAGGTGATTCTTGTAATGAGTACGACACATCGCACGTTCGGCCAAGCGGTGATGGTTATCATTCTTGTTTGGTGATTCTTGTTGAATATGGCACATCGTACGCTCGGCCAAGCGGTGATGGCTATCATTCTTGTAATACGGCACATCGCACGCTCGGCCAAGCGGTGATGGCTATCATTCTTGTTTGGTGATTCTTGTTGAATACGGCACATCGTACGCTCGGCCAAGCGGTGATGGCTATCATTCTTGTTTGGTGATTCTTGTTGAATACGGTACATCGCTCGCTCGGCCAAGCGGTCATGGCTATCATTCTTGTTTGGTGATTCTTGTTGAATACGGCACATCGTATACCGGCCCAGCAGCGATGGCTATCGTTCTTGTAATGATGATTCTTGTATGATTCGTACATTTAATACTTGTAGGTGTTTCGAGTAGATGAGTCTTGTGAGTGATTCGAGTAATAGGGTTAGACAAATCAAGTACATGTATTGCGAGTAAATGAATCTAAAATATTAATACATGTTGTGACAGAGAATCAAATAGAACTATACTAGAACTGAATCACAGTAATCATCAAATAATGAAAGAACTATCAGAGAATGTACTCGCCTGATGTCTGAATGTCCAAAGTAAATATACTGTCCAATGAGAGCTGTCTGGCTCCTAATCAGAACAGCACAAGTCACAACAAGTCCAAAATGACAATATAAAGTTCTACTATGCATTCTACATGATTCTAGGTCAATCTAGACCAAAGTCAACTCTTGGTCAACTTGGTCAACCCTGAAAGTCAAACCTAGGTCAACTATGGTCAAACTAGGTCTAACAAGTCTAAATTAGGTCAACAAGTTATTCTAGGTCTAAACAAACTAAGTATATGCAAATCAAGTATCCAAGATAGCTACTAACTCATAGCCTAAGTCACTTGCTAAACCAAGCACAAAACTAAACCATAAGCTAACAAGGCACACAAACTTAGTCATATAATGTATATATATTATTCACATTCACATATTCATATACATAGATATATATAGGAAAGCTATATATATAGGCACATACATATATATATATATATATATATATATATATATATATATATATATATATATATATATATATATATATAGAAGGAGAGGTAAAAGAGTAAGTGAGTATGTGTGTGTTTGGCATGTGTGTGAAAGGATATGTGTTAATGTTCTAAAATTTAGTGATAGGTAGGTGTATGTGACATGGGATACATGATGTCAAAGGGTGTATGAATGCATGTGTGTAAAAGGTTATAGGTTAACTCAATTTATAGAAATACATACATACATACACACTTACCTTGTATACATGCATACATACATATCATGTATATTACATTTACTTGATACTTACATGTATACTTGTATTATATTATACTTACATTCATGCATATTAGATACTTGTATTTATATTAACATATTGCAAACATTCATTTCATTCATACATCTATGCATTACCTACATGTTTTATACATATGCATATATTGTATATTCACATCTTTTCATATATTAACATAGAGACATACAAACATACACACATCGTATATTTCATACCTTGCATTACCTTGCATATCATCCATTACATACTCTATATTCATTTAATATCCATACTACATAGGCTCATAGGTTACACAAAATGCATATATCGTATAGTCACTCTTCTACTTAAAACCAATACTGTACCAATTGGGCATTCATTAAATTCTAGAATTAAAGTATGTTGTAGCTATTCGTGTTAGCTTTCAGAAACTTTAAACGGATCGCATTTTCGTGTCCGAAAGCTCCCGAAATCGCGAAAATACCAAAACACGTTCGTCTTTCGTACAGCTGATACTCAAATAATTCTACAGAAAGTTACACAAAGAATTTGGCTTATTAAAATATATATTTGGAAAGCTAACTTCGATGCGCTTCTTTTAAAAAAATAGGAGGTTAATTCGAGTTATGAGCTAAAAGTTATGATATTTCTAAGTTGCTCTAGCTACTAAAAACGTGGATAAAAATTATGACGAATTTAGGTAGTTTGAGACAAAAGAAACACAAGTATATAACATAATATATCAAGAAGTCACTCTCTACACTAATATATATATATATGAGACACTATAGAACACATCTCCAATACAAAAATATGAGATTAAATATGTAATTCATTCATACATAACAACAACACATAGTGTGTCCAAATTTGGGGTTTTTCCACATGGACACAACCACAACACAAAGGACACTCCTATGACCTCCAAATGTACACAAAATGGACACAAATGGAGATACAACCATGGGGGTCATTCCTATGGGTTCAAAATAGACCTATGAAAATGAAAAGGAGAAGGGATTTATACCTCCCGGTAGATCGAATCGAAGAAAAGCCTTTCCGGAGCGACACCGACACGTAGAGATTCTAAAAGGACACGAACGAGCTTCGAATCCTCCCAAACATGGGTAGCTTCCTCCTTGGCTAGAATGGAGAAGGAAAGAAAAGATTTTATGGCGAAATGGAAGGATTTGGTGGAGAAATGGAAGGATTTGGTGGAGAAATTGCTAGGGATTGCTCTCTAAAAATTTGGGGAAGAACAAGAGAGAGAGTGTGGATGAGAATAATGAAATAAACTTGAGCCTATCCTCTCCCAAAGTGGCTGACCATATGGGGCTATTTGTCCTATTATGGTAAGGTCCAAAATGCCCCCACTAACCTATTCTATTAGTATTAGGAAAGGGCTAATTGGTTGGGGCTAAATTAGTCATTCTAAAGTCTCTAATCACACTAACCTTATCCATAATAATTAGTCTAACTACTAACTAAAATTAATATCATGTAGACTAAAATTAATATCATGTGGACTAAAATTAATATCATGTGGGCCATGCCTAACTAGTGTGTGGGTCCACTAAAGTCAACACTACCCCCGGGTCCCCGTTTCAAGTCGGATTGAGCTAAAATTCGAACCCGACTCAAATAATCCCAAAACAATATCATAAATAATAAAATAAATTTCAAAAATATTTCAAAAATATAAAATGACAAAAGTACCCCTGTTCCTGAAAACTTGGGGTGACAAATTCCTCAAAATTAAGACCAAACAATAGTAAAATGTCAAAATCACAAGTCATAATTTTAAATAGTTTAAAAATGATTAAAAACACCAAAAATCATAATATGAAATAATAATCAATAAATAATAATTATAATTACAAAATTTCAAAATTACCCTCATCTGGAAAACTGGGTGTTACAATCTTACCCACCTTATAAATATTTCCTCCTCGAAATTAAGATGATCGCACCCCCTTCTATGTCAAACATAGTCAAGGGTCAATCACTAGTCAATTTCTCAACATCCAAGTACTTGGTCATCGACTGGTCAACTTCTTAGGGTTTTACCTATGCTAGCTATCTAGGTGTTGGCAACTAGAATTTAGCAAAAGAGAAACTCTATAATAGACTAGCTCTTAACTTTCCAATCCTATCAAGTCACCTATAACTAAATACCTACAAGCTAAGCACATGAATACCAAATACCATATATATATATATATATATATATATATATATATATATATATATATATATATATATATATATATATATATATATATATATATATATGCTCAAGAACAACAACCCATCACATATATCCTAAGTATATCATATATATATATATATATATATATATATATATATATATATATATATATATATATATATATATATATATATATATATATATACACATGACTGATCAGCCAAGGGTTAAGGAAGACTAAACTTATAAGGGTCTGAAACAATGCTTAGAACAAGGCTAAGGATGAATAGTCTGAATCAAGGGGACATGGTATCTAGTGAAGGGTCTGCACACTGCCTATAAAGGTGATCAACACAAAGGAACTCAACACGAAGAGAACTTAACTAAAATGGAAAACTGAACCAAGTATAGGCTAAACAACATGTTTACAACCCTATACAACAATGGCCTATAGATACCAACTAACCTATATCCCATATGCCAATATCATCTGCAATCTATCTATGCAAATAGACCTCTCAGTCTTAGGTGAAACTACAACTATACTCAAAGGCAGGCTCTGGTCATGGGTGCCTCACTGGAAAAGGTAAAGGAAAGTAGTAATAATCATCAAGGCTGTAAGGCATACTAACATCCTATGTGTAACTGGTTGGTATTATAGATAACAAGAGAATTATCTGCAATGGGTTACTATTCTAACACCAATGCTAACTATCACCTCTAGGGTACAGACACTCTACAAGTCATCATACCATCATACTATGAAGGAACTACCTATGAATAAGCTCTACAAAACTAAATATCCCTACTCCTAAGTCATTTATAACAATCAAAAGGGTATGATGTTTAAACCTTCTCAAGATACAATCTGTTAATCATATGCGTCTGTCCAAAATCATGTTGTCCAGAGTCTTCATCATGCTAGTGAGCAAGGCTACGATAATCACAGAGTCCTTGACTAAGGTACGTACCTCTAGGTTCATGGTATTTAAATTTTCGTACTGCCGCATGCGACGACGAAAACCTTAAATTCCCATACCCGAGAATACATCCAAAATATGACTATATGTCCTCACTATGCCAACTAACACGACTATTGAGGATTCTAGATCCCATAATTTAGGCGACCTAGCCCATATTATTTTCTCAGAAGAAAAACAACACAACAAAAGAGTAACATGACAAAATTAATCAATCAACAAGGAACAGATGGAATCGGATTTCAAGGTAATTATAAAAGACAATTGCGGGAATGGAATTGAGAAGAACGGAACTTGCAGCAAGATCTCCAACGGTCTGTGCATCCTCGACTGTCCTGACGATAGCTCACCCTGCTGGTTTCCTCCAGCCTGATGCTGATACTGCACAAATCTCTGCTGCTGATGCTGCATGAATTGCTGCTGCTGAGAGAAACCGGAAATGACGGGAAAAGTCTCTGTACAGACGGAGGTGCACCTCCAATATGGCAGAAACACCAACCTGAGTCGGCACAACAGAAGCTGCGGTCTCGAGGCCCTGATGAACAGGACGAGAGGTGGCCGGCCTCTCGATAGTATCCCCCGAACCGAAGCGATGAGATCGTGTCTTCATAACCATCATGAAGACAGATCAAAACAAGAAACAATTTTTGAGAATGAAGCAAAAATTCAAGGAGAACAGTTTATATTCAAGGAAAGTCAATAAGCAACAATTTTAGACAAAAGGAATCGGATTAAGAGTTTTTCCTAATGTGAATGAGTACCTCCAAAAATATCCTAATCCTACTGCAGGCTGTAGTGATACTCTAGTTCGAATACCACTACATAAACTCGACCTACATGGGCCACCACTAAAAATGTGTCACGACCCACACCCTAGAGTAAGGGCATGAGACATGGGTACGCCCAGCCTATGTCGCAGTGTTGGTAGTAGAACGCTGTCCTAGGTCAAACATCTAATAATATAAAGGTACCTGTACAGTATATACTCTCCGAATGGAGGTGACATAGCAGATACAGTCTCAATCACAACTAAGGTAGAGCGAGATAAAAGATAGGCAAAACATGAAATCCAAAAGAGATACAGCAGATAGAAGTCTAAGTGTCTAAGATACATAAACCCAGAAAACATCTCAAAGCTCAATACAGTAATCTATAGAATAAATACAACTCAATACAACTGAAATAACTAACTATACAACCTCTACTGTGTCTCCTCTAGGCTAGCAGGCAACCTCCAGGCTATCTGTAAAATTTATCAACAGGTCCAGTCAGGACAGGAACGAGTACAACTCATCAAGAAATCCCAATTAAATGACAGAGAACTATAAAGCAGTTATAGACAGTTTTATTGATGAATATGGCAGTTTTATACAGGTAATGATGTAGAGAAATAGCAAAGGTACAAGAAAAGTAAGGTAATGAAATAAAAGAAGAATGATGGCAAAGAAGACTGTAAAATAAGATCTAGCTGAACTAGGGTAACATATTATAAGTCCAGTTTGTACAATGTAAGTTGAGTGTAATCCCAATGTGAGTCTAATACAATTTGAGTCTAGTAAATGATTCTTGTACATGATGATTATAGTAGATGATTTTTCTCAATGATTTGAGTGAAGTGATTCTTGTAATATTCTTGTACACTAATCCTTGTAGGTGATTCTTGTAATGAGTACGGCACATCGCACGCTCAGCCAAGCGGTGATGGTTATCATTCTTGTTTGGTGATTCTTGTTGAATACGGCACATCGCACGCTCGGCCAAGCGGTGATGGCTATCATTCTTATTTGGTGATTCTTGTTGAATACGGCACATCGCACGCTCGGCCAAGCGGTGATGGCTATCATTCTTGTTTGGTGATTCTTGTTGAATACGGCACATCGCTCGCTCGGCCAAGCGGTGATGGCTATCATTCTTGTTTGGTGATTCTTGTTGAATACGACACATCGCATACCGGCCCAGCAGCGATGGCTATCGTTCTTCTGATGATGATTCTTGTATGATTCGTATATTTAATACTTGTAGGTGTTTCGAGTAGATGAGTCTTGTGAGTGATTCGAGTAATAGGGTTAGACAAATCAAGTACATGTATTGCGAGTAAATAAATCTAAAATATTAATACATGTTGTGACAGAGAATCAAATAGAACTATACTAGAACTGAATCACAGTAATCATCAAATAATGAAAGAACTATCAGAGAATGTACTCGCCTGATGTCTGAATGTCCAAAGTAAATATACTGTCCAATGAGAGGTGTCTGGCTCCTAATCAGAACAACACAAGTCACAACAAGTCCAAAATGACAATATGAAGTTCTACTATGCATTCTACATGATTCTAGGTCAATCTAGACCAAAGTCAACTCTTAGTCAACTTGGTCAACCCTAAAAGTCAAACCTAGGTCAACTATGGCTAAACTAGGTCTAACAAGTCTAAATTAGGTCAACAAGTTATTCTAGGTCTAAACAAACTAAGTATATGCAAATCAAGTATCCAAGATAGCTACTAACTCATAGCCTAAGTCACTTGCTAAACTAAGCACAAAACTAAACCATAAGCTAACAAGGCACACAAACTTAGTCATATAATGTATATATATTATTCACATTCACATATCCATATACATAGATATATATAGGAAAGCTATATATATAGGCACATACATATATATATATATATATATATATATATATATATAGAAAAAAAAAAATATATATATATATATATAGAAGGAGAGGTAAAAGAGGTTAAAAATATATATATATATATATATATATATATATATATATATATATATATATATATATATATATATATATATATATATATATATAGAAGGAGAGGTAAAAGAGTAAGTGAGTATGTGTGTGTTTGGCATGTGTGTGAAAGGATATGTGTTAATGTTCTAAAATTTAGTGATAGGTAGGTGTATGTGACATGGGATACATGATGTCAAAGGGTGTATGAATGCATGTGTGTAAAAGGTTATAGGTTAACTCAGTTTATAGAAATACATACATACATACTTACCTTGTATACATGCATACATACATATCATGTATATTACATTTACATGATACATACATGTATACTTGTATTATATTATACTTACATTCATGCATATTAGATACTTGTATTTATATTAACATATTGCAAACATTCATTTCATTCATGCAACTATGCATTACCTACATGTTTTATACGTATGCATATATTGTATATTCATATCTTTTCATACATTAACATAGAGACATACAAACATACACACATCATATATTTCATACCTTGCATTACCTTGCATATCATGCATTACATAATCTATATTCATTTAATATCCATACTACATAGGCTCATAGGTTACACAAAATGCATATATATCCTATAGTCACTCTTCTACTTAAAACCAATACTGTACCAATTGGGCATTCATTAAATTCTAGGATTAAAGTATGTTGTAGCTCTTCGTGTTAGCTTTCCGAAACTTTAAACGGATCGCATTTTCGTGTCCGGAAGCTCCCGAAATTGCGAAAATACCGAAACACATTCGTCTTTCGTACAGCTGACACTCAAATAATTCTACAGAAAGTTACAGAAAGAATTTGGCTTATTAAAATATATATTTGGAAAGCTAACTTCGATACGCTTCTTTTAAAAAAATAGGAGGTTAATTGGAGTTATGAGCTAAAAGTTATGGCATTTCTAAGTTGCTCTAGCTACTAAAAATGTGGATAAAAATTCTGACGAATTTAGGTAGTTTGAGACAAAAGAAACACAAGTATATAACATAATATATCAAGTAGTCACTCTCTACACTAATATATATATATGAGACACTATAGAACACATCTCCAATACAAAAATATGAGATTAAACATGTAATAATTCATTCATACATAACAACAACACATAGTGTGTCCAAATTTGGGATTTTCCCACATGGACACAACCACAACACAAAGGACACTCCTATGACCTCCAAATGGACACAAAATGGACACAAATGGAGATACAACCATGGGGGTCATTCCTATGGGTTCAAAATAGACCTATATGCATGAGGAAATGAAAAGGAGAAGGGATTTATACCTTCCGGTAGATCGAATCGAAGAAAAGCCTTCCCGGAGCGACACCGACACGTAGAGATTCCAAAAGGACACGAACGAGCTCCAAATCCTCCTAAACTTGGGTAGCTTCCTCCTTGGCTAGAATGGAGAAGGAAAGAAAAGATTTTATAGTAAAATGGAAGGATTTGGTGGAGAAATGGAAGGATTTGGTGGAGAAATTGCTAGGGATTGCTTCTAGAAATTTGGGAAAGAACAAGAGAGAGAGTATGGATGAGAATAATAAAATGAACTTGAGCCTATCCTCTCCCAAAGTGGCTGGCCATATAGGGCTATTTGTCCTATTATGGTAAGGTCCAAAATGCCCCCACTAACCTATTCTATTAGTATTAGGAAAGGGCTAATTGGTTGGGGCTAAATTAGTCATTCTAAAGTCTCTAATCACACTAACCTTATCCATAATAATTAGTCTAACTACTAACTAAAATTAATATCATGTGGACTAAAATTAATATCATGTGGAATAAAATTAATATCATGTGGGCCATGCCGAACTAGTGTGTGGGTCCACTAAAGTCAACACTACCCCCGGGCCCCCGTTTCAAGTCGGATTGAGCTAAAATTCGAACCCGACTCAAATAATCCCAAAACAATATCATAAATAATAAAATAAATTTCAAAAATATTTCAAAAATATAAAATGACAAAAATACCCCTGTTCCTGAAAACTGGGGGTGACAAATTCCTCGAAATTAAAACCAAACAATAGTAAAATGTCAAAATCACAAGTCATAATTTTAAATAGTTTTAAAATGATTAGAAATCACCAAAAAACATAATATGAAATAATAATCAATAAATAATAATTATAATTACAAAATTTTAAAATTACCCGTATCTGAAAAACTGGGTGTTACAGAGGGACCACCAACGCCAGGAGCTATCTCCTCCGCATCCAACACACTATCAGCAGGCCGTACGGGACCTTCCCCCTCTGGCAAAGCAGCGAGATCAGCACTCGTGTCCTAACTCGGGTCCACTGGAGTAAGGCCCGGCGGACGAGTCTCATCTTTCTCATCGAATTCCTCCGCAGGGATAGAATCTGTCGCTACCTCCCGGTCGACAGCCACCTCAGCCTCCGCTGCTGAGTCTGGGGTTGGGCTCGGCAATGCTTCAGCCGACCTCCCCTCATCATGACAAGGAGGGGAATCAGCCGTCTCCTCTATTTCAACCGTGTCTGTTACTCCTGCAACAGACCCACACATCTCCGGTGGAACGTCATCTGAAGAGGACGAACTCCACTCCACTTCCCCATCTGGAAGCCCCGTATCTGCTGGATCCTCAATGTCAGAGGCCCCCACGGCGGCTTGAACCCTCTCGGGAACTGCTGCAGCCTCAGCTTCCCTTCCAATATAATCTGGAGATACTAAAATCTCTGCAGGAACGACATCTTTGAGATCCTCCTCCACGGGAGACATCACAATCGGAGGAATGCGCTCTTCAGATGAGCCCGCCACCTCCTTCGATCTGCTAGTACCCGATTTTGGAGTTCGGGGTCTCCTTTTCAGCGGCTCCTACAAAAAGAAATCATATATCACAAAAATGACAGAATGAGCCAGACTATGGGGGACATCTTTACTTCAGCAGGAACTGATTCCATTGGGGTTACAGGCGGCACTCCCGTAGCCTTTGGAGTCGTCGCTTTTCTCAGCCTTTTTGGTGCAGACGAACCGGCTTCTGCGTCAGCCCTTCTCTTTCCAGCTGGACGATCTCCCCGATTGCTTTCCGTTGACGCTGCAGCAGCAGCCCGATACCCTGCCAACTCTGGTGGACGATATGACCGGGCCGCCGCCAACATGTTCTTCGTAGCCTCTAGCTGAGTTCCAACGATGAAACTAGTCTCCCTGTCATATTCAGGAGGCACAGTATTCATGGCACAATACAGCTTAACAGTCGAATGCAGGATCTGAGACCGAAGGTTGTGAACAGGTGTGTTGAAACGAACTCCAGTGCACCTAGCATTGTAATACTGCCAACCCCGGGCTTCATCCAGTAAACTTCTAGCAAACCCCAGGCTGTTATTGGGGTTCCGTAATATGAGCTGGGTGTAACTAAACTGGCGAACAAACCGGTTCGATAAATATGGCTCTAGATAACACTTATGCTGGTTGCGGTAGACCAAGTGGAAAGGCCGAATACTCTGCAACCAACGAAACTCCCATTTAGGCAGAGTGATCGCATCCTCACCAGAGTCTTCCAAATCTTGGTCAGCCTCAAAATTTTTGAAGATGGGACTGACCTTGACGATCTCCCACCCCTGAAGATAAGACAAGACTCTCCTACAGACGGGGACGCCGGTGTGCAGTCACTTCCTCTTGTAGAAGCGGTGGATAAAGGCGTCATCTTCAACGTTATCGTCTTTAGTACCCGGACTCATCACGTTCGGGTGATGCAGAATCAACCATCCCATCAGATAATGGAATGGTAGCTCAACTCAGGGAAAGTTGTCTTTCCTGTCCCCCTCACGTACCACGTTGTCAGCAAAATCCCTCAAACCCCGCAGCAGGTTATACACCATCGCGGGTAGGAGAGCCAAAGGGCGACCAAAAATAAATTTCACTGCTGGCAAAATGAGGCTCCGGGTCACCCTCTCCACAGAACCAGATCCACCCGAGAACACACAATCCCGGAGCCATATCATCAAGAATGCAGTCAACACTGCCTTGGATGATATCCGGTGCACGCAATGCCAGAAACAGCAGTATACATCTTCGCCACTTTCATTTGAACGGGGGGCCTTCTTGCCTAGTCGGCTCATTTCGGAGGTCACTTTCGCGGGTTTCAGCCCCTGCGGAGTTGTAAACTAAATCTTCGAAGAGTCCGCCAGATCATGCTTGAAGATGTAATCCCTCCAAGTAGTCACATGAGACTGTGTTTTGCCTTTGTCCTTCCGTTGTATCAGATAATGATGGCTCGCCACCTCTTTGAAAACAGCCAACATCTCCGGGTCCTTTTTTTCCAGAACAATAATCTCTTCATTTGTTAGAAAATATTTCTCGTGCGGTTTTGAGCCTCAGGGAAGCTTGGACACCTCGTACATCTCATAGAGAGCCAATCCCAACACCCCCACTGGAGTAAAGAAAGTGCCAGTCTGGGTATTGAACATTTCCAAGAGTGCAAGGAACATATGCTTATTGAGATCCACGCAGGCCTGTGTGGCACAGATAGCGGCCGTCAGCCCAATCTCTTTAAGCTCAGCCTTGAACTTCGACAAAACCCAAAGGGTCAGCTCGTCACACTTTGGCACGTGGTGACACCAACCTTCAACCATAAAACCACCTTTCGGATACATAACCTTCGATGTTAGCATCCGATTTGCAAAGGTCGAAGCACCAAAGGCAAAGGTGTCATTAGGGACATCACCATAAAGGCTCCCAGGGCGCAAAGCTCGACAACTGAACGAGGTCCCAACTCGAGAGGCGGCCAAGGTATCCCTTTGATTCGAAGTAACGTCAATCGAAAGGGTACCCCCTATTGCCCCTCCTTGAGGAAGAGTAAGTTCCCATGGCATCCTTCTCTTCGAAGCCAAATGGTAGAAGGCTGTTAGCGACAATTGACGTTCAAGCTGCCGCATGTACAGAACCATGCCCTTCGTAGAGAAGAACTAGTCTTCCTTGATCTTCAGTACCTTCGCCTAGGTGGAGGTCAAACGGTCACCAAACAGAAAGACAGGTTTCAAAAAAGTTGCATCCTTGGACTCGGCAAATTTTAGTTTGCCGCTCTCCATCATACTCTAGAGAAAAACAAGCGACTGATCCCGAATTTGCAACTTTCTCTCGGAAGGCTGATTCAGTAGGATAGTAGCCTTCGTGGGGTTAATAACCTCCTCATCGAAATCAACCCCCATTTGGCAAAGAGAAGCGTCCAGAAGGACTTCATTCAGTAAAAGGATAGTCATCAATACTGACATAAACAAAGACAAAAGTCAGGAAACATAAAGACTTTAAGAAGACAAAGTATTGGGTGTGTCAAGCAGCCTGGCGCAGCATCAGAGTCTAAACCCATGTGCGTCAGCTTTGGTGCATCATCTGGGTTTAAACCCATGTACGTCAGCAGTGAAGCTTCAGCGCATCATCCGGGTTTAAACCCATACGCGTCAGCAGTGAAGCTTCGACACATCATCAGGGTGTAAACCCATGCGCGTCAGCAGTAAAACCTCGACACATCATACAGATGCGCCCATCAGCACCAAGCACCTCATAAGGATGCACCCCATGCGTTTCCATACGCCTAGTGGAACACAGATCGACGTGCCCACTCAACATCCCATCACCCGTCAAAGAATATTAAATGCTGAAGTCTGATACGACAGCAGCCAGTCCCCGAGGACTAAACAGTTGACAGCTTTTTCAGAAAATGAAGCATCGCTGACGTCAGCATCATCATTACTTTTCTCCGACGACTACAAGCCACGTGGCCGCCCAACCATTTCGTATGCACCTCCGTAGCCATGCGCCCAAATCTATGCATGCGCCTCAAAAGCCATGTACCTTAGCCATTTTCTCTGATCCCTAATGACAGAGGTCAAGTCACTCCTGAAGACTCGCATGCGCCTCAAAAGCCATACGTGCAGACGGTTCATGACTCCAGAAAGTTGTGAGCTAAAGTCTTCTCATGCGCCCAATCCCAGGCACATCCTATCAGATCACTCTCCACCAAATCTGAGATCTTTGAGCCACGGATATGCGCCACGTGTCCTTTGACTCAGTTCAGCCGATGAAGGGGTGCTAATCACCCAAGATCTCAGCAACTGAAAGATCCTCTCCATTGCTACGTGTCAGCTCTGCCGCAGCTCACAAATACAACAGGAAGGGTTCAACTCCTTAATTAGAGCACATCACCCATGTGCCTCCATCAGCAATCACCATGTGGCATCCCCACGTACAGACACATCCTACATATGTGCGCATTAAGCAGCCAGCCTGCAAGCTATTAATAGAGGAATCATTTTCTTCTTACACACACACACAGAGAGACATACCTACAGACAGAGACCTATACACAGTGAGAGAGGCAGATACAGACACTCAACGTCTTCTTCCTCTCCACAAGCTCCAGCACCCAGAGCAACTCAGACCTTCAGAGAACCGATAACTGTCGTCAGATCGTCAACGGAGTCAACGCTTTACCACTCACTCCATCGACACAGGGACCCAGATAAACAAAAGTGTTCTCCTAGGACTACATCTAAGTCCTACATTGTAACACTGTTCTATTTGTAATTGAAATTGCAATAAAAAGATTTTAATGGCAAACAATCGTGACGACAGGTTTGGACGTGTGAAGATGGGCGAAAAAGGGATGGCTACAGCTGTAGGCATCAGTGATGTACACTTGACAATAGAGTTTGGTGAGAAGCTCATCCTCAGGGGTGTGCGATATGTATTATCACTCCCGTTTCCCAATATACGTGTTTTTAGTATACGTGTTACGGATTTTTGATATTTGTCAGACGACCCGTGTTTTGACTTGTCTTGTTTAGCCTAATCCTGGTTTAATCTTGCCTTGGTTTATTTGGGTTGGTTTAGCATGATTTGACTTGACTTGGTTTATTTTGGTTCATCCTGGCTTGGCTTGGCTTGGTTTATTTTGGTTTGAGATGAGAGGGTTGCTATATAAGTCAACCCCTTTCTCTCTCTTCATAACTCTTTTCATTTATTTATTTATTTATTCTTCTTCTTCTTCTTCCTCATAACTCCTCTCACCCACCAAGAACCCTTAGGCAAGTGAAATCTTGCTTTATAAAGGATCTTCCTTTTTATTGTTCTATTATCTTCTCCACTAGATTCTAAGCCTGTAGGAAATCTCGTTCTGTACAGTTTAGACCCTTGGAAGTCCCGATTCGGACTTGTTTTGAGCAGGTTATGCTCATTTGAAGTTTTTGGGTTCCCATGGAGCTTAGATGCTGTTTGGAGAAGAAGAATAGTGCTCGATGCCATGTTAGTCCAGGCGCCCAAGTTTGGCCTTGGTGCCTTCCCCGGTCTTGGCGCTCCGACATGATCAGGTGCCCCTGCCCCTTGCACTCACGGTGCTTTGGCGCCAATGTGATGCGCCCAATCTGGCACAGGTGACCTGTGCGCTCTGGCGTGCCCTGCCCGCTCTGGCACGCCCTGCTCCTTGTACTTACGGGTGTTTAGGCGCCTAGTGTGATGTGCCCCTCCCCTCTGGTCATCAAGGCCCAGGTGCCCATGTTGGCCCTGGCGCCGACGATGATGCAGCACCCCCTGGCCATGCGCCCAGTCTGACTATGCGCTTAGACTCGGCTATGTGCCATTCTGACCCTGGCGCCCAAGCTTACTTAGGTGCCATTCTGGCCCAGGCACCCATGCTTGCCTAGGCACCCATCCATGTTTAGGTGCCCCTTATGATGTGCCTACCTCCCTACACCTTCCTTGTTCTTGCAACTGTTTATGTGTTTTGTTATATGCATGTGATAACTTGATAACTTTTGACATGAACACGACATGATGGCATGAACCCTTCTTGATAATCTTGATAGTGGCTTGCCGAGGTACACTTTTGACAAGTAACAAGTAAACTTGATATGACATGTATAAGATAGTGGCCCATCGAGGCGCACTCCAGACAAGTAATCTTGATAAGTAACAAGTAACCTGACATGATATGTAAAAACTTGAAAGCACTGTTACGACAGCTACCCTGACTTGCTAAGTAACTCTTGCCTTGACACCGTGGTTGATTTTTTTGATTGTGCCTGTACAAGCTACATATCTCGTCTTGTATCATGTCTAGGATATAGATTCCTGGTTACCACGGTCAGGGATTCATACTGAATCTGACTAGGTTAATGACTAGATTGATCAAGTAGTTCATATAGAGAGATTTTCCAGCTATAGACGATCCCGTTATCCTGGCCACACCTATGGACTTGTAGCCTGCCAACGAGTAGGGCACACTTCTAGCTCACTGTCATGTGGGGTATTTCTTGAAATAATAAGTACTAAGTACACCAGAAATCTTGATAACTCTTATAACTCTAATAAATCATCTCGCCTGGATAACCTGGATAGCTGCAGGGCTTGTGACTGTGGGAACATCTCATTGCATCTTGCTAGTAACTAGGCTTGTGACAACCCTAGTTAGTTAAAGTATCAAGCCGTACTCTTGTTTGGCCGTGATTGATGGATGGAGTCTAGTCTTTTCTAGACAGTGCAAGTATATGGTTACTCCAGTGCATTATTGTTTATGCTTTACTCTTGTCGATAAATAGTTAAAGACTAAGTTCTGTTCAGGTGAAGGGTTACAACCCTGGTCCTTGTTTGGTTTACGGGTTATAACTTGGTTTCCAGAATAGCTTCTTAGTTATCTTATCATTTATCATCCTACTTTCAAACTCAGGTATTCTTGTTATTATTTATGTCTCTATGTTCTAATATGCTGGTTTTAGTTCTTAAGTGAAGCCTCCCTTGTGGCACTTGCTCTTCTGGGTTCTGACCCAGCTGGTTTTGTATGGCCAAATTTTGGAGTAGCACCCGAGGATCTACCTGCCTTCCAGCCAGATGGTGAACCATAGACGTAATCCTGGCAATAAGTGAGTTTTCTTATTTTACCCTCCCACTCTAATATAAATTATTCTTTTGAGGCGTTTAGCCGCCGAGCAAGTGTTAGCTCGTGTTGAAGCTTACTTTCAGTCTGCCTAAGGGCTGTAACATGATTGACAAATCCTAGGGTTGATCATGTATGACTTAAACTCTTGTTAGTCTTCGCATTTTGTATAACTAGTGTCATGATCATCTGAATATGTAATATTTGGGATGCCTTACTTTGTATGTCTGATGATCTAATATCTTATAACATTTACTTGCTTGCTTGAGATTGAGACACTAGGCTTGCTCTTGACCATAAGGGACTGTTGGCTTGTAGATAAACCTTCAATCATCTAGACAGCAGTGACTGTATTGCGAGGTGGGTTGCAATTCAATGTACGTAGCGGGTTGTGTCTGTCCTCCGCTCTCCAGTATTCTGGTTCTGGGGCATGACATGTATCAAGTTTGCGCTACAACTTAGTTTTGGTAGGGAGGATGACAGATGATGGTTGTCACAGTCTATTTTAGAGCAAAGATTGGATGCTTGCGAAGGGTTCCCAACAGCTGGCTCGGAAAGATTTGTGTTGTGGCGTGTACAGGATCAAGCCGCTGAGCTGTATAGGCAGGCCACATATACCGGATGGAGGCTCGAGGGTTGTTTGACAGGAGGTGGATCGTCGAGAACTTTTTGAGGAGGGGCTTCTAGATGCTTTGAGGGTTATGAAGGATTCGGTTCGTCGAGACAAAGCGACGGATGGTGATGAGTCAAAGGTTGAGGGTCAGTCTGTCGGTCCCATGATAGCTGGTCGGTCTCTAGGTAGGGGTTGCTCTACGGATCCAGATTTGGCGACAGGTGGTTTGCCAAATCTTCACGAAGTGACATCGGTTTTAGCAGTTCGAAGCCTGGAAGGAGATTAAGTTTTACAAAAAACTCAATCTGAGGCGGAAGCATCATCATTCACACAGTTCAAGGGGAGCTATGGGTCATCGACAGCATGCACAGTGCATAATATTCTGCTCGAGGATGCATGTGTATGGGGGAGCTTCAAGTTCGGACACGAAGGTAGACAGATTCAGGAGTTTGAATCTTATGAGAACCGTACCGTCCGCTTGGTTGGGCCAGCCAAGGGTAAAGAAGCTCGTCGGAACGTTAATACTTTCCGGTAGAAGTCGAAAGTCGAGGATAAGCATCCAAGACTTACGGTGAGGCTGATCGTCAGGAACTTTGGTCTTGGTTGTGTCATTGATATCGACAGGATCCTAGTGGTACAGGAGGTGCTACGCATAGCAGCTAGCGTCAATGTGACGATCGAGGAGCTGGAGATAAAGGAAGATGCAAATCAACTCGGAGGATCGGAGATCAGTTTTATGGAGGAGCAGGAATTCTATCGTAGGACGAAAGGCATGGAGTCCAGTTGAGGACCCATGGAGTCAATACCCTCTCATCAGACTGGAGGGAGAGATTGTTGTAGTCCAGCCTGGATTTGGTAACAATATACTTGTGGAATCCAAATCTTATTAAATATTTGATTTGATAAGATTTGGATGTCTGTAATTGGTGTTGTGCTATTTTAGATATAAGAGGATTCTTATTTTAGGAAATTCTATTATGATCTAAAATATGTTAATTGATGGGCTATTTTAAGTGTGATAGGATTCTTATTTGAGGGCTTCCTAATTAAGAAATTATATTATGACCTAAAATAGGATTTTTTTTTCAACCTATATATGTGGGGTGAGGATGGATGCACAAAGAATAAGCACAAAGCACAAAAGTGGAGATTCGGGGTACTTGTCCACAAGAAAATCTAAGAGAAAGTCTGTACTTTGCTCTTAGGATTTCGCCATCCAAGACAGAAGGAATAACATGATCTAATGAAGGAGTCGTCAACTTCGATTAGGGAGATTGCTACGGGTTGGTGAGTGATCTCAATTGTAATCTTTTGTCTTTTTCTTGAGAGTGGTTAGGGGGTTGAACCTATTAGGGAAAATGGTTCAACATGAATTCTATCAATCTTGTAATTTCATCTGAGTTATTAAAGGTTAGGATTTGTCCATGTGACGTACGTCACCACCATATACTTGTCTTCATCTTGTGCTTGGTGTCCGTTAGACGGGGATTGGTTTTGGTCAGGTGGATTGGCAAACGCTTCGATACGCGCCCAACGGAGATGCCACAGAAATATGCTCAAATAAACCCACTTTTCCCACCTTAGTTTGTAATATCAATCGATATCGATACGATACGGTGATACCGATACGATTTGACATGTTTTGATCCAATAATAACATTAATTTTAACTACATAGCTTTGAACTAAATTTTGTACATTTTCTTCTAGCCTTATGCGTTAATATCTTTTGATTCTACTAGTTTATAGCATTTTTTATAAACTGCTTTATAGAAAAATAATGTAATTACCTATTCATGTGACATATACTAGAAAAGGTTCAGTGATAATGCTAAATTCAAAAAAAGACTTCCAATGGATATATGAGCAACTAAAGGTAATTAGCATCCTCTTTTCAGAAGCAATGTCTATAACTTTGTTTTGGTCTGTCGAAAAATACATGTTTTGGCGTAGTGATACGGCTGCTGTGGCTCTCGCCGCAACTATGGAGCATCCCCTCTATCATGAAGATGGCAAGGATGGTCGGGACACCCATCAGGATGAATATTCCTATGATACGAAGGCAGCGGTTATCATTCACTAGTATTTTCATAGATATTACAACAACATACGTTTTGTGCCTAGAAGTATAGACATAGTTGTCCCAAATGGTGACTGGCTTACACAAGAGGTAGATTATGAATGGGTTCCACCATCCTGTCTTGGATGCAAGTGCTTTGGGAATTCCAAAGCGCAGTGTAAGGAGGCCTCAGTGAACAAAAAGATAGAAAGCGAACAAAAAGAACTGGAGAATGGAGGGACCAACAATCGCAAGAACAAGGACTGGAAGTAACCCTAGAAGGCATGGAAGGGATCATGCAAGTGGAACATGAGGCAGTAGAGGAGCTTGGGTTGGAAAGAATGGACACGACCCAACCATCGGTACTAGGCAAAAGGCAAGGGCCATAGGAGATAATGCCAGACACATCCATTGCTATGGAACTAGTGGTATACGGAGATACAAGTCGAGAGAGAAGATGGGTGCATAGACCGCACGAACATCCAATACAAAAGGAAACCTACTCAGTACAAGGTGCAGTGGCTAGTAGCCACCAAGAAGATCACTCAATGAAGGGGTTGGGTTTAACAAAACACAACCCAAATTGGACACTCTGGCTAGAAGGTGGTTCACTCGGTGATGGGGTACCTAGTGGACAAGAGAGGAACGCACAAGACATAACCGTCCATCCCATCGTCCCAGGGAGAGCCAAGGCACGCAGCAGGACGACCTCTATCAATAATCCATGTCTATTATCACATGGAATGTTCAAGGGGCTAACTCGTTCGGGAGATGGAAATAGATTACCAATATGGTGTATCAACACAAGTGTTCGTTCATCTCCATTCTGGAGAGAAAAACTAAAACTACAAACAAGCTCAGAAGCAGAACTCCAATTCACTGGGAATCAATTCACAACCTAGATGAATGCGGCATGGCGCGTATATGGACTATGTGGGACGCATGTGTCTAGACGGGCCAGGTTAGATTTCTATCAGAACAACTCAATGTTTTAGAGCTAACAAATAAGGGTGGTTTCAAAGTTGTGGTAGGGGCAGTCTACGGGCACAATGATAGGAGGAGGAGATTCCAACTCTTGAAGGATCTTGTAAAGATATCAACAGAAATAGAGGACAAGCTCCCTCTTGTACTATACGACGACTTCAATGCTATGCAGAAGAAAATGAGAAGATGAGAGGAAGACAGGTCCTGGCTCCTATATTGATAGATTTTGAGGACTGCTTGCTCAGCTCTGGGCTGGTTTGCATGGCACACGCTGGACACATATGGTCATGGAGCAATAGCTCATCAACTAACAGAGTGGTCTGCCAGTTAGATCGGGCCTTATGCAACAACAAGTGGCACGAGACGTTCCCTGAAGCAAAGGCAGAAGGAATTCCCTATGGCACTAGTGACTACACGTCGATTCTGATTCAGATGGCTATGGAAGCAACCCCCCAAAGAAAACCCTTCAGATTTAATAATACGTGGCCTCTACTAGACGGATACAAGGATGCGGTGGTTACTGGTCTTGACACTCACCTCATAGGAAATGCTCAATACTGCCTTAAGTGCAGGCTCAAGAAGGTGAAGCAAGAGCTCAAGAAGTGGAACAAAAATCGGCCAATGCTCAAGCTGCACAAAAAGGAGGACGAACTCAGAGACATAAAAGCACAGGTTCAATCCATATCGATGGATCCTGGGCTCATCGACAGGGAGTTGCGGTTACAAGAAGAAGTCATGAAGCTTAGATTTCAAGAGAAGATCCAACTGCAACAACGGGCCAAATGCACATGGCTCAAGGACGGGGATCGACGTTAAAAAATTTTTCATGCCACCATCCGCGCTCGGCAACACAGGAACTCTACTGCTTATCTTTTTGTAAAACCCACAAAATTTTGTGAAATTTTTTTATTATTATTTTTGGCTTAAAATGAATTTTACTATCTTTTTTTTGAAATGTAAATTTATTTGTTTAATGTTTTTATTTTTGAATAATATTAATGATAGATTCTTACATGAAAATTTTCGTCCTACAAATATTTGGGAGATATTCATTTATGTATATATTATGACGGTTAGAGATTATTTTGTCAAATATTTTTATTGATTAAATATAAAGAATATTTCTATATAATAAATAAATTTTTCCTTGGTATATAATATAATCGTTTTAAAATTATTTTAATATTTTATACTAGAATGATTATGATTAATATTAAAATAGAAGTGTATTAAAGGTTTAATAGGAATAATTTTTATATGTTGATTCATATTTTAGATATATAGATATATGCATATATAAGCATATATCAAATATAGTTAGTAAATGTATATATTTTTATATATTTTTAAAAATATTTTTTTTGACATATTATAAGCTACTTTAGGCATTTATTAGTATATATATATATATATATATATATATATATATATATATATATATATATATATCATATATATATAATAATGGAAAAAAAATTTCTTTCAGTGGTGGTCGGCCCAAGGGACCGACCACAGCCCCATTGGCACAGCACCAATAACCCATCAGCCGTAAGCTTTCTAGTAAAAAAAAAAGAGCACGTGTGAACAGTGCCTACAGCACTGTTCATTTTCTTCTCAAGCCGACCCGCGCCCCCTGTGTTAAACAGTTTAGTTTTTTTTTAAAATTTAGGATTTGAAACCCAATAAATTCTTCACCAAAATCTTTCAAACAAAATCCTAATCGATCCTAATCAGATTCTCTACTGATATGATCAAATATCCGATCGAATCGTGGATTGAATCAAAACTTATATTGATTCAAATTCAAGAAGGAAAATATTGAGCCTATAAATAAATGTCTCGAGAAACTTCTCATTCCCCAAACCGCCGACCTCTGACTTGGTTCTTCAACACCAGCGCCCACGCCATCCTCTGACGAGTCCCCTTGACTACGTCGAACCACCGGGCGACGCCTCGATCCGCCGGCTGTCGTGCCGCACAAGATCAGTAGCCACGTACAGCAGCAAAGGTAGTCGACCCCACTTCATCGCTGCCTCACTGAAGAGGACTTAAACAAAACAACAGAAGTAAGAAAAACAAACAGAATCAAAGTCAATAGCATGAAAATGAAATAAGTACAAGTTACCGTGGTACCAAAGTGACAGGGGATTCTCCCGGATTACTCCGATTTTGCTTCGGGTTTACCACTATAAGGGCTAGGAAGGAGTTAGGAACCGGAAGAAGGAGAAGCGAGAAGCACTTAAATAGAAGAATCTATTGTATTTCGTCCTTTTTTCCACATAGCAACTGGGGATCAAAAAGTACCAAATTTGATGACTTAGTAAGGGAAAGACGAAGTAAGAACATGCAATTAGAGAGGTTGCAAGATATGTCGGTCCTCCCTCTACGCTTGATCTTTTCCCGGGTACGATCATAACCTGACCCCCTTCGATCCCCTCTAAGTATAATAAATTCTAATGCGATAAATTGTTTGAAAATTTTGCCCAAAAATCGTAAAAACCGAGTTTCAGAAAATTTTGAAACAGGACGACTTTAGTCCCAACCCCGCGACTTTGGAGGCCGATTGCGGTCCATCCAAATAAATTCTTAGCATACCTTCTGAATAAGAATTTTATACAACCTAACCATGTATAACCCCTTTCAAATAGTTTTATTTTTGGACAAGCAGTTTGTTTAATTTATATTCCAAAATCCCGAAAAATTAGTTATCTAAAACTTAAAAAAAAAAATCCGGTACGAGGTCCGTCACGACAAACCAGACAACCCCGTCACAAACCGAATGTACCGAAAGGTGTGTATCGACTTTGTGGACGTGTGGGCTTTGACGGAATTCGAATTGGTCGCGTGTGCGGGACGAATTTGACCCGTATCCGTCGAAGAACGCCGTGTCGGCCTATTCCGAAATTTTTCAATTACTTTGTGCACACTCGTCAAATCGTGACGAAACTTGTGCCATTGGACTCAAAATATTTTTCTGGTCCTGCATGCCAAGTTTGGTCCGATTCTGGGAAGGTTGATCGGAACGTCAAAATTGGCGGGCCCGCGACTCGATCCAACGGACGATTTTGTGCACGGCTCATTAGAATCCAAAATTGGACATACCGTTGGGTTCGTCTCATCAAAAATAAATTCATAAACATGTAGTTTGACGACTTTAGAGACCGTAGGTTCTGGCACGCATTTCGGTGCAAAGTGGATCCAACGGCGGACATCGTTTTGACCCGAAATTACGATTTTGCCCCTGTTCCGGAATTGAACTTTCGGACAGTCGTTTCCTAGGTATATCTTTTACATCGAGAATGTTTTTGATGTTTGTTTCAGCATCCGGGAACGTTTGTGGAGGTTCCACTCTTGTAGCTTATTCTCACTTGTCGATTTCATCTATTGGACGTCATCAAAACACCTTCCACACTCCAGGCAAGTATACCTTGCTATATTTACTGTTATATTATTTATTTTCAGCATTTGTTTACTTTGTTTCATATTTGTCTTATTTTTATACACTGTGCTTCCAAGCCACACTTGGGTGCAAGCGACATTATCAGTCGTTTCTTGTTTTATTTTTATTTGTTGCATGTCGACTTAGTTGTAGTGGACTACTATCCTATTGTGGGATATTCTTATATCTCCATTGGCTTTGACACTCACACTACACAATTTGAGACATGTTGCTAGGGGTATGGCTTGCATATTGACTGGACATCTTTATGTAAGAAGTCGTGTGACAGATAGATGATCGTAACTACTATGACTAGGGTTTTAGAGACTCAAGCAGTTACAAAACTAGACGAGTTATGGATGTGACTTGGTCAGTATGGGGAACATTGGGGGAGGACAGTCGCTAGTGCGTATGGGAATCCAAACAGGTAAACCACAGTCTCCGGATGGAACTGTGGCGATTATATTTATAGATGCCCTCTGACGTCTTAGACATTACGGACGGATACAGATGACTGGATGCCAGTTACGTACACATAACCTAAATCCCACCCATGCACATGAAAGTTGTCCTCTAAATTGCACAATAGTTGGTTAGAAGTCCCTTTACATATTGGTGTCTAGGAGAGTCTTGCATATTATTATTATTATTTTGACAGTTCATATTAGCATGTTCTTTCTGTATCTTGTTATGTCCCTCTGAGGACCTGGTGATCTCTCCAGGTATAGACGACGAGCAGTATCCCGATGAGTACGGTTCTGGATTAGCGTCTCCATTTGCAGCTGAGGAGGTCTCGCCTTCGGAGCCTATTTGATTCTATTCTTAGTTGATGGACTTATGTAGTTGATACTCTTTTTCATATTCATTTCAGTTGATTTCTTTTCAGTAGCTCGGAAGTGGATTTGTTTCCGCCCGACAGATATTTTTCTTTATTTTGAGTTGAGACATTTGGTTTGTTATTTCTCTTATTTATCACTGTGGATGAGATATAGATACTGCCTGTGACCATGTTATATTGTTATGAGCTGGAGCTCTTTTATTACAGCTTATTTGTGTACACGTAGATTCTATATATTGGAGTAGTCTGCGTATACATACAGCTGGCATGTACGTATTTCTTAGTCCTACGTATATTGGGACTGGGGCGTTACACTTTTTGACGTCGACGGAAGCTTGCTTCGGATGACCGAGCCATGGCTACTGAAGCTATAAAGTCCTATACCGCCATGTATAACCAGGAAGACTACTTAGTGGTCTTCTCGAACATCACCTGCAAATGCCTAGTAACGGAAGAAGGGAATAGCTTGCTGAGAAGGGAGGTAGCTATGGAGGAAATAGAACACATTATCCGAGGGGCGGATCCGAACAAGTCACATGGCCCGGACGGCTTCAATGTAGCGTTCTATAAGCAACAATGGTAGCAGATAAAGTAAAAGTTCTACAAGCTGTGCAAGAGTTCTTCATAACTAGAAGCCTTTTAAAAGAACTGAACTATACGTTCCTCACACTGATCTTCAAATTGGACATTAGAAAAGCCTACGACACGGTAAACAGAGGTTTCGTGTGTCATATTCTTCTTAGTATGGGCTTCGAGATATAGTGGGTGGACAGAATCAGAGAGTGTACTACATCGCCTATATTTTGGTTATCATCAAAGGATAACCATGTGGATTCTTTGGCAGTAATCGAGGCTTGCAACAAGGAGACTCGTTTTCCCCATACTTATTCTCAAGTGATGGAATACTATACATGCTTAATGGATATAGCGGTTCACCATAAGCTTATCACCCCAGTACCGACAAGTAGTACCAATGTTGTCCCATCTAATTTATATAGACGATCTTCTCGTATTCATCGAACCATCAGAGAAGTCGGGGTTGAATGCAGTACTAGACGAATTCGCAGGACTATCAGAACTCCAGCTAAATAGGGAGAAGAGCCATATCTACTTCAGTCGAGATTGCCCAAAAAAAGATAGATGGTAAACTTCAGACCGAGATGGGTCAATTACCGGTAAAATACCTTGGATTATTAATGTCGATAAATTATGCCAGGGATACAGACTACCAGGGGTGGGTCCAATATGTTCAAAGTAAAGTAGAAGGGTAGCAAGTTCAGCTCTTATCCTTCAAAGGATGGATCGAACACATCTGCTCAGTTATTCTTGCTATTACTAACTACTGGTTGCAGGCCATATACATTCTGGAGAAAACTATATAAAAGATAAAAAAGTTGTGCACAAATTTTGGTTGGCAAGGAGGGTTGCATGCTATATCCTGAGATGAGCTTTGTCAAACAAAAGAAGAGGGTAGAGTTGGGATTCGATCCTTACGGGTGCTATGTGAAGTGGCTCTCACTCGGATAGCATGGTGCATGCTTGAAAAGGAGACTATGTGGGCGACTGGATGATTAGCAGGTACGCTTGAACCAATAACTTTTGGGTCCAAAAACCAAACAATAATTTTTTGGTTACACAGAAAAACATCCTTCGCATGCTCCCTAAATTGAAGCAGCTGATTAGTCGGTTGATTCACGATGGTCGAACGACTAATCTATGGATGGATCCATGGTTGGATCATCATAGTATGATCGAAAGATAGGGGTCGCCTACATACAAACTATACGGCCGAAAGGAGACTGTAGTGATGCTCATCCAAGGCGGACGATAGAACCCTAATGCCCTTTAGCCAATGGCACACCAGCAACATACTAAAGATACATATACATTCGAAATTAAAACGATGTGTGGGTGTAGGATGGAGATAGCGACGACAAATTCACTACTAAAACTGCGTATGAACTATTGCGCCAGCAACGTCCAAGGGTAGGCTAGTCTGAGATTATCTGGGTGCAGAGTGTGGATACTAAAATAAAGTTATTTGCGTATAAAATAATATAAGATAGACTGCTTACCCGAGAAAGAATGGTTAAATCTGGTATCCCTATTATCAACCCGGCCTGTGTACTCTGCGGGGGTGGAGTGGTGTCACTCCCGTTTTCCGTTGTACGTATTTTCAGTATAAGTATACGGATTTCTAACATTTGTTAGGTGGACCGTAATTAGACTTGTCTTGCTTAGCCTAGTCTTGGTTTAATCTTGACTTAGTTTATTTTAATTTGGTTCGGTTCAATTTGACTTGGCTTGGCTTGGTTTGTTTTGGTTTAAGATGGGGAGATTATGTATAAAACCCAACTCCTTCTCTGTCCTCCATTATTTTGCATTTACTTCTTCATCTTCTTTATTTACTTCTCCCACCTACAAAGCCCTAGGCAAGTGCAACTTTCTTCATGATGGATCTCAAGTTTTATTATTCTATTCTCTTCCTTAATTGATTCTAAGCCTCTTTAGAACTTGACATTTTTAGGTTTGATGGATGGATTCTTGTAGATCTAAGTTGTAATTTTTTGGTTTTTCTTGGTTTTGATATCTGAAACTTGATTATTTTCAAGATCTAATAGTTCCATGTTGTAGAAAATTCAATTCCACCCAATTTTGGCTTTTGAACCGCTTGATTTCGACTTCATATGAGCAAGTTATGCCATTTTCATGTTCATGGGTTCTCCACACCTTTTGGTGCTGTCGGGACGATGAATAGTACCACACGCAATGTCTTCGCTGCCGTGGGCCCGCGCGCTGTGCTTCGCGCAACGTGCACCAAGGACGATTTTGCCCGTGCGCAACGTGCAACTTGCGCGGCAGCACGTCCGCACGATTTTCTGTCGCGCGTCCGTGCGCCGTGCTTGCGCACAACTTGCACCGTGGGCGATTTTGCCCGCGCGCAACGTGAAACTTGTGCAGCCGTGCGCCAGCGCGATTTTCTATCGCGCGTCATACTTGCGCGCAACGTGCGCCGTGGGCAATTTTGCCTGCACGGAACGCGCAACTTGCGCGGCCGCACGCCCGCACAATTTTTTGTCATGGAACGTGCGCCGTGTTTGCCCGCTATATACGCCGTGGGCAGTTTTGCTCGCGCAACTTGCGCACAGGTCACTCCAAATGACTGTTTTTGCCTCTTTGAGCTGTTTTATAGCTAAAATCTTGAAAAACTCAAAACATAAAAGTTGTAGATCTTTTTCTTGGCTTCAAGAACATGTTACTAGCTATTTTATGCGAGTTTCTCTCATTCATGATAATTTAAGGATGGAACATGATAGTGGCCTGTTAAGGCGCACTCTTAATAAGTATCAAGTGACATGATAATTCTTGATAGTGATCCATCGTAGTGCACTCTTGACAAGTAACTTGACTTAATAATTCTTGATGGTGGTCCGTTGTGACATACTCTTGACTTGATAAAGTAACCTAACATGATAATCTTGATATACTGTTGTGACGGCTATTTTGACTTGCTAAGCAACTCTTACCTTGACACCGTAGGTGTTTGTGCTTGTATAAGCTACATGTCTCATCTTACATCATGTCTAGGACCTGGATTCCTGTTTACTACAGTCAGGGATTCATACTGAATCTGACTAGGATAATGACTAGATTGATCAAGTAGTACATAAAGAGATTTTCCAGTCACAGGCAATCCCTTTATCTGGACGCTTTAATTGGACTTGTAGCCTGCCGTCGAGTAGGGCACATTTCTAGCACAGTGTCATGTGTTGCACCCCCAAGTCATCATGGGATACATTTGTCTTTTGGGCGAAGTATCCACCTAATACAGCTCTCAACCTGCGGAAGGATAACTGGATAACTATAGGGCTTGTGACTGTGGGAATATCTCGTTGCATCTTATTAGTAACTAGGCTCGTGATAACCCTAGTTAGTTAAAGTATCATGTCGTACTCATTGCTTGGCCGTGATTGATGGATAGGGTCTAGTCTAGTCTTGCCTAGACAAGGCCAGTACATGGTTACTTCAGCCCGTTACTGTTATGCCTTACTTATTCGATAATTGGTTAGAGACTAAGTTCTGTTCAGGTGAAAGGTTACAACCTCGGTCCTTGTTTGGTTTACGGATTGTAACTTGGTTACTGGAGTAGTCCTTTAGTTATCTTATCGTTTATCACCCTATTTTCTCTAACTCATGTCTTTCGTTATCCTTTATCTATCATGTGCTAATATGCTGGTTTTAGTTCTTAAGTGAAGCCTCCCTTGTGGTACTTGCTCTTTCTGGGATCTGACCCAGCTGGTTTTGTATGGCCAGATTTTGGAGTAGCTCCCGAGGATCTTTCTGCCTTCCAGCCAGATGGTGAACACCAGACGTAATCCTGGCAACGAATGGGTTTCTCATTTTGCTCTCCCACTTTATTGTAAATTATTCTTTTGAGGCGTTTATCCGCGAGCAAATGTTAGCTCGTATTGAAACTTTAATTTCTATCAGCCTACGGGCTGTTACATGATTGACAAATCCTAGGGTTGACCATGTATGACTTAAACTCTTGCTAGTCTTCGTATTTTGTATGACTAGCTTCATGATCATCTGAATATGTAATGTCTGGGACACCTTACTTTGTATGTCTGATGATCTTACATCTTGTAACAATTACTTGCTTGTTGAGATTGAGACACTAGGCTTGTTTATGACCATAAGAGACTGTTGGCTTATAGAAAAACCCTCATGCATCTAGACAGCCGTGACCGTATATTGAGATAGATTATACTTTATTGTACGCAGCTGGCTGTGTCTGTCCCCCTCTCTCCAGTATTCTGGTTCTGGGGCATGACACGGTTTAAGTGGTGGCCCATGCAGGTCTTATAAATCAAGATGTGTGGGAGTTTTACCGGGTATATGTCTCAATCAGCACTCCCCTTTGATTTCTACTCGTGTCTTCTAATCTTCCTGAAATCTTGGCCTGGTCACATGCTTATATCCTTGATCTATCTTGGTCCTTCCTTAATGTTCCCCATGTCATTTTCTTTAGTGGCATTGCTCCTGGTCTTGCCGATCAGCCGGAAGGAGAACCACCAGTGAACCAGCCGCAACCTGGGGACCAAGCCCAGCACTCTGGAGCAGCCTCCCGAGTCATACATTCCGGGGATCCAGAGCCTCCAATTCAACCCGTCCAGCCTGCAGAGCCTAACAATAGAACCCTGGTGGGATTCATCAAAGAATTTCTTGCGTCACAAGATCGTCGGGGCGATGCCCTGCACCAGACAGTACAAGATGCTATGGATAGAGTTGGTTATCAAGGGAACAATGCAGCCAACAACTTCAAGCGCCTGAACCCTCCTTTCTTTAAACGGAACTGAAGATGCTGTTGCTGCTGATGCATGTCTTCAGGACACAGAGGTTATCCTGGAAACAGCTAGGATTCCTGAGGATGAGAAGGTGGCCGTTGTGCGCTTGCATTTATTGGACTTATCCCGCACCTGGTGGGCGATGCTAGCGGTGGGTTTGGTGACGCCTATCTTATGGGTGGTATTCAGCGACAAGTTCCAGACCAAGTACTTCAACGCAGTAGCTCAGTATGATCTGTAGACGAGATTCACTAACCTCAAGCAGATGGGAAGGACGGTCGATGGATATGCGGTCGAGTTTTCTAGACTTAGTCAGTTTGCTCCCACCTTGGTGGCACCCGAATTGGATCGAGCCCAGCGATTCCAGCAGGGGCTCCACCTAGAGATCATTATATCAGTAGAGCAGTTTGAGCACCAGACGTTTGACGCCGTCTTGCGAGCAGCGAAGATGCATGCGTATACTTCGAAGAGGATTGTAGATAGAAGCGGAGGACGGAAGAGGTCTCATGGGTGGATGTCCCAGTCAGCAGCACCAGCCCCGGCAGCTTGGAATTTAACAATTGGAGCTCCTCGGACGGCGACCACAGTTTTATCGGTTCAACACTCGACACTGACGTATCCTCATTCGCAGAAGCAGAAGCACTCTTCCGCAATGGGCTGCTCTCATTGTGGGAAGCCAGGACATGTAGTATCAGAATGTCGCAGAGCACAGGGATTGTGCTTTGCTTATAGGGCACCGAACCACAAGATAGACTCCTGTCTGAATAGAGCCAGTTCATCATCGTCAAACCTAACTAGTCCATCGGTTAGAGGTCCAGCACTAGTACAGCAGCAATACCAGCCTCCGAGGCCGTTGCTTCCTTAGGCTCAATAGTATGCCCAGGTTCAGATTCAGAACAGGCAGAGAGGTCACCAGCAGAGGGGACCAGCACCAAGAGACAAGGTCAAGCGATGGCTCTGACCGTAGCAAAAGAATTAGCATCAGGTAAGGTGGTGGCAGGTACCATTCTCGTCAACTCTTTTCCAGCATCAGTATTATTTGATTCGGGTGCATCGCATTCATTTATGTCTGCACGATTCACAACACGGGTAGGACCGAAGCCCGATTCATTATCGGCAAGGCTCAATATACTTACTGGTAACAGACTTGTAGGGGTAGATAGAGTCTATTCCTCGTGTCGAATCGTAGTTAGCGATAGAGAGTTTTTTGCTAGATTGATAAAATTTTCGATGGCCGACTATGATGTGGTCCTAGGAATGGATTGGTTGAAGGATCAATACACAAGAATAGACTGCCATATTGGCAGGATTATTTTTGGTATTCCAGGCAAACCAATGTTTTCATTTTCCAGAGGCAAAGTAGAACCTTCTCTACCAGTATTGCGGATGGCAGTAGCAGAAGCAGTTCAATTTCCTAGAGTAGTATAAGAGTTTCTTGTCACAACCCGTACCCGCTTTCCGGGATACGAGCGCGTGAGCAAGCCAACTACGTATCAAGCGGACTCCAGCCCAACTCGGATACGTAAACGCTGTCAAGGCTATGGTATACTGCCAAATCATGGCAATGCAATCTATATCTCAAATCCACAAGAGTAATATAATCATGAATGAACAACTATGGGTCGTGGTCTGAAGCCCACTAGCATAATGTCCGATAAGACTCCAAAGAATATAACAAGAGTCTACAAACTGAATCAATAATTAGGATATCTCCTGATAATAAAAGGAAAGCATGAGCTTGATGAGCTGGATAATAAACATGGTATCAATACCTGAATCCCGCAAGCAATATCGTAATCATCTGAAACCCACAAGTGTCATAATCATCCGCCATCCAGAACTGCTAACTAATTCTATGCAATCACTAACCTGAAAAGATCATCAGGTCCTCAGGAGACATAGCAAGATACATTAAAACATGCCTATCTAGCAGTTTATCATGCATAAAAACAAAACAAGATATAAACAGGAAAAGAGACGGAATCACGACAAGTGACTACTAACCAAATAACAACTAACAAGTGACTATCAACAAGTAACTACTGACAGGTGACTATGAACAGGAATACAAGAACAACTACACGTAACTGAACTGCTGGATGAACAAGTGAACACGAGATCAATGGAATACCAAACCCTCTCCCCGAGTGGACTCGCTGGTTTGAAGTAATCACTAACCCTCGTCACGAGTGTGGACTTATGGATATAAACAGATCAAGACAAACACCCTCATCCCGAGTGTGGACTCTCTGGTGTAAATGGTCAACCCTCGTCGCGAGTGTGGACTCTCTGGTTGAGAAAACGATAACAAGGATTTAGCAGTTCAACTACACGTACTCGTTCTATGACACGACTCAAGCAAGGTACTGGTGAGACAAGGTACAACTCAGTCAAGAAACATATAAGGACCACTTTAGCATGAACTATGATGTGAACAAGTCCACTATAACTAGACTATCAAGTCACGAAAGGTGATATACAAGCAAGCCAATCAACTAGTGAACGTGGTATAAAGAACATATAAATCAAATCAACTAAAGAACTAAAATAATAACATGATAAAATAGATCTATAAACATAAAATAAACTGCAGAGGGAAGCAAGGTATCTTGCCTGGTGGTAGCACGAAGAATCGACAATATACTGTCAACTGGTAAGCCATAAAGTCCAAATCTCACAACTGTCTCCGAAAGCTAAAACAGACATTGCTAACATTCTCAAAATGGTCAAATTAACTAGGATTTTCTGTCCTTAAGTCCAATTCTGGGCACAAGGGTAAAACGGTCATTTCGGGCCAAAACGGTGTCCGTTGTTGGACCCGCTTTGTACCGAAGAGCATGCCAGATTCAATGGTCTCTAAATTTATCAAACTACATGTCTACAGATTCATTTTGATGATATGAACCCAATGGTATGTCTAATTTTGGATTCTAGTGGGCCGTACACAAAATCGCTCGTTGAGTCGGATCGTGGGCCCCACAAAATGGGGATCCGATCAACTGTCTCAGAATCAGACCAAACTTGGCATACAGGACCATAAAAACGATACCATCCTGTTGGCACAAGTTTTGTCTCGATCTGACGAACATGCACAAAGTAATTAGAAAAATTGTAAAGTGGCCGATACGGTGGATTTTGACGGATACGCATCAAATTCGTCGTGCACACGCAACCAATTTGAATTTCGTCAAAGCCCACACGTCCGCGAAGTCGATACGCACCTTTCGATGCTTTTGGTTGCGACCACGTCGCCCGGATTGTCGGGGCGGACCCCGTATCGAAAAGTTTTATGATTTTCAGAACAGGATTTTCTCAATTTTTATCCATGAATAACTTTTAGTATAATTCCTTAAAAATAATTCTACAAAAAGGAATTCGATCTCGTATAGGGTGTCTACATGTCTGTTTAAATAGAATTCTAGTTTTCTTATTGAATTAGCCAGGGTTGGTCTTCCAAGTATGGAACTTGGACAATCCTCTATGTTTCAGAAACAGTATTCTTGGTCGAAGTCGTCTCGATTTTTCGAGCGATTCACAGGCCATCTATAAATTCTATTTACTAGGTCCTCGGGTGGGTTATGCAGGCGACATGTTGGATTTTATAGAACGAAAAACAATCATGAAATAAATAAGAATTTGACCTCGAAAAGGGGTACTCAGCTTGGTTGCTGCTGCTGTTGCCTTTGTTGTTTCTGCGGCTGCTGCTGGTTCCGCTCACCTAGCCGGTGGCTCTGGCCATGCGCGGTGGCGCTGGGGTGGCTGAGGCCGTGCGCAGAGGTCGAAGGAAAGGATGGGTTAGGGTTTTACATCCCCTTCTCCTTTCGATATATATGCGTATATATACGTTCATCCACAGGAGTTCGGAACAGTCGGGCTTGGGATGTCTTGTGAGCTCGACTAGGATTAGGCTAGGCTGGGCCTTAGTTGGCTGTGTGGGGGGTTCTCTACTAGGCTGGGCTGAATGGCTTGGGGTTATTCTCTCTCTCTCTCTCTCTCTCTCTCTATATATATATATATATATATATATATATATATATATATATATATATTATTCTATCAATACAATTTTAAGTAGATATATACACTCATGCCATAAATACAAATACCAACAATGAAATATTCTAAGAAAAATCAATATTTACAATATAGAATTCTTAATATAAATATACAATATTTTATATAAATAAAATAATATTGTTTATATATATATATATATATATATATATATATATATATATATATATATATATATATATATATATATATATATATATATATATATATATAAGCCAAATTTTCATATACTATGAATATACTTCTATATATATACACATGCATATATAATCTAGATAAATCCCAAAATCCAACATATTTGTTAAAGAAATTATTTACTAAATTATCAATAAAACATTACTTAGTATCAAGAACTCATTATATATATATATATATATATATATATATATATATATATATATATATATATAGAGGAAGGATCAAGATCCCCATACTTTTTGCATCCCCATGCATCCCCCCTATTTGCACCGTTAGATGGTGCTTTAAGTCATCTAATCTTAACCGTTGATTTACCATTGGTTAAGATTAGATGACTTAAAGCACATCCAACGGATGTGAACATGGGGATGCAAAAATTGCGGGGATGCCTATACTTCCTCATATATATATATATATATTTAATATATATATATATATATATATATATATATATATATATATATATATATATATATATATATATATATATATGGGGATGGATATTGCACCAAACTTATTGTATCAATTATTGCACCAAACAATCTCAACCACACATTTATTTCAATCATGTGGTTATAAAAGCATGCTGACGTGGCAACAACTTTATGGAATGCTTTATAACCACATGACAGAAATAAATGTGTGGTTGAGATTGTTTGGTACAAGAATTGATGCAATAAATTTGGTGCAATATCCCTTCATATATATATATATATATATATATATATATATATATATATATATATATATATATATATATATATATTTTGTGAAAATCGTCTACTAGGTTACTAAATTAAAATACTACTACCCAATGCATGTCTAAAAGGACGTCTTGGGATGCACTACATGACTACCTGGGCTTTGGATTGGATTCAGGTCAAGTTCGAGCCAGTTTGGTACAACCGGGTCTTCAATAAACTTAATAGTAAATAATAAACTCATTTGTAGGGGTCATGTCACAACTTGGTCTGGTTTTCCTACTTGGGAGATATTTATGGCTGGGTCTTCCCTAGCATGGCTAAAACACTAGCCAAGGCACACCACTGCACTATCGTGCCATGATTTCTAGTCATCTTGTACTCCAATTTCTAACCATGACTAAAGTCATCTACCGGAATAATTAACTAATTAATTATTCATAAATTCTAAAAACCACCATTTAAATCAAATAAATAATAAAAAATATTTCAAAATTTTTGGGAAGAGGAGTTACAAATCTACCCACCTTAAAAATAATTTCGTCCTCGAAATTCTAATTCATAACTATTCCTTAAAATTCAAAGTCTACTATTACCTTAATCTCCTCAAATTTAATTTCTTAAAATATTTTATGACCTTCTCTAGCCATTTTATAACTCCAAAAACTTGATGACTTCTACCCACCTTAGGTCACATTACTCCTCAAAATACGGTCACTAAAATCTTATAATCTTCTAACTAGTTGCTAACAATTCAACCAACAGATATCTAGGACATATGGCATCTATAATCTCCCATATCTATAAAAATATTCAATAATCAAACAATATTATACTATAACTCAAGAATTTCTGATGAATTTTAGACAGCACGATCATTCGTCATCCCGAAATAGGAATGGACGAGAATCAAAGGTACGGAAAGGCAAGGAAGAAAAATCGAGCGCGAATATGAATTTCAACGACGTAGAGAAATTTCTAGGGGAATTTTTAAGGCAGGATGGATTGAGATTTCTAAGGTTTAGTCATAGTCGCATGCTCATATCAGTACAGTTATATAACCGATACGATATGCTCTGACCTGCATGGGCAACCAAAAAAACTTGTCACGACCCGCACCCGCTTTCCAGGACGCGAGCGCGTGAGCAAGCCAGCTACGTATCAAGCGGACTCTAGCCCAACTCGGATACGTAAACGCTGTCAAGGCTATGGTATACTGCCAAATCATGGCAATGCAATCTATATGTCAAATCCATAAGAGTAATATAAGCATGGATGAACTACTATGGGTCGTGGTCTGCAGCCCACTAGCATAATGTCCGATAAGACTCCAAAGAATATAACAAGAGTCTACAAACTGAATCAATAATTAAGAAATCTCCTGACAATGAAAGGAAAGCACGAGCTGGAGGAGCTAGATACTAAACATGGTATCAATACCTGAATCTCGCAAGCAATATCGTAATCATCTGAAACCCATAAGTATCATAATCATCTGCCATCCAGAACTGCTAACTAATTCCACACAATCACTAACCTGAAGAGATCATCAGGTCCTCAGGAGACATAGCAAGATACATAAAAACATGCCTATCTAGCAGTTTATCATGCATAAAAACAAAACAAGATATAAATAGGAAAAGAGACGGAATCACGACAAGTGACTACTGACCAAATGACAACTAACAAGTGACTATCAACAAGTGACTACTGACAGGTGACTATGAATGGGGATATAAGAACAACTACACGTAACTGAACTGCTGGATGAACAAGTGAACACGAGATCAATGGAATACCAAACCCTCGCCCCGAGTGGACTCACAGGTTTGAACTAATTATTAACCCTTGTCCCGAGTGTGGACTCTCTGGTTAGTTCAAGGCAAGGCACCTTCGTCCCGAGTGTAGACTCTCTGGTACAAATAAACAACATCCTCGTCCCGAGTGTGGACTCACAGATGTAAACAGATCAAGACAAACACCCTCGTCCCTAGTGTGGACTCTCTGGTGCAAATGTCTACCCTCGTCCCGAGTGTGGACTCTCTGGTTGATAAAACGATAACAAGGATTTAGCAGTTCAACTACACGTCCTCGTTCTTTGACACGACACGAGCAAGGTACTGGTAAGAAAAGGTACAACTCAGCCAAGACACATATAAGGACCACTCTAGCATGAACTATGATGTGAACAAGTCCACTATAACTACACTATCAAGTCACGATAGGGGATATACAAGCAAGCCAATCAACTGGTGAACATGGTATAAAGAACATATAAATCAAATCGACTAAAGAACTAAAATAATAACATGATAAAACAGATCTATAAACATGCAATAAACTGTAGAGGGAGGCAAGGTATCTTGCCTGGTGGTAGCACGAAGAATCGACAATATATTGTCAACTAGTAAGCCATAAAGTCCAAATCTCACAACTGTCTCCGAAAGTTGAAACAGACATTGCCAACATTCTAAGAATAGTAAAATTAGCTAGGATTTCCTATCCTTAAGTCCAATTCTGGACACAAGGGCAAAACGGTCATTTTGGACCAAAACGGTGTTCGCCGTTGGATCCGCTTTGCACCGAAAAGCGTGCCAGATTTAATGGTCTCTAAAGTCGTCAAACTACATGTCTACAAATTTGTTTTGATGATATGAACCCAACGGTATGTCCAATTTTGGATTCCGGTGGACCGTGCACAAAATCGTCCGTTGAGTCGGATCGTGGGGCCCGTAAAACGGCGATCCGATCAACTGTCTCAGAATCGGACCAAACTTGGCATAAAGAACCAGAAAAATGATACGGTCCTGTTGGCATAAGTTTCGTCTTGATCTGTTGAACGTGCACAAAGCAATTAGAAAAATTGCAAAGTGGCTGATACGGTAGATTTTGATGGATGCGTATCAAATTCGTCGCACACACGCAACCAATTTGAATTTTGTCAAAGTCCACACGTCTGCGAAGTCGATACGCACCTTTCAATGCTTTCGGTTCATAACCATGTTGCATGGATTGTCGGGACGGACCCCTTTTATGATTTTCAGAACAGGTTTTTCTTAATTTTTATCCATGAATAACTTTCAGTATAATACCCTAAAAACAATTCTACAAATAGGAGTTCAATCTCGTATAGGTTGTCTACATGTCTGTTTATAGAATTCTAGTTTTCTTATTGAATCGGCCAGGGTTGGCTTCCAAGTATGGAACTTGGATAATCCTCCCTGTTTCTGAAAACGGTATTCTTGGTCGAAGTTGTCTCGATTTTTCGAGCGATTCACAGACCATTTATAAATTCTATTTACTAGGTCCTCGGGTGGGTTATGCATGCTACATGCTGGATTCGATAGAGCAAAAAATGATCATGAAATAGATAAGAATTTGACCTCGAAAAGGGGTGCTCGGCTTGGTTGTGGCTGCTGTTGCCTTTGATGTTTGCGTGGCTGTTGCTGGTTTTGCGCGCCTGGCCGGTGGCTCTGGCAGCGCGCGACGGCGTTACGGTCGCCTAGGCCGTGCACGGAGGTCGAAGGGAAGGATTGGTTAGGGTTTTACATCCCCTTCTCCTTTCGATATATATGCGTATATGCGCGTTCATCCACAGGAGTTCAGAACAGTCGGGCTCGGGATGTCTTGTGAGCGCGGCTAGGATTAGGCTGGACTGGGCCTTAGTTTGCTGTGTGGGGGGTTCCCTACTAGGCTAGGCTGGCTGGGCCGGATAGCTTGGGGTATTCTCTCCTTATAGATATATATGTATACATATATGTATATTTATATATGTATATATACATATATAATAATATACATACATATATATATATATATATATATATATATATATATATATATATATATATATATATATATATATATATATATATTATTCCATCAATACAATTTTAAGTAGATATATACACTCATGCCATAAATGCAAATACCAACAATAAAATATTCTAAGAAAATCAATATTTACAATATAGAATTCTTAATGTATATATACAATATTTTATATAAATAAAATAATATTGTTTTATTTATATATATATATATATATATATATATATATATATATATATATATATATATAAGCCAAATTTTCATATACTAAGAATATACTCCCCGACCTTCGCCGCGGCTCCCCGCCGTGGCGTCGCACCCGAGTCGTCGGCCCCGGTGTCGCTCCCCCCGCCCCCCTCGGTGGCAGCGCGTGTGGGTTCCCGAGCCCCCTCGGGATGCGCCCCATCCCCCTCGGGCCCCACGCCCGGATCAGTCCCCTCGGGCCCCACGTGGACCGGCCACGTGCCCCCCTTGGGATGTCCGGGCCTTTCTGCGCTGACCCATCGCTTCTCGTTTTTTGTAGTTTTGTTTTTTTCGTTTGTCGAAATATCGAATTCAAATTTTGAATTTCGGTATTTCGTATTCCCGTAGCTTTTTCCTTTCCCTGTTTCCCGGAGCCAGCGTTTTGTGTTCTCCTGGCCCAGGACCCTCTGTACTGCTCTCTATGAGCTCTCCTTTGCATTCAATAAAGTTGCTTTTCATTATATATATATATATATATATATATATATATATATATATATATATATATATATATATATATATATATATTGTGAAAATTGTCTACTGGGTTACTAAATTAAAATACTACTACCCAATGCATGTCTACAAGGACGTCTTGGGATGCACTACATGACTACCTGGGCTTTGGGTTGGATTTGGGTCAGGTTCGAGCCAGTTACGTACAACCGGGTCTTCAATAAACTTAATAGTAAATAATAAACTCATTTGTAGGGGTCATGTCACAACTTTGTCTGGTTCTCCTAGTTAGAAAATATTTTTGGTTGGATCTTCCCTAGCATGGCTAAAACAATAACCAAGGCACACCACTGCACTATCCGTGCCATGATTTCTAGTCACCTTGTACTCCAATTCCTAACCATGACTAAAGTCATCTATCGTAATAATTAACTAATTAATTATTCATAAATTCTAAAAATCACCATTTAAATCAAATAAATAATAAAAAATATTTTAAAATTTTTGAGAAGAGGAGTTACATTTTCTGATGTGTTTCCCGAAGAGCTTCTAGGTATGCCACCGGAGAGAGAGATAGAGTTCACTATCGACTTGATTCCAGGGACTGCACCAGTGTCAGAGAGAGTCTACAGAATGATTGCATCAGAGTTAGAGATCCTGTACAAGATGATTGAAGAACTCAGAACCAAGGGATTCATTCATGCTAGTGGATCACCTTGGGGAGCCCCGATGCTTCTTGTGAATAAGAAAGATGGTACGTCAAGATTATGTGTTGATTATCGTACCTTGATTTTTGTAACAATCAAGAACAGATATCTTCTACCAAGGATAGATGATTTATTTGATCGACTCAGTGGGGTGGCAGTATTCTCGAAGATTGACTTACGGTCATAGTACCTTCAGATCAGAGTCAAAGAATAAGACATCCCGAAGACAGCATTCAGATCTAGATATGGACATTGGGAGTTCCTTGTTATGCCATTTGGAGCGACCAATGCGCCAGCCGTATTCATGGACCTCATGAATCGTATCTTCATGCCCTATTTAGATCAGTTCGTGATAATGTTTATAGACGACATCTTGGTTTATAGCAAGAGTGAAGCAGAGCATGAGCAACATCTCCGAGTAGTCCTTCAGATTCTTAGGGAGCACCAGTTGTTGTCATGCCCCACTCCCATAGGAGCGATCGTCCTCGCTAACGCATGATGCCACACGAGACTAAGTTGCTCTCGTACAAGGCCAAGTCCAGAAACGACCGATTTGAGCTAGGCCACAGAGTCGCACAGAGTGTCCCCATTTGCAGCGGAAAGTAAATAAACACAAATTGAAGCGAATTCAACTCTTCATTGATATTCAAGAAGTTTACAAGCGGCGCTAGGCCGAGATTACAAGTCACTCAAGCTCTCTCTCTGAAATATAAAAGGCGTGCCAAGTGGCTTACAAGATGGAATGATTCATGGCGATGTTCCGATACATTATGTCCTGTATATGGTACTTCTGCTCCTTTGTAACGCTCCAAGGCTCCAGAGTTTAGCTCCGCGCCTTAGCACGTTCTAGGAAAGCTCCGCATCCGACGAAGTCTCCTGCATCCTGCAAGCAAACTATGGGGTTATCAGTACATTGTTATGCACTGGTGGGGAGGCTAGCTCGTCCACAATGGTATCATTACCAAACACGTTCTATTTACTTCTGTGCACCGTCTATCATTCATTGTATGTCTAATCTTGCCTTAGGATTAGTTTCATGGCATATATCATAACCTATCTCGTGTTATCGATTTCAAGTATTTGCATGGAAATACATGTACGACTTATCCATACTTACCATCCAGTTTTCCCTGTCCAAAGTAAACCAAGTTAGTCAATAATTCATATATATCAACTTTACATAATTCTCATAAACATTCAGTGTCAAGGGCGTGTCCCTGCTTCAAATTCTATGACATGTTCCCGTTTGCAAAGATACATTATGACCACGCCTCGTTCCGATGATCATTCTCACTCAGATATCCCATCTACTCAACCAGTCAGTTGTGCTACGCTCGAAAGGTTTTGTTCCAACGTCCATGTTCACTCAACTATTCAATTGTTTAGTTAACTTAGACTACTTTGTTTCAATGCAAGGACTTGCACGTGGATTACTACCGGTGTCATGCCCCAGTTCCGAAATACGGGGATGTATACGACCAGCTATACCGTATAAGGTACGAATACGCTATACGGTGATAACGGCTGTCCAGTCTGGTTGGGTATCCTAGCATGCAATCAATCTATGGCCTAAATCCGATCTCATATTCACAGGTAAATCACAATGAAACAATATCAAGAGAGATAATCATATGAAAAATTGGAAATACTCATATGAAAATCTGGAATCTACAGTATAGGATAATAATGTAGACAAGTATACCTTCCCACAGTTCCTAGCATGGTCTGGAACTAAAGCACACCCTCCAAGTCAAGTCTGGAAGATCCACCGGGTCGGTCTCAGACAATCTGGGAACAATCCAGGGTTGGTCAGGCCAACCACAGCAAGTACCAGAAAGGAAGGCTCAAGGACGGGCGAAGAAAACCAGCAGGATAAAATATGACAAGGATAACATCTAAAAACAGTAAATAAAGGTAAGGGATCGTGCGGTACCAACGCACGATAACAATCCACAAGTATAGTGAAGCTAACACAATCATAATCTTCCTAGCATCCACTAACACCTGTACTGCCAGCTGGAAATCAATATCAGCTGGCTAGCAAGCAACAAGCCAAACAACACAGAAGGACAAGCGGCCACACAATGCCTACGGCTTGCTATTATTAGCTAACTAGGGTTATCACAGGCCTAATTACTAACAAGATGCAATGAGACTTCAAAGTCTAGCTCCTGCTTGCTACTACCTGAATGGCCCCAGCAAAAGAAAAAGATAGATATAGCAGGCACACTGCAGTAAGATACATGTGCCCTAAAGAAGTGCCACACTCGACGGAGGGCTGGGAATGCGCTCATCTCGACGAATAGCAACAAATCCCTAGTATATATATAGATACATAGGGCCGGGGTCAGACAAGCAACAGGTCACTGGGAAGTCCCCATGAACTACATGATTAATCTAGTTATTAGCCTAGTCAGTTTCATTATGGATCCCTGACCGTGGTACTCAGGGATCCATGTCCTAGACATGATGCAAGACAAGACTGGACTGGTGGCTTATACAAGCACAATCAAGAGAAATCAACCACGGTGTCAAGACGGGGTCATGCTGAGCAAGTCAAGACTAGCTGTCGCAACAGCAATCAAGAGTAAACATGTCATGTCGAGAGTACTAGTCAGGAGTGCGCCACCACGGGCCACTATCAAGAATCAAGAGTATATATGCCAGGTTTACTGTCAAGTCCAGAGTGCTAGTCAGGAGTGCGCCTCTACGGATCACTAATCAAGAATCAAGACAGGTCCAGGTCATCGTGTAATACCAGGAACAAGGTCAAACCTATCAGTCACAAGAAGTCACATGTCCAAATCGTGACATGGATATCAAGTCGAATACAAGATCAAAATCTCCACTATAATAGTCTCTTAAGTACACATGGGAACCTACAACTCAAATCATCCCATCCACCAGATCAATCTAGCAAGAGTCTCCCATCCATGATGGAGTGAATATCACGTCAATAAAGACAACCACCAAATACCAAGCTCATTCTCCTAACAATGCTAGGCCCTCTGACTCACAAGAATCCTCCAAGTCAATGATTACAAGCTACTAGAAAACAAGCCCCTCAACTACCAAGACACATAAATTAAACCAGGTTCTCTAACTATCGAAATACACAAAGGTACCAGGTTTTGGGGCGTTTGGGAAGTCGAGTAAAAATTATATAATAATACCCTCGATATTCTCCTCGTTCTACAAAATATTCGAAATCACCAAAATCCAAGAATCCACATAGATCCACCAAGTCAATATCCCGAGATCGTACTCTCCATAATACTCAATCCTCAGTTATATCCACAAGGTCACAATCCCGATACATAGGACAACTGTCAGCCCTATCTAGCTGGACTAGGATAACTCCTAGGATGGAGGGTCAGGGAACCAGAGTCCGGTTATAAATGTCGCCGGAAGTGGCAAGGATTACATGGACCGCTCTGGAGCAAATCCACAATCCTTAAACCAAACAAGGACCAGGGTTACAGACCGTCTTCCGAGTGGAACCGCTCTCCTGACGCCATCCGACGGACAAGACAGGTCAGGAGCTAGGCGACTAATCTAGTATGGAGTCTACCTAGCAGGCAATGGGATCAGGCCACCATACCAAGATGAACATGTACGAGCCCAGTCCAGCAAACCAAAGGAATGGTTCTGCCCAATCCTTCGAACCAAATTCCCGATCAGGAATTTTGGAAGAATCCGGCAGAGTCTCCTCTGTATTCTGGACAGGAGCTCCCAGCGAGTTGGGGCTAAAATCCACTCGGTGCAACCCGCCGCAGAATCGCAAAATGAGAACACTAGGTCTCAGCTACCAGCAGCACTATGATGCGTACTGGAAACAAGTCGATAGCCGAGAACACTAAGTCTCGGCCTCCAGCAGCACTACGATGCGTACTGGAAAATCAATCGAACCCGAGACCACTAAGTTTCGGCCTCCAGCAGCGCTACAATGCGTACTGGGCGCCAAGCCAACATGCATAATAATAAAATAACTGCCTCGCAGGGCGTACCACAACACATGCCCATAAATCCCTAATCCAAGCATAATCATCGCCACAAATAAAGTTAGCCAGAGTCGTTACCCGACCGCGAGTCGGACACGGGGCACATGGGGACAATTCGTACAAGTGAGTCGTGCTCGTGTCCTCGGAGGTGTGGATGACCCATCTGAGTCGTCCGATACGGTCTATCCCGGTATCGGACCAAGCTATCCTAAGTTATCATCATGGCAGTTCTACTACTAGGCTACACTAATCATGGTTATAAAATTTACAAGTACAAATTAATTAAATGAAATAAAATCCAGGAGAGAGGGCAAGAGCCGTCGATGAGCAAGGGATACTTGCCTAGAAGGCTCGGCTAGGTAAGCAAGTCTTCGGCAGTCGCGATCCATGCTAGTACGCCAATCGAGATCCTCAGAACATACAATAAACAATCATTAGAATTAAATAATACAATAATAGAATAATCACAAGAGATGGCAGAAGGCTATACCGTGTGGGTCCCGCAAGCAGCGCAGGAATCTGGCACGGAAACTGAGGCACGCAGACCGATACGAGCACGCAAATCAAGACACGTACGTATATCGAGACACGCACGAGAATCGAGATGGCACGAATATTGAGAGAAACGAAAAACATAAACGTACACGTAAATCGAGACGTGCACGTAAATCGACACAACCTAAGGTCCAAGGAGCACGTAAATCGATGCGGTATACAATTCGATGTGTACACGCAAATCGAAAAGGTGCAGAGTCCAATGCGGCACACAACCGAGGTGGCACGCAAATCGGTACGTGCACGCAAACCGAGGCAACACAAGATACAATATGACTTGCAAATCGATACGGCACGTAAATCGGTACGTGCACGTATCGAGGCAGCATGGGTCACGAGGTAGGCACAAAGGCCGAAACACGAGGATCGAGACAACACGCAAACCGAGGTAGCGCAGGAATCGAGGTACACGAATACCGAAACGGCACGCACATCAAGGTACGCACAAACCGAGATGACACAAATCAAGGGGCACGTATCCCGAGAAAAACGGAAAATAAAGGAACGTACGAACCGAGTGCACGTGACCCAAGGCACGTGGCCCGGGGAACACGCTGCCCGAGCAGCGCGGGGCCCAAGGGCGTCCCGCTGCCCAAGGTGGCACCGCTCCCGAGGCGACGGTCACCGAGAAGAAAGAAGGGGAGAGGCGGAGGAGCTGTTGGGGGTTCGGCCAGGCGGGGTCGGGATCCGACGGAGGATGGCTGCGCCGGGGAAGAACGGAGAGGGGGAGGAGACGCAAGGAGGCGAGGGTGCTGCCGATCTGGACGACGGCCTTGGGGTCGACCAGGCGGAGGATATAGGAAGAGAGGAGAGGCCGGAGGAGAGACTCACCGACGGAAGGAGGATGGAGATGGCGACGATTGTGGTGGCGACGGTGGCCGAAACACGGACGGGGCTGGAGGTCGGTGGCGGCGGCCAAGGACGGAGGCGGCCATGAGGGCGGTGGAGATGATGGAGACGACGATGATGATGGCAGCGGTGGTCGCAGAGGAGGGGGCCGCACTGGAGACGGCTCGCGGCGGCGGTCCGCGCCACGGCGAGAGGAAGGAGAAGGGGACGGAGGCCATGAGGCTGGAAGCGAGGACGATGATGGGGGTGGTCGCCATGGCGGTGGTGGCTGAAGTGGTGGCGGCGACTCCAGTGGTGGGTGGCGGCCGCAGCCATGGGGAGGAGGCCGAGAGGGAGGAGAGAGGGGCTGGTCCAGTGAGGGGAGAGAGGGATCGGGAGAGAGAGAGAGAGAGTGAAGAGAGAGAATTGGGGGGAGGACGGCTGAGAGTGGAAGTGAGGGGGAGAGAGAGAGTTAGGGTTTGGGGAGGGGTTTAAATGGGGTAGATATAGGAATATAAAATAATAATACTAATAATAATGATAATAAAAATGATAGTAACAATAGTAGCAAGAATAATAATATGAAATAAATTCACCCTCAAGAAAATATCAATAAAATTTTAACAATACCCAAATTTAAAATTCTCCAAAAATACAAAATACAGTCAGATACCTATTTCAAAAATAGGGATTTGACAACCTACCAACCTTACAAAAATTTCGTCCTCAAAATTTTAGAATTATCAAAATAGGGTTTTCAAAACTAGTACATATATATCTGCCATGAAAACTCTACCCACCTTACAAAAATCAAGTAATACAATAAGAAACGAACAAAATCTCAATATGAAAACATCGAAGAGAACAAGGTCTAGCTTAAATAAATCAACTCGCAAGGTAAATCGAAACATCGAAAGAATCTCGAAAATCAAATTCTCGCGCACACGAAATAACCCCATAAATCAAAACAAGTAAAAAATATCGAAAACAATATCCAAAAACGTAAAATCCCAACTGCATAAAAATCTGCGTAAAATCGTAAAATATAGGATATCTGTCTCGAACCGATGACCGTAGTTCCTAATATCCGAAAAAATGTGTCATGATCATTCCTTGCTACGCCATCCGGAATGGCTGCAAAAGATTCACCATGACACTATAATCGAGCGGCTGCAACTTTCATTACCAAGCCGTCAAGGTATACTAGGGTCACTCGGTACTCTTGACAAATACCCAAAAACGAATCAAATCCATGTAACTCACATATCCAAATCACTGAAAAATCACAAAATCTCTAATAATGTAATGAGAGTCATAGAAAACAATCAAAATCCAAAATCCAGATGAATCGTAACACACATCTAAAAATATCTTCAATATTAACCACATGATAACTTTTCTAGAAAAATACTCTATACCGTAGGAAAATACTCCAAACCAAGGATCCATATCAAAATATAATGTATAGCAAGTGTATCTATAATCAAAATAATATCTGAAATATATAATCACGAGTGCGAAACTGTCCGGAATCAATGAAGCCGAATTGATACGAGAATATCCCTCGGATACTCAACAAATGCTGAAATATCCAATCTCAGAGTCCAGATGAAATCTTCATTCTGCAGCAATCGAGCCAACGCTCGAAGAGGGCGATAATGATACTAAGTCAACACGAAGTCAACGCACGAAAGGGATAACAAGAAATCAACCAAGGCGAAACACCGGTAGAGAGTACAGAACCCAAGATAAATAATCATGTAATCCAAATGATGGAGATAACATCTCATCAAATAAGGTGATTGACATAACCAACTATAGGATCATATCTATCAAACAAGGATCAAAGGTAGATAACACGAATAAGACATGGCCAAGCAAGATAGGTCCAAGTAGAGATGAGGACCAGTTCACAGGTTCAAGGAAGCGAAGGATAAGTGTAACTAGTAAGAATACCAAGGAACAGTTGACTGAGATCAATAATCATGTGATACCCAAGAAAATCTCAAAACGAGACCTGCATGGGCCACCACTAAAACCTTGTCACGCCCCAGTTCCGAAATACGGGGACGTACACGGCCAGCTACACCGTATAAGGTACGAATACGCTATACGGTGATAACGGCTGTCCAGTCTGGTTGGGTATCCTAGCATACAATCAATCTATGGCCTAAATCCGATCTCATATCCACAGGTAAATCACAATGAAACAATATCAAGAGAGATAATCATATGAAAAACAGAAAATACTCATATGAAAATCTGGAATCTACAGTACAGGATAATAATGTAGACAAGTATACCTTCCCACAGTTCCTAGCATGGTCTGGAACTGAAGCACACCCTCCAAGTCAAGTCTGGAAGATCCACCGGGTCGATCTCAGACAATTTGGGAACAATCCAGGGCTGGTCAGGCCAACCGCAGCAAGTACCAGAAAGGAAGGCTCAAGGACGGACGAAGAAAACCAGCAGGATAAAATATGACAAGGATAACATCTAAAAACAGTAAATAAAGGTAAGGGATCATGCGGTACCAACGCACGATAACAATCCACAAGTATAGTGAAGCTAACACAATCACAATCTTCCTAGCATCCACTAACACCTGCACTGCCAGCTGGAAATCAATATCAGCTGGCTAACAAGCAACAAGCCAAACAACACAGAAGGATAAACTGCCACACAGTGCCTACGGCTTGCTATTATTAGCTAACTAGGGTTATTATAGGCCTAATTACTAACAAGATGCAATGAGACTTCAAAGTCCAGCTCCTGCTTGCTACTACCTGAATGGCCCCAGCAAAAGAAAAAGATAGATATAGCAGGCACACTACAGTAAGATACATGTGCCCTAAAGAAGTACCACACTCGACGGAGGGCTGGGAATGCGCTCATCTCGACGGATAGCAACAAATCCTTAGTATATATATTGATACATAGGGCCGGGGTCAGACAAGCAATAGGTCACTGGGAAGTCCCCATGAACTACATGATTAATCTAGTTATTAGCCTAGTCAGTTTCATTATGGATCCCTGACCGTGGTACTCAGGGATCCATGTCCTAGACATGATGCAAGACAAGAATGGACTGGTGGCTTATACAAGCACAATCAAGAGAAATCAACCACGGTGTCAAGACGGGGTTATGCTGAGCAAGTCAGGACTAGCTGTCGCAACAGCAATCAAGATTAAACATGTCATGTCGAGAGTACTAGTCAGGAGTGCACCACCACGGGCCACTATCAAGAATCAAGAGTATACATGCCAGGTTTACTGTCAAGTCCAGAGTGCTAGTCAGGAGTGCGCCTCTACGGGTCACTAATCAAGAATCAAGACAGGTCCAGGTCATCGTGTAATACCAGGAACATGGTTAAACCTATCAGTCACAAGAAGTCACATGTCCAAATCGTGACATGGATATCAAGTCGGTTACAAGATCAAATTCTCTACTATAATAGTCTCTCAAGTACACATGGGAACCTACAACTCAAATCATCCCATCCACCAGATCAATCTAGCAAGAGTCTCCCATCCATAATGGAGTGAATATCACGTCAATAAAGACAACCACCAAATACCAAGCTCATTCTCCTAACAATGCTAGGCCCTCTGACTCACAAGAATCCTCCAAGTCAATGATTACAAGCTACTAGAAAACAAGCCCCTCAACTACCAAGACACATAAATTAAACCAGGTTCTCTAACTATCGAAATACACAAAGGTACCAGGTTTTGGGGCGTTTGGGAAGTCGAGTAAAAATTATATAATAATACCCTCGATATTCTCCTCGTTCTACAAAATATTCGAAATCACCAAAATCCAAGAATCCACATAGATCCACCAAGTCAATATCCCGAGATCGTACTCTCCATAATACTCAATCCTCAGTTATATCCACAAGGTCACAATCCCGATACATAGGACAACTGTCAGCCCTATCTAGCTGGACTAGGATAACTCCTAGGATGGAGGGTCAGGGAACCAGAGTCCGGTTATAAATGTCGCCGGAAGTGGCAAGGATTACATGGACCGCTCTGGAGCAAATCCACAATCCTTAAACCAAACAAGGACCAGGGTTACAGACCGTCTTCCGAGTGGAACCGCTCTCCTGACGCCATCCGACGGACAAGACAGGTCAGGAGCTAGGCGACTAATCTAGTATGGAGTCTACCTAGCAGGCAATGGGATCAGGCCACCATACCAAGATGAACATGTACGAGCCCAGTCCAGCAAACCAAAGGAATGGTTCTGCCTAATCCTTCGAACCAAATTCCCGATCTTGAATTTTAGAAGAATCCGGCAGAGTCTCCTCTGTATTCTGGACAGGAGCTCCCAGCGAGTTGGGGCTAAAATCCACTCGGCGCAACCCACCGCAGAATCGCAGAATCGCAGAATCGCAGACTGAGAACACTAGGTCTCAGCTACCAGCAGCACTATGATGCGTACTGGAAACAAGTCGATAGCCGAGAACACTAAGTCTCGGCCTCCAGCAGCACTACGATGCGTACTGGAAAATCAATCGAACCCGAGACCACTAAGTCCCGGCCTCCAGCAGCGCTACAATACGTACTGGGCGCCAAGCCAACATGCATAATAATAAAATAACCGCCTTGCAGGGCACACCACAACACATGTCCATAAATCCCTAACCCAAGCACAATCACCGCCACAAATAAAGTTAGCCAGAGTCGTTACCCGACTGCGAGTCGGACACGGGGCACATGGGGACAATCCGTACAAGTGAGTCGTGCTCGTGTCCTCAGAGGTGTGGATGACCCATCCGAGTCGTCCGATACGGTCTATCCTGGTATCGGACCAAGCTATCATAAGTTATCATCATGGCAGTTCTACTACTAGGCTACACTAATCATGGTTATAAAATTTACAAGTACAAATTAATTAAATGAAATAAAATCCAGGAGAGAGGGCAAGAGCCGTCGATGAGCAAGGGATACTTGCCTAGAGGGCTCGGCTAGGTAAGCAAGTCTTCGGCAGTTGCGATCCATGCTAGCACGCCAATCGAGATCCTCAGAACATACAATAAACAATTATTAGAATTAAATAATACAATAATAGAATAATCACAAGAGATGGCAGAAGGCTATACCGTGTGGGTCCCGCATGTAGCGCAAGGATCTGGCACGAAAACCGAGGCACGCGGACCGATACGAGCACGCAAATCAAGACGCGCACGTATATCAAGACGCGTACGAGAATCGAGATGGCACGAATATCGAAACAAATGAAAAATATAAACGTGCACATAAATCGAGACATGCACGTAAATCGAGACAACCCAAGGTCCAAGGAGCACGAAAATCGATGCGGCACACAATTCGATATGTGTACGCAAATCGAAAAGGTGCAGAGTCCAATACGGCACACAACCGAGGCGGCACGCAAATCGGTACGTGTACGCAAACCGAGTCAACACAAGATACAATATGACTCGCAAATCGATACGGCACGCAAATCGATGCGTGCATGTATCGAGGCAGCACGGGTCACGAGGTAGGCACAAAGGCCGAAACACGAGGATCGAGATAACACGCAAACCGAGGTAGCACGAGAATCGAAGTACACGAATATCGAGACGGCACGCACATCAAGGTACGCACAAACCGAGATGACACAAATCAAGGGGAACGCATCCCGAGAAACACGGAAAACAAAGGAACGTACGAACCGAGTACACGTGACCCAAGGCACGTGGCCCGGAGAACACGCTGCCCGAGCAGCGCAGGGCCCAAGGGCGTCCCGCTGCCCAAGGTGGTACCGCTCCCGAGGCGACGGTCGCCGAGAAGATAGAAGGGGAGAGGCGGAGGAGCTGTTGGGGGTTCGGCCAGGCGGGGTCAGGATCCGGCGGAGGATGGCTGCGCCGGAGAAGAACGGAGAGGGGAAGGAGACGCAAGGAGGCGAGGGTGCTGCCGAACTGGACGGCGACCTTGGGGTCGACCAGACGGAGGATATAAGAAGAGAGGGGAGGCCGGAGGAGAGACTCACCGGCGGGAGGAGGATGGAGATGGCGACGATGGTGGTGACGGCGGTGGCCGAGACACGGGCGGGGCTGGAGGTCGGTGGCGGCGGCCAAGGGCGGAGACGGCCATGGGGGCGGTGGAGATGATGGAGACGACGATGATGATGGCAGCGGTGGTCGTAGAGGAGGGGGCCGCACTGGAGGCGGCTCGCGACGGCGGTCCGCACCACGGCGAGAGGAAGGAGAAGGGGACGGAGGCCATGGGGCTAGAGGCGAGGACGATGATGGTGGTGGTCGCCATGGCGGTGGTGGCTGAAGTGGTGGCGGCGACTCCAGTGGTGGGTGGCGGCCGCAGCCATGGGGAGGAGGCCGAGAGGGAGGAGAAAGGGGCTGGTCCAGTGAGGAAAGAGAGGGATCGGAAGAGAGAGAGAGAGTGAAGAGAGAGAATTGGGGGGAGGGCGGCAGAGAGTGGAAGTGAGGGGGAGAGAGAGAGAGTTAGGGTTTGGGAAGGGGTTTAAATGGGGTAGATATAGGAATATAAAATAATAATACTAATAATAATGATAATAAAAATGATAGTAACAATAGTAGCAAGAATAATAATATAAAATAAATTCACCCTCAAGAAAATATCAATAAATTTTAACAATACCCAAATTTACAATTCCCCAAAAATACAAAATACAGTCAGATACCTATTTCAAAAATAGGGATTTGACATCCTACCCACCTTACAAAAATTTCGTCCTCGAAATTTCAGAATTATCAAAATAGGGTTTTCAAAACTAGTACATATATATCTGCCATGAAAACTCTACCCACCTTACAGAAATCAAGTAATATAATAAGAAACGAACAAAATCTCAATATAAAAACATCAAAGAGAACAAGGTCTAGCTTAAATAAATCAACTCGCAAGGTAAATCGAAAACATAGAAAGAATCTCGAAAATCAAATTCTCGCACACACGAAATAACCCCATAAATCAAAACAAGTACAAAATATCGAAAACAATGTCCAAAAACGTAAAATCCCAACTGCATAAAAATCCGCATAAAATCGTAAAATACAGGATATCTGTCTCGAACCGATGACCGTAGTTTCTAATATCCAAAAAAATGTGTCATGATCATTCCTTGCCACGCCATCCGGAATGGCTGCAAAAGATTCACCATGACACTATAATCGAGCGGCTGTAACTTTCGTTACCACGCCGTCAAGGTATTCTAGGGTCACCCGGTACTCTCGACAAATACCCAAAAACGAATCAAATCCATATAACTCACATATCCAAATCACTGAAAAATCACAAAATCTCTAACAATGTAATGAGAGTCCTAGAAAACAATCAAAATCCAAAATCCAGATGAATCGTAACACACATCCAAAAATATCTTCAATATTAACCACAAGATAACTTTTCTAAAAAAATACTCCATACCGTAGGAAAATACTCCAAACCAAGGATCCATATCAAAATATAATGTATAGCAAGTGTATCTATAATCAAAATAATATCTAAAATATATAATCACGAGTGCAGAACTGTCCGGAATTAATGAAGCCGAATTGATACGAGAATATCCCTCGGATACTCAACAAATGCGGAAATATCCAATCTCAGAGTCCAGACGAAATCTTCATTCTGCAGCAATCCAGCCAACGCTCGAAGAGGGCGATAATGATACTAAGTCAACACGAAGTCAACACACGAAAGGGATAACAAGAAATCAACCAAGGCGAAACACCGGTAGAGAGTACAGAACCCAAGATAAATAATCATGTAACCCAAATGATGGAGATAACATCTCATCAAATAAGGTGATTGACATAACCAACTATAGGATCATATCTATCAAACAAGGATCAAAGGTAGATAACACGAATAAGACATGGCCAAGCAAGATAGGTCCAAGTAGAGATGAGGACCATTTCGTAGGTTCAAGGGAGCGAAGGACAAGTGTAACAAGTGGGAATACCAAAGAACAGTGGACTGAGATCAATAATCATGTGATACCCAACAAAATCTCAAAACGAGACCTGCATGGGCCACCACTAAAACCTTGTTACACCCCAGTTCCGAAATACGGGGACGTACACGGCCAGCTATACCGTATAAGGTACGAATATGCTATACGGTGATAACGGCTGTCCAGTCTGGTTGGGTATCCTAGCATGCAATCAATCTATGGCCTAAATCCGATCTCATATCTACAGGTAAATCATAATAAAACAATATCAAGAGAGATAATCATATAAAAAATAGGAAATACTCATATAAAAATCTAGAATCTACAGTACAGGATAATAATGTAGACAAGTATACATTCCCACAGTTCCTAGCATGGTCTGGAACTGAAGCACACCCTCCAAGTCAAGTCTGGAAGATCCACCGGGTCGGTCTCAGACAATCTGGAAATAATCCAGGATTGGTCAGGCCAACCGCAGCAAGTACCAGAAAGGAAGGCTCAAGGACGGGCGAAGAAAACTAGCAGGATAAAATATGACAAGGATAACATCTAAAAACAGTAAATAAAGGTAAGGGATCATGCGGTACCAACGCACGATAACAATCCACAAGTATAGTGAAGCTAACACAATCACAATCTTCCTAGCATCCACTAACACCTGCACTACCAGCAGGAAATCAATATCAGCTGGCTTGCAAGCAACAAGCCAAACAACACAGAAGGACAAGCGGCCACACAATACCTACGGCTTGCTATTATTAGCTAACTAGGGTTATCACAGGCCTAATTACTAACAAGATACAATGAGACTTCAAAGTCCAGCTCCTGCTTGCTACTACCTGAATGGCCCCAGCAAAAAAAAAAGATAGATATAGCAGGCACACTGCAGTAAGATACATGTGCCCTAAAGAAGTGCCACACTCGACGGAGGGCTGGGAATGCGCTCATCTCGACGGATAGCAACAAATCCCTAGTATATATATAGATACACAGGGCCAGGGTCAGACAAGCAACTGGTCACTAGGAAGTCCCCATGAACTACATGATTAATCTAGTTATTAGCCTAGTCAGTTTCATTATGGATCCCTGACCGTGGTACTCAAAGATCCATGTCCTAGACATAATGCAAGACAAGACTAGACTGGTGGCTTATACAAGCACAATCAAGAGAAATCAACCACGGTGTCAAGACGGGGTCATGCTGAGCAAGTCAGGACTAGCTGTCGCAACAGCAATCAAGAGTAAACATGTCATGTCGAGAGTACTAGTTAGGAGTGCGCCACCACAGGCCACTATCAAGAATCAAGAGTATACATGCCAGGTTTACTGTCAAGTCCAGAGTGCTAGTCAGGAGTGCGCTTCTACGGGTCACTAATCAAGAATCAAGACAGGTCCAGGTCATCGTGTAATACCAGGAACAAGGTCAAACCTATCAGTCACAAGAAGTCACATGTCCAAATCGTGACATGGATATCAAGTCGGTTACAAGATCAAAATCTCCACTATAATAGTCTCTCAAGTACACATGGGAACCTACAACTCAAATCATCCCATCCACCAGATCAATCTAGCAAGAGTCTCCCATCCATGATGGAGTGAATATCACGTCAATAAAGACAACCACCAAATACCAAGCTCATTCCCCTAACAATGCTAGGCCCTCTGACTCACAAGAATCCTCCAAGTCAATGATCACAAGCCACTAGAAAACAAGCCCCTCAACTACCAAGACACAGCAATCAAACCAGGTTCTCCAACTACCGGAATACATGAAGGTACCAGGTTTTGGGGCGTTTAGGAAGTCGAGTAAAAATCATATAATAATACCCTCGATATTCTTTTCGTTCCACGAAATATTCGAAATCACCAAAATCCAAGAATCCACATAGATCCACCAAGTCAATATCCCGAGATCGTACTCTCCATAATACTCAATCCTCAGTTATATCCACAAGGTCACAATCCCGATACATAGGACAACTGTCAGCCCTATCTAGCTGGACTAGGATAACTCCTAGGATAGAGGGTCAGGGAACCAGAGTCCGATAATAAATGCCGCCGGAAGTGGCAAGGATTACATGGACCGCTCTGGAGCAAATCCACAACCCTTAAACCAAACAAGGACCAGGGTTGCAGACCGTCTCCCGAGTGGAACCGCTCTCCTTACGCTATCGACGGACAAGACAGGTCAGGAGCTAGGCGACTAATCTAGTATGGAGTCTACCTAGCAGGCAATGGGATCAGGCCACCATACCAAGATGAACATGTACGGGCCCAGTCCAGTAAACCAAAGGAATGGTTCTGTCCAATCCTTCGAACCAAATTCCCGATCAGGAATTTTGGAATAATCCGGTAGAGTCTCCTCTGTATTCTGGATAGGAGCTCCCAGCGAGTTGGGGCTAAAATTCACTCGGCGCAACCCGCCGCAGAATCGCAGAATCGTAGACTGAGAACACTAGGTCTCAGCTACCAGCAGCACTATGATGCGTACTGGAAACAAGTCGATAGCCGAGAACACTAAGTCTCGGCCTCCAGCAGCACTACGATGCGTACTGGAAATTCAATCGAACCCGAGACCACTAAGTCCCGGCCTCCAGCAGCGCTACAATGCGTACTGGGCGCCAAGCCAACATCCATAATAATAAAATAACCGCCTCGTAGGGCGCACCACAACACATGCCCATAAATCCCTAACCCAAGCACAATTACCGCCACAAATAAAGTTAGCCAGAGTCGTTACCCTACCGCGAGTCAGACACGGGGCATATAGGGACAATCCGTATAAGTGAGTCGTGCTCGTGTCTTCGGAGGTGTGGATGACCCATCCGAGTCGTCCGATACGGTCTATCCCGGTATCGGACCAAGCTATCCTAAGTTATCATCATGGCAGTTCTACTACTAGGCTACACTAATCATGGTTATAAAATTTACAAGTACAAATTAATTAAATAAAATAAAATCCAGGAGAAAGGGCAAGTGCCGTCGATGAGCAAGGAATACTTGCCTAGAGGGCTCGGCTAGGTAAGCAAGTCTTCGGCAGTCGCGATCCATGCTAGCACGCCAATCGAGATCCTCAGAACACACAATAAACAATCATTAGAATTAAATAATACAATAATAAAATAATCACAAGAGATGGCAGAAGGCTATACCGTGTGGGTCCCGCAAGCAGCACAGGGATCTGGCACGAAAACCGAGGCACACGGACCGATACGAGCACGTAAATTGAGACGCACACGTATATCGAAACGCACACGAGAATCGAGATGGCACGAATATCGAGACGAACGAGAAACATAAACGTATACGTAAATCGAGACGTGAACGTAAATCGAGACAATCCAAGGTCCAAGGAGCACGTAAATCGATGCGACACACAATTCGATATGTGCACACAAATCGAAAAGGTACAGAGTCCAATACGGCACACAACCGAGGCAGCACGCAAATCGGTGTGTGCACGCAAACCGAGGCAACACAAGATACAATATGACTCACAAATCGATATGGCACGCAAATTGGTATGTGCACGGGTCACAAGGTAGGCACAAAGGCCGAAACACGAGGATCGAGACAATACGCAAACCGAGGTAGCATGGGAATTAAGGTACACGAATACCGAGATGGCACGCACATCAAGGTACACACAAACCGAGATGACACAAATCAAGGGACACGCATCCCGAGAAACACGGAAAACAAAGGAACGTACGAACCGAGTGCACGTGACCCAAGGCACGTGGCCCGGAGAACACGCTGCCCGAGCATCGCGGGGCCCAAGGGCGTCCTGCTGCCCAAGGTGGCACCGCTCCCGAGGCGACGGTCGCCGAGAAGAAAGAAGGGGAGAGACGGAGGAGCTGTTGGGGGTTCGGCCAGGCGGGGTCGGGATCCGGCGGAGGATGGCTGCGCCGGGGAAGAACGGAGAGGGGAAGGAGACGCAAGGAGGCGAGGGTGCTGCCGAACTGGACGGCGGCCATGGGGTCGACCAGGCAGAGGATATAGGAAGAGAGGGGAGGCCGGAGGAGAGACTCACTGGCGGGAGGAGGATAGAGATGGCGACGATGGTGGTGGTGGCGGTGGCCGAGACACGGGCGGGGCTGGAGGTCGGTGGCGGCGGCCAAGGGCGGAGGCGGCCATGGGGGCGGTGGAGATGATGGAGACGACGATGATGATGGCAGCGGTGGTCGCAGAGGAGGGGGCCGCACTGGAGGCAGCTCACGACGGCGGTCCGTGCTACGACGAAAGGAAGGAGAAGGGGACGGAGGCCATGGGGCTGGAGACGAGGACGATGATGGGGGTGGTCGCCATGGCGGTGGTGGCTGAAGTGGTGGTGGCGACTCCAGTGGTGGGTGGCAGCCGCAGCCATGGAGAGGAGGCCGAGAGAGAGGAGAGAGGGGCTGGTCCAATAAGGGGAGAGAGGGATCGGGAGAGAGAGAGAGTGAAAAGAGAGAATTCGGGGGAGGGCGGTTGAGAGTGGAAGTGAGGAGGAGAGAGAGAGTTAGGGTTTGGAGAGGGGTTTAAATGGGGTAGATATAGGAATATAAAATAATAATACTAATAATAATGATAATAAAAATGATAGTAACAATAGTAGCAAGAATAATAATATGAAATAAATTCACCCTCAAGAAAATATCAATAAAATTTTAACAATACCCAAATTTAAAATTCTCTAAGAATACAAAATACAGTCAGATACCTATTTCAAAAATAGGGATTTGACAACCGGCAAGCCCACCTAATCTATATGTACCGGTCGCTGGCATCACAAGCTATTTTGGACAAGTTCTTCTTGGTATTCTCATCTATCGTAGCATGCTAGCTGGTACACCTTGATAGTCTCTTGAAATACCCGACCTTACGCCTCCTGGGTGGCCAAGCCCGCACCCAGGCCAGCACCGTAAGCTATGGTTCCATCTAGGCCGACCATGATGTCTCTGATCGTTGCCCTAGAAATTCCTTATTTCTCCTCTTCTCCCCGTATATAAGTGGGTTGTCCGCGACCATTTCGTATTTTCTTGTCATTTTAACTTAACGGATGTCTTTCAGCCATAGGCTATCTGTGAGCCATAAAGCGTTATCGACCAGGTTGGCGACGGCGTTCGTACAGCACGGGTAGCGAGCCCCGATGCACGTCCCCATCATACTTGTCGCTAACCATTCCTTTCTTACTTATCTTTTATTTATTCATTCTTTTCTTTCTTTCACTTGTTCGTTCATTGATTCATTCACGTATTCATTCATTCATTCATTCGTTGAATCATTCATTCACTTATTCATTGATTCATTCATTCATACATTATGCAACTCCCTGTACGGGAGTCGCCTTGGCGAGCCATCGGTCCCAAAGTCTTTCAATTTTGCTATACTCTACTCGGAACGACTATGTTGATAGTCTTTTCGTTTTATTATTGTAACCCATTCATTTTTTCGTTGTTGAACGCATAAAGAATCTTGAAATATAAGCTTATATATGCCTCAGCACGAGCGTGGAGTGCGGTACGAGAGTTCTTATATTTTTCAATTTCTTTTCCATGTTCTAAACAAGCATACAAGATGGGATTATTCCCTTAGCTAGGTGCGTTGAGTCATTCATTAGCATGCACGGTGTTATCGCCTAGCGATTCTAGTGATATAGTCCGTATTATTAAGTGTCTAGGCTAAGCAAAGACGGGTTCATCGGAGCCACCCACCTTAGCGATGTTCGCATCGGCCGAGCGACACTCCGAGCGCGCCTTTGAACGTCTTAGTCTGGTGAGGGGATGCGAGTTGTTTGTCTGGCCGAAGATGATTGGATGGTCTCCTCCCTCGAATATTCGGTAAGTGTCTTCTACTGGAGTAAGCTGGATCACGGTGTACATATTTGTCACCTGTGTGTGTAGGTGGGTGCCTATACCGTGTTCCATAGCATACATTGTACATAGCTTATTGAGCTCGGTGTAGTTCAAAGATAACCCTTTATTGAAGAAGTAAGGTATCTTTTCTAGGGAGATTATATCATCTGCGGAGGGAACATCAGTGTGGGCGGCCACATACTTGGCTAGCTCCGGTTCCTCTTCGGCTACTCCCTGTGTGAACGAAGACTGAGAGGACGACCTGGGAAGCTTGATTGTCAGTGGTTCAGTTGATCGGCCAGAGCGTGGAGTTGTTGGCAGACTAGCGACCCCCAGTTTGGTATTTGATGTGGGGCGAGGAGTGGCTGGTTCGCTAGAAGTGTCAGACCTTGCATCGGGGTGACGACCCTTCCTGGGAAGGCGTATCGTCATGGGCCTGTCCGAGGGGTTGAGCTTCCCTGCTTGTGGTTGGCTGACTCTTGGTAGCCTGATTGTCAGTGGCTCTGTTGTGGGTCTCGGCACTTGGCCGGACCTTGGCAGCCGAATTATTATTTGCTCTTCCTGCGCTGAGAGGCTGATTGCGTCCTTTCGCAGAGTGGCGGTAAGGGGTGCAGACTTGCCCGGTTTGCGAGCTTGGAGGTGGTTCGTCAGGGGTCCTTCTGATCCCGTGGCTGTCTCGGTATGAGTTTGTGTGTCTCCTTCATCAAGGTGCCTCTTCGACTTTTCGTATAGGCAGGAGTCTGAGTAGTAGGATTCGAGCCCTTTGAAGGAATCGATATCAGCAAATTTCGTCTTCACGAAGCCGTGTTTGTCGATATATTTGAAGCACTGGTGTAGCATGGAAGGAACGATCATGTAATCGTGTATCCATGGGCGCCCTAAGAGGATGTTATAAGAAGTGTGTGCAACTATGACGTAGCAGGTGACTTCGGATTGGAGGTCGCCAATTTGACACTTCAGACGGATCTTCCCAATAGGGTAGCTCCTGCCCGAATTGAAACCGCTGATGGCGGTGTTTGTAGGCGTCAGGCGATGCATTGGGATGCGGAGATGATGTAGCAAGCCCTTCGGGATGATGCTTATGGAAGAGCCAGGATCTATGTGCATCCGATCCACCTTCACGTCGCCGATGTATCCCGTGTAGTATAGCGGGCGATCATGTAGGTTGGTTTTGATGAGCATGTCCTGCGGAGTGAAGATGATATTGGGCATTGCTCCCGTGCAGGCACTGTCTTGGAGATCCACGGGTGAGTCCTCCCCGGTGAGGTTGGATTGAGCCAGATAGGCATCGGCATTTTGGAGTGCTTCGTTCAATGCAATACGAACGTCCTTGGAGAGCCTTAGGAGTTCGTACAGTGACAATTTGGCCGGAGTGTTAGCCAATTGTGCTAAGATGTCAAAGTTGTAGGGCCTCTTTAGCCCTTGGGCTGCGTCTTTTCGGAGAGATTTGTCGAAGCGAGTCTCCTTCGGCCTAGGCTTGTCGGTCGTCGAAGGCTGAGCCGGTCCCAGAGCATCAGTTGTAGTGGGTTGATGATTTTCAATTGGATTGTCAACCACAGGTTGGGATTGCGCTCCGGACCGCGTGACGACGGCTGTAGCTTCCTCGTTGTCTGCTGAGATTGTGTGGCAGGTCCTGATTTTTCCACTCTTCTTTCTGTTGGTGGGAGATGGTGTGGGCCGAGTTACTTCTGATACTAAGTCTGGATGGACCCACATGACCTCTCCTCGTGAGGTGGTGAGAGGTACTAGACCAGCAGCCTGTTCCCGGGGAGGTGGAAGATTGGTAATCTCCATTGTCGCCAGAGGGACGGGGATAACTCCGTCTTGAGTCTCCGTCGGAAGAAAGCTGCCGAATTATATGGACACCATATTGGCTGCTACGGTTACCTCTTCGAAGTCGATGGCCAGAGCGTTCGAATCGATGAGGCTTTGGATATACCATTTTAGTTGGTAGCAGTCGTGTGTAGCGTGGTGTACATAACGGTGGTAATGGCAGAACTTTGGGTTCTCCAGATCAGCCGGCCGAGGCTCCCGTCTTGGTGGAGGAAGCTGAATTCTATCTCCTTGTATGAGCATGTCCAAGATAGGCTTGACGTGGCCGTCTTCGAAAGAGTAAGTGATTTGAGGCCATTATTTGTCGGCTGGTTGTGACTCGGGCTTCTGGGCCGTGTCGGCCACCATAGCCTATTTTCCTTTGCTGTTCCGATTATTGGAGGGGTTAACCCCATTATCGTTGTTGGGACGCTTGCCCTTGTTTTCTCCTTCTGAGATGTGTAATCCCAGTTAGCGAGCCTTCTTCAGTCGTTCTTCGGCGCTTGTGGCGCTGATGATGAACGCCTTCCAATCTTTGAATTGACTTTCGCCCATCCAGAGACTGATCGTTGGAAGCAGTCTCTTTTGATAAATTTTAATCAAAGAGAAATCTGGATTTCCAGAAGACAGCTTCATGGCGGTCTGGCAGAACCGCTCAATGTAGTTTCTTGTCAACTCCTTCTCCCCTTGGACGACGTCCATGAGAGTGGACATAGTGACGTCCTGTCCTACTTCGTAGAATCGCTCCAAGAACAGGCGCTTGAAGCCGGTGAAGGAGTGGATGCAGTTGTCCGACAGATTGCGGTACCAATCGAAGGCGACTCCTTCCAACGCCCCAATGAATAACCGTGTGAGGATAGCATCATCATGGGGCAGATGGTCGGTGGTGACCTCGAAGTAAGTGATGTACCGACTTGCTGAGGTTTTGCCATCATACGGGTTGATATTGAACGGCTTATATCTTGGTAGGAATGGAACATCCCTCCATTCAGCAGGGTATGGTTGCCGTATTCTGAGATCTTGAGCGTTTTCTCGGGCATGGAACATGGCTCGGAGCTCCTGGACCTCTCTTCTTACTTCTCGGGTCTCGTCTGTAGCGGTAGGGGCTGTTATTTTGGGAGGATTATTACCCGGGTTTGGTGCCGCTGAGTTCGAATCCACATTGACCGCAGGGCCCGTGCTTGTTTGACCAGGCGTTCCTCCTTCTAGAGTTGGCAGGGCCACTTTAATCTCGTCTACAGACTTGACCAAAGTAAGTAATATGGCTTCGAGATTGTCGATGCGCTGGCGATCATTAGAACCACCTTGATTGTTGTCCGTCATGAAAACCGTCCTTACATGAGGAGTGATGGAAGGAACGGTGGAGGACGTGCCCTCCGAGTCGTACCCATGCACCGAGAAGTCATCGGGATAGGTGGGAATGTTCTCTTCGGGCTCGGACTCGGAGGGAACGGTATCCCCAGCTCCAGAGCTTGCTTCGTCTTGAGAGTTACGGATGTCCTCGGGGACATCAACGTCTGTTGCACCTGATGGAAGAGTTGTTTGTCCGGACTTGGCTCCTTGAAACATCGGATTATTGTGGATGTTCGGAGGGGTGCTACCCCCGGTTCCCTCAACCCCCAGCGACGTGGATGATGAATTTTCCATCACGGTAGATTTCGTCTTTGAACGGGTGTGTTAGAATACACCGGTAGAGGGCAACCGTTTAGAAGACAGTTTCTTAGCTGTAGTGGTTGATATCTTGGGGCTGGAGATGCTTGTCTTTTTTCCTCTCCTTTCGGCGGGGACCTTCTGAGCGGAATTGCAGGAGACAACAGGAGGTGTCTCATCTTCTGAGCTCGGATGCTGTAGCCTTTGGAAGACGGACGGCCGATCTTCCATTGCTGCCGTGCTGTTGCAACAGCAGTTAACGATAATTTGGGTGCAGTGATGTCCAAGCGAGGACCCTTTGCTCGCCGAGGCTCCTTCTCTTTCCTTACGTTTGTGGAGGATCGCCTCACGCAGGTCAGAGGAACCACTTTGTCCTTTTGCCGTCGGGGGCTGGACTCGAGCGGTTCTATACAACTTCCCATCAGAGGCCCGTGTGATAATCAACGGGACGCCCCGATAGTTAGAGGTTGGGACAGCTGACTGGGCTTGGTAAGCCCGCGCTGCCCTAGACTTCCTCCTTTTAGCACTTGCGGGTGCGTAATAGGAGGAGTCCAAGTTGAATATCACAGAGTCTGGCTTATCATCCAGAGAACCATCAGAGTCAGGACCGCACGAGAGACGGTCAAAGACTGATCGAGAGAAGCGTGGAACGTACGCTATACGGCTCGAATTGGATACCGTACAGGCTGTCTACATGCGGCTGTCTTCTGCCGTTGGATGAGTTATTTTTATGCGGCTAGGAGTCATGACCGTGCAGGCTGGCCGCATGCGGTTGGCAATTGTGGCCATATGGGTTTTCTGCAAGCGATTGACTTTCTTAGCCGCCTGAGTTTCATCCATGTGGTCGGCAACTGTAGCCGCATAAGCTATACGGCTGACAGATTTGGCCGCATGAGTTTTCTCCATGCGGCTGGCGGATGTAGCCGCATGAGCTTTCTCCCTGCGGCTAATACCCTTATGCGGCTCAGATCTCATAGAGTTCCTCTTTGCCCCTGCGAGTCCAGCATCATAGTATTTTCTTCTGCCGGACTTGGGAACAGCAGAGTTGTCTACGGTCTGAAGTGGGGCCGCAGGAGAGTCCTTCTCGCCGTCTTGAGCAACAGAGGATATCCCATCGAGGGCTTAGGGAGGAGCAAATGATTTTGGCCTCCACTCTTTGCGAGCCTTCGTACTGCGAGTGCGTTTCTGGACCGGGCCAGCGCTTCCTTCGGAAAGCATCTCTTCAAACGCCTATTGGTCGAAGCGGACGACCATCTTTTGTTGCGTGGAGCTAAGTTTGGCTGCATCCGATTGCGTCACCAACTCCTCAGCCGTGGAGAAGTTAGTCCCCAGCAGAGTCGCCATCGTGTTTGCCATAAAATATAAAAGAACAGAACAATTATCGGAGGACCGAACTTTTACTTCACGTTACAAACTCGCTTGTACAAAGAAAGCCTAGGGACGAAAACCTAGGTACAGCAGTCTAAGTACAATTATTTATTTTAGATTCTGGGGGGGTGACGATAGAGGCTCGGGAAGGCGACGGCAGCCCTGCCTTACTCCTTGGACGATCGGTATGCTGCCTTGGCTTCTGTGAAAAGATGGTTGGCGTTGATGAAGAAATGCTCTTCTTGCTCCTCTGTTGCTCTTCTGGCTTCTCTCTCTCTCTCTCTGTGTGTATTCTCTCTCTGACTATGGGGGGAAGTCTCTCTGTATATACGTATTTCTCTCTGTTATTGTATATGTTTTCAAGGGAATGGCACATTGCTATTTATAATAGTGGAATGTGATCATTAGGGCTGCCAATGATTAGCTCTATGGCGGCGGCCCATAGATTGGTCAATCCAGGCCGTTCAGTTTTGATTGTGACAAATCAGAGCCTTTAGGTGTAGATTACACCAAATTCCATTAGCAATTAATGCTGATTGGAATAAATCTTCCTTATAATGATCTTCTGATAATTAAATTTATTCTCCTGCCATGTGTTCCAAATTATTGGGATTTGAGCAAATCTGAGGAATTAATCGGTTTAGGACACGTGTCCTAGGAGCTGTGGGGGGTCTGGACCGTATGACGAGTGAGCCGCATATGAATTTGAGCCGCATATGATTAAGCCCACGTGTTAGGGCTGCCTGGGCAGTGGCCCTCACTTGAGCCCTCGAATCACAAGGGAGTAATCCTTTGTGGGCCGCATAGGTACATATCCGCCTGAGCCGTATGAGAAGTCCTCGCTCGAGCCGCATGAGGCTTTCTTGACCTGAGCCGCATAAGACAGATTCACTCTGAACCGCATGAGAAGTTCTTTGCTCGAGCCGCATGAGGCTTTCTTGGCCTGAGCCGCATAGGACAGATTCACTCTTAACCGCATGAGAAGTTCTTTGTTCGAGCCACATGAGGCTTCCTTGACCTGAGCCGCATAAGATTCATTCTGAACCGCATGAGAAGTGAGCCGCATACGAATGCCCACGTGGCAAGGCCACGTGGCATTTTTATGGCTCCTGGGGGATTTGTGCCAGAGATCTCTTTTCTCTTCCCTAGAGATTCATCATTATGACAGAGCCATAATTATCTGCTTTTGTGTCAGGGCTGTCAACTTTTCAGAGGGGTCAGCCGTCAAAGTAATTAATGCAGCATGGGTCGGAGGGGAGCACTGTTAGGCCACGTGTCTTCTGAGCTACATGGAATGCCTCGGGCCGCATATCTCCTTATGCCGCATGACTCCCTGAGCCGCATGAGTTTTCTGAGCCGCATGGGGTTTTCTGGTCGCATAGGTCATTTTCCATGCTTCTACAGCAGGCACCGGTAAGAGTGCAGCAGGCACAGCATCAGCCTAGAGGGCAGGACCGCAAGGTACAGACTTGTGCTTACTGCAAGAGGGCAGGGCACGCTTGGGAGACTTGTTATAGGAGGCGAAAGGTTTGTCTGTTCTGTGGATCCGCTGCTCATCAGGTCAGAGATTGCCCTACTGCACCCGTATATGACGGAGCACCGGGTCAGAGAGAGGGAGCTGGGCCACCTGAAGCTCAGCACCAGAGGGGTGGAGCTTTTGCGATGGCAGTCGAGGAGAATGACGTTGCAGGTGATGGATTAGCAGGTTTGACCTTCTTATTCTTACTCCCCACTTTCATGTGTGTTTTCCCTTAGTACCTGCCAGGATATTTCTTGTGATTGCTAGATAGTATAACTACCCTGTTCGAGACTGTGGAATCACGAACAGTAGGATTGTGTTGCTTCGACCTTGATTGATTGGGGGTTTAACCTAGGAAGGGTGCGATCATCTTAATTTCGAGGACGAAATTCTGCTAAGGGGGGTAGAGTTGTAACACCCAGTTTCTGAAATGAGGGTATTTTTAAAATTTTGTATTTATAAATATTATTTACTGGTATTTAAATCACACTATGATTTTTTGTGGTTTTTAATAATTTTTAAACAATTTGAAAATTGCCTTAAGTCATGACTTGTGATTTTGACGTGCTGCTAGTGAAACCCTAGTGACTGCATGACCTAGAGCCTAACCATGCCATTAGGATGATTTAATTATCATTTTTAGCCTAGGGGTATTTTGGTCATTTGGCCTCTTTGAATTATTTTATGATTTATTGCACTGGTGATTATTGATTTTGACTTTTGACTAGCTGTGACTTAAGGAACTGTCCTAGACTTTGACCTTGACCTTGGTGCCTTAGTTGACTTGGCATGGGACCCTAATCAAGCTTAAGTTGGTCTTGGTTGACTTAAGTTGGCTATGTTTCATGAAGAGAGTAGGAGGATTTTTACGTTGGACTAAAGGCTAAGGACTTGAGCTTGTGGGCCCGCAAACTTGGCCCAAGGCCCAATATGAGAACCCTAACCCTAGCTCTTCATTTTAGGTAGCCAAAACAGCCCAAACAAGACCTAACTTCAGCCTATAAAGTGTCTCTTCAAGACCACTTGCCTCTTTTAGAACATCCCTTTGTAGGAAACCCTAATTTCTTCCCCAAATTGTCTAACTCCTCCATTTCTCCACCAAATTGATCCCAACCTCTTGTAATTGGATCTAAATCTGGAGGGGAGATTGAAGAAGGCTTGCTTGTAAGGAGTGGAGCTCTTTTGGACACAATTTGAGGTAGAGGGATTCTCTAAATTGGGGCTTTTCATTGAGACTTGCTCTCAATAGGTAAAACCTATTAAAACCCTTCCATTTCCCAATTTCTTTGCATGGTTGCATTCATTTAGGTCAACCCTAGCTGTCCCCCAAATTTAGTAGGATTTTGTGTCCGTTATGTGTCCGTATCGGACACGTATCGGTCTATATATTCATGTGTTTGTTGAAATGTTTAAATGGGTTTTAAACCTTTATTTTCAAAAAGTGTTTGTACAGTTTTGTAGCCATTAATGTGCTTAGTAAGGTCGTGAAGGACTGAGAGTGCATCAGTGTCCGTGTCGTGTCCACGAGCAGCGAGACTCGTAGCACGAGGGCTCGTACAGTGCTCGTGAGCTGCCCTGCTACTCGAGGGACAGTGTGCACAGCCTGTGACACTAGGGGACATGACACTTGGCGTGAGGCTTGGGGGCGTGTCTGACATGCCAGCCCCCGAGTGGCGTGCCACCCCATGTCGTGTCGGACTCAGGGTTCGAGCTGCACGGGTTGCTCGAACTGTGCACAGTGAGTGCGATTTAGGTCCTGATACTCGATAGTGGGTTTTGAGGATTCAAAATTGATACAAATGGGTTTCAGTTGTTCAAGTATTTGATTTGGTTTTATAATGAATTGATCTGAGCCTTGCTTCGATTTGATTCGAGTTTATTTTAGCTTTGCTCCGAGTTTTATTTGGGGTTGTTGAATCTGTTAATTCACTGATATTGTCAATGAGATACCATGGTTCAAATTTGAGATGTAAATCTCAGTTAGTTCATATAGATTATCTCGGGTATCAGGTTGTGATGACATGATTGGGATACATGGTATTCCCCTTGTTTCGAACTATAATTTTTTATTTCTGAATTAGTATAGTGTCATTTCCAGTCTGATACTTCAAGTATCAGCCCGTATTTCATTTGGTTTTGCAATTTGAAATCAGGATTCTTGTAATACATTTCAATTTCCAGATTGGGTTCTGGTTGTCCTTAGAGACTTTTGATTGGTTTTGATTTCCAATTACTTCCCAAGATTGGTATCCAGATTACATATTAAGTTAGTAGGTTTCAGTTTACTATTTCTTTTTGTGTTTTTCCTGAATTGTTTTTGCCAGATTTCACATTTATTCCTATAATATCTGAGTTAGTTGCTTTGGATTCATAGTGGTGCAGATGATGGGCTTCAATTTTGGTATTGTAGGTTTAAACTGAAAACCTGGTAATTGCTACACTGTCACATGTTTTCCTGGGAATCAAATATCACTATATAGTCACACACTCATTCTTTCACTCACTATACTACATTGCACTTCAACACACATTGCCTACATTGCCTAAATATTTACTTGGATGTCTGCAAACATCTATTTCTTTTCACTGCAATTGAGCTGCCCAGTATATTAATAAGTGACCTGCAACACTGCCAACTTATCTATACACTTGACATCACACTTGTTGTACACCTTGAACCTGAACATTTAACCTATGTAGATTGAAACTCTTTGTTTACAGGAACGAGTCCACTTGGACATGCAATTCATTTTTTTCCCTCTGTTTATCAGTCCATATTTTGATTTATATCAGTCCATATTACTCTACTGTTCATTCGAGCCTTGATTGACCCTGTTTTTAATTCATTGCATTGGTACTGCACATTCAAGCTAGTCCTGCATTTACCTGATACCCTCATTTGTATCCTTCTTTGTACTTCATACACAACAGTGCCCACATATCTTCACTGCATTCACTGTACTGTCCTGTAAATTAGAGTATCTGCCTGCATTAGTTTCAGTCGAGCCTTGTGCTGTACACATATCATGTCCACATTCCTGAGAACAATGTTCCCATAATACACTGTCACTTCACTTATTTTTCTGAGACACATTTGACACACTTCTGTCGTGTTCCATACCCGCTTGACCCCCCTGCAGGTTTATGTAGTGTTCAGTTTTACATACATTGGGTGTGTGTGTCTTTTTGAATGAGTATTGTAGCTATAATAATTGGTGTACTAGAGTCGAAGGTTGGCTTACAAATTAGGAGTTAGAGGAGGGTGCTGGGTTTGGTAAGGTTTGTGTGATTCAAGGAGTTTAGTGACATTGAGGGTATGCTGTTTTGGTTTACATGTGTGAGAGCATTGAAGGCTCGAGTTTAGGTAATAGGGGATCAGTCCTAACCTGTTTAGGATTAGTGTGATTCAGTCCTTAGGATATCAGACCAGACCCCTACATGGGTGTGGGACCTTGGGTTATACTGTCACGCCCCAGAACCAGAATACTGGAGAGCGGGGGCAGACATAGCCAGCTACGTATATGAAATGGAATCCATCTCGCTATACGGTCACGGCTGTCTAGATACATGAGGGTTTATCTACAAGCCAACTGTCTCTTAAGGTCATGAACAAGCCTAGTGTCTCAATTACAAGCAAGTAAGTAAAAGTCACAAGATGTATGATCATTAAATATACAATAGTAAGGCGTCCCAAACATTACATATTCAGTTGATCATGAAGCTAGTCGTTACAAAATGTCAGGACTAGCAAGAGTTTAGTCATACATGATCAACCCTAGGATCTGTTAATCATGTTACAGCACGTAGGCAGACAGTAAGTAAGTGCAATCGAGCTAAACAGGTGCTCGTCGGCTAAACGCCTCAAAAGAATATTTTTACAAGGGAGTGGGAGAGCAAAATAAAACCCACTCGTTGCCGGGATTCCTTCTAGTGTTCACCATCTAGCAGGAAAGTCGGTAGATCCTCTGGAGCTGCTCCGAAATCTGGCCACACAAAACCAGCTGGGTCAGACCCCAGAAAGAGCAAGTGCCACAAAGGAGGATTCACTTAAGAACTAAAACCAGCAATCAGCACAAGATATAAATAAAAGTAAGAACTGGAAATAAAGAAAATACACCAGGATGATATACGACGAGATAACCATGGAACTATTCAGATAACCAGGTTACAACCCGTAAACCAAATAAGGACCGGGGTTGTAACCCTTCGTCTGGACAGAACTTGGAATTCTCACCATTTATCGGTAAAATAAATACAAGCATTCTGGTCATTCAATAATGTGGAACAGGATCAGGGCAAGACTAGACTGGTTAGACTCCGTCCAATCACTTCATGGCCAAGCAAGAATTACGGCTTGATACTTTAACTAACTAGGATTGTCACAAGCCTAATTACTAACAAGATGCAGTAAGATTATTCCACAGCCACAAGCCCTGCAGACCATCCAGGTTATCCGGGTTAAAAGATTAGAGTTGAATTCTGGTGGGTACATCGTCCAGGAAACGAATGTACCCTTAGGTAGCTTGAAAGGTGCAACACATGACAGTGTGCTGGAAATGTGCCCTACTCGACGGCAGGCTACAGATCCCAAGGCGTGCCCAGGTAACAGGATTGCCTGTAGCTGGGAAATCTCGTCATGACTAATGTATTAATCTAGTTATTAGCCTTAGTCCATTTTAGTAGGTACTCCTGACCGTGGTACTCAGGAGTCCCTGTCCTAGACATGATGCAAGACAGGACTGGTTTATTTATACAAACACAATCGCCCACGGTGTCCAGATTAATTATACAGGTCATGTCATGTCAGGTAGCCGTCGCAATAGCTATTCGAGATAATTATGTCAGGTTATCATGCCAAGTGTACTTGTCAGGAGTGCGCCACGACGGGCCACTATCAGGTCATGTCAGGTTATTATGTCAGGAGTGCACCCCTACGGGTCACTATCACGTCATGCTCAATTATCAATTCCAAACATATCAAGTAAATTCGTGATTATCAAGTTCAGGACAAAAGGCGTAAGGATATAAAATGGACGTTAAATATCTAATAAAATATCAATATACAGGACTATAGAAGATCCAGGGTAAGTAGTGTCAGGTCCAGTTGTGCCTAAACATCAGGTTGTGCCTGAGTCAGACTGCGCTCAAGTCAGGCTGCGCTCAAGTCAGGCTACGCTCAAGTTAGGCTACGCTCAAGTCAGGCTGCGCTCAAGTCAGGCTGCGCTCAAGTCAGGCTATGCTCAAGTCAGGCTACGCTCAAGTCAGGCTACGCTCAAGTCAGGCTATGCTCAAGTCAGGCTGCGCTCAAGTCAGCGTATGCAAGATATACGCTTCCAAAAGGCAGCGTATGTACTCCATACGACTCCTCTTCAAGGCGGCGTATGAGGTCCATACGACTCCTCATCAAGGCAACGTATGAGGTCCATACGACTCCTTGTCAAGGCAGCGTATGCAAGACATACGCCTCCAAAAGGCAGCGTATGCGTCAGACTACGCTGCGCTAAAGAGCGCGCGTAACTCAGTGGCGCAAGCTAAAAAGCTCGCGCGCTGCTCACTGTCTTCTCCAAATCAGCAAGAACTCCATGGTTTGAACCCAAAGCTTCATAAGTCCATAACTTGGTCAAAATAAGTCCAAATCTAACTTTTCAAAGGTCAAAATTGGGTAGAATAAAATTCTCTACAACATGGAACCATCAAAACTTGAAAACAAAGAAGTTTGATAGATCAAAACCACCAAAATCCGAAAATAACTAATTTCTAGATCTACAAAAATTAAGGCCTCAAAATAGAAAATGACAAGTTCTAATGTGTCTTAGAAACATGAGGAGAAGCTAATAGAACAATAAAAATAGGCTCTCTTGTGAAAGCAAGTTGTACTTGCCTAGACCTCTCTCTTCCTCTCTCTGGTAGGTAAGGAAGTAATGGTGGAGAAGATGATAAATGAAGAGAGAAAAAGGAGAAGGGTTAATAAATGGTAGTGGTGGTGGTAGGTAGGGGGTTCACCCCTTGGTTCATGATAAACCAAGAGCAATCCCAAACCGAACCAAGCCAACCCAAACCAAGAATAAACCAAGCGCATGAAGGAAATTAAGCAAGGAAATCATGCAATACAAGAATAAATACGTACACGTATTCCAGAAATACGTAATACGAACCACAGGTATTACATATACCACCACCTTAGTTCAGATAACATGGATTGAGCCTTAATCTCATGTCCAGTCTTCTTGGTTCATTCCTATTAACTTAATCCTAGCTACCTTATACCTTTATGTACATGTGGTAATGGAAAGGTTAGGTATTATGTTCTAAGCTAGAGTAGAGTGGTTGGAAATGTATAGGTTGAGTCTAGAGTATAGATGTCGTCTTCATGCAACCACACTCTACCTAATTATTGACCTATAATTTAGGAAATAGTCCCAAAAACCATAGACTAGACCATTTAAGACCAATGTTGACAAGGTACCAAAAGTTTGACCAAGACAGTTGACCAGGTTTGACTTAGAGTTGACTTTGACCTAGTTTGGCATAGAATTCATATAGATTGCATCGTAGACTTCATTTTCCTTATGTTAATCATATTATAACCTATATTTCACTGTTTAGGACATTGTGACTCTGGTGCAGACATCTGATATTGCACTACTCTTTTCAGAGTAGCAGGCGAGTACATTCTCTGATAGTTCTCTCATTTATTTGTCAATTACTGTACTTCAGTTCTAGTTAGCTGCATGTGATTCTCTGTTACAAACACGTATTTTTTATTTCTGAATCTATGTATATGACACACATACTTACTCGTCTTACCTCTATTATTCGAATCACCATACGAATCACTATTCGAACCACCTATTCGTATCTTCATGTGCTAGTTGGACTTGTATTCGATTGATGTGTCAGATTTTGGATTCATTTGTATTAGATGGGCGGGGAAATACTTGATTATACATATAAACATTCCCACTATTCGAACCACCTCCTGTGAATAATATTCGAACGATAGCCATTCCACACCCAGCCAGGTGTGTGATGTGCCGTATTTACCCTTAGCCATTTACATGTCTAACTAAGTATTTTAAAACACACTTGAAGAATTTATTCGAATCATTATTAGAACATCACGTGAATCACTAATCGTATCACCTTATTGGATTCACCATATTAGAACAATGATTATAATTACATTCGACTCATCTTATATTAGACTCACATTGGGATTACACTCGACTTATATTGTACCATCTGAACTCATTATGTTACTCTAGTTCAGCTATATCTTATTTTACAGTCTTCTTTGCTATATTTCTCTTCTTGTTTAGTTACCTTACTTTCCTTGTACCTTAACTGCTCTCTACATCATTACTCGTACAAACTGCCATATTTATCAATACAACTGTCTATAACTGTTTTATAGTTCTCTGTCATTTACTTGGGTTTTCTAGATGAGATTGTGCTCGTTCCAGTCCTGACTGGACCTGTTGAAAATATTACAGATGCTTCCCCTGAGGACATTTGCCCCACTTGCCTTGGAGCAGGAGACTGCTTAGCTACCTTTGGCCCTGACACTCAGGAGTGATCGGGAGACTAGCTAGACTTGGTTTAGTTTTTATGTTTTAGAACTTGAATTGTAAATAACTCGAGATACGAGTTTGTATTTGAGTTTGTTTGAGATATTATTATTTAGTAGTTTATAAATGTTGTTATTTAGTTTTTAGTTATAAACTTCTGTGTTATCTTATCGTGCTTAGACTGTGATTGAGATTTTATTATATCTATACTTGTCCTCCGTTCGGAGTTGAGATTTGACAAGTATATTATATAATTGCGTGAATTGTTGATTAGATAGTAACCTAGGACAGCGTTCTACCGCCGACACTGCGGCGTAGGCTGGACGTACCCACTTTTCGTGCCCCTACACAGGGTACGGGTCGTGACACTTCGAAACATTGTCCACTCGTCGCCTGAAAGCGTAGAGGATCCATTGTCTCTAGAAGAATAGTCTACTCGTCGCATCAGAAGCGCAGCAGCACTAGGACCTCCCTAGAGGTGCAGGTTACATGGTCGCACCCAATTGGTTTGTTTAAACTGCCACTCTCAAAGATAGGACAGAGGTTGATCATATTGATAAGTACAAATATCTTATCAATTGGTTTAAAACTCAGATAAGGACAAAGTTTGCTCTTTTGAAAAAGGTCGTATCAAGCAGGTTTGTTTAAACCGATAGCCTCCTAAAGATCAAACAGAATCCTACTCTGAGATGAAATCCAAGATCTACTCGGCTTCATCTAAACAGAGGATTCCCAGCAATAGACATGTGCCACGTGTCTCCTTCTTCGATAATTTTGATAACCACCCGAGATCTTGATAAAGAAGAATCTCGACGTCCGCCACGTGTCAACTCAGAAGAAGCTCGTACCGTACGATGACAGCAAATTCCTTCCTATCTCAAATCCGAGTGCACATCGCATATGTGCCCCTTTCCCCTATAAATAAAAGGAATTTTCCCTTCAACAAAGAGAGGAAGAGGACACAAACAGAGAGAAAAGAAGCAGAAGATAAAACATAGAGCTTCGAAGTCTTCAACTCCGGCATCCTCTTGATCGGTAACCCTAGGGTTCCATCAAAGGTACCAGAAAGCCAAAGTAAGTCCAAATCGTCGTCAGGTCAAAATGGAGTAAAGGTGCCACTGCAGTGCTCGATCTCTACCGTCACGCTTTTCCAAAATTCTTGTACTTATAATTCCTCGCATAGGAATCAATTGTACCTTTTTGTAAGTTTAATAAACAAAAAGTTCGTATAACCTATTGTGATGTAGAACAAAATGGCGACTCTGCTGGGGACTGCCTTATCCTCCAACAAGTAGGTGGTGACATAATCTGATGACAACTTACTGGGATCTTCCCAGAAGATGATGGTCGTACGCTTCGACCAACAAGATTTTGAAGATCTCCTTTCTGAAGAGAAGTCAAGTCCTTCAAGCGGTTCGTAAAACCCAAGAAGTCTCGACGTATCTGGGTGTCCAAGACGGTTGCGACGAGTAGCACGATAGAGGGGACTGCCATCCAGAACCCTCTAAATGCTGAAGCCCAGGAGAAGATTTCGGCTACTGTGGTCATGCCAACTCACTCAATTCCTACTTTAGGAAAATATGACAAAGAAAATAGTGTCCCTATGGCGGTCCTGACGAGGGCACAACGCCGAAGGAAGCACGCGGCGGTTTAACCCCTCACAAAGGAAGCGTTACCGGGGAGAAGATCTGTCTTCGACAGAATTGTCTTCCCATCAGGCGAGCCCTCACTAGATTCTGAATACTATGCACCTGCTGGGGATAGTAGGAACAAATCTAAGGCAGTACATGCCTCGTGCAACAAATGTACTACGCCAATGACCGACCAAAGGCCAGTGTTGACAGTCACATGCACAACCGATGGGAAGTTATACAAAACTGGTCCCCGTGCTTCTATGCCTCAACTAGTTAAACCCCTCTGTCGCTTGAACACTCTTGTACGTGATACAAGCCAGTGGGTACAACCCATGGAGAAGGACTCATGCAAGCAGCATTCCTGTAACCATAATAGGAGTCTGCCTCACCAGACCCTCTCAGATTAAACCTACGTGCAGCTTTCCTACGCATACAATGGGGGTACAGAGGTAGAGGACTTGATGCTTTCACACAAGCGTAAGATAGAAGAGGAATTTGCGGCACAGGGTATGCCTAAATCAAGGCATCCTTGTACCTAGATCACCATCAACTGTTGCTGTCAACAGGTAGCCACCGTACCGCCGAGGAGGCGTTCTGTCTTCCAAAGACTATAACCGGCGTCAACCGAATGTCAGTGGTTCGACAGGAGGTCAACAAGCGCAGACGAAGATGAACTTTGTGTCGCTACATGCAATGTGGCACACGGTTTTTAATCTCTCAAAAAGTCGCCCAAGAATCCTCCTATCTCGGCCACTAAGCCCAAAAAGTGGCCCGATAGTAGCAAGTCAAAGGTACCCAACACAGGTGTGTTCCAAGGCATGCGTTCCAAACCTCTGTTGGGTACCACGTCAGACGTCGGGGGTAGTCAACCCCCTATCATCTATGACAACACTGTATTCCAGTCTGAGGAGGAACCATATAATACAGATGCCTCCACAGGTGCAGCTAGCCACCAGACTGGGGGTAGCAACCACAATAAGTCTGAGGAAGACCGCAACCTTCCAGTTCATCCTCAAGACGACGAGGTGCAGGCGAGGGGTCTACTATCCCTTCCATCCATCCACATACAAGGTCTATATTTATGGCCGATTGCGATGAGGCGGACAATAGTAAAGCGCCTGACCAGTTGAAACATATCAAAGCTCTCAAGACAAGCCTAGATACGTTAAATGCTATAATGAAATCCTTGTATTCTATCATACTAGAGATCAAGAGGAGTTTGGTCCCCACTGCCTCCACATCTGCGCTTGACCCAGCAGCTAACGATGGATCCAGTAAGCTGTCCATCATCAACCAAGCGGCACCATCGTCATCTACTCCATCGAGCATAGGACTTGCAATGTCAATCGAGATACAGCAGGCTATCAAGGAACTGTATGCTTGCTATGATGCCAAAGAGAAGCAAGCAGCACTCCAAAAGATGGGGATTCAGCAGCCATATCCTGCCAAGTGGGACAACGTAGTCTACCCTCACAAATACAATCTGCAGACACTCGTACCCTTCGATGGAAAGGATTCTCCCCGATGATACTTGAGTTACTTTGCCTCGGTAACAAGGCACCTACCAAAGAACGACACCCTCCTCAGCAACATATTTATAGGAGCCCTGCAGGAGGTAGCCTATGAGTGGTTCTGCAATCTTTCGGACGACTGTATTTTATCGTTCGAGGACCAGAAGACTCTCTTCATCGAACGACTCTATGAAGGAGGGATGGACATGACGATGTCAACTCTCGTGGAGGTCGTCCAAAGAGAGAAAGAACCTGTCCACGCATACATCGAGTGCTTCCGCCAAGCAGCTTTGAGACTACAGCCTGGCATGTTCGAGCCCGTGCTTATGGACTCATGCCGCAAGAACATGCTGCTTGCAATCAAATTATGGCATAGTGGTTCTTGCGTAGAGTTGACGCCTTTCATTACATAGGCGGATGTGGCGCAAAGGAAAGCCCAAGATGTGCAGCTCCTGGGATTAAACTTTTCTTCTCTCGAGGACAAGGAGAGACGCTCGTCTAGCAACAACCCCAAGGACAGAAAAGGCAAACAAGCCATGACTGTCAACATCTCCAAAGGTTCAGTAACCATGAACCCCAAGTCTACTGAAGTGTAAAAGCCGAAGTAGACTTACTCTTTCAACGACGAGGATACGATGTAACTCTTCGATATGCTAACGTAGAGTGTCAAGCCGTCTCTTCCAACAAAAAAGCTCCCCGATGAAGTGGGGTAGGTGGACAACCCTAAATACTGCTATTATCATCAATATGTCGACCATTCGACACGAGATTCCTACGTATTGAAAAGACAGATTCAACGTCTCATCGATGCCAAAGTCATATCACCTGACTATAAAGAAAAGACTGTCACGTCTAACATGGTTACTCTCTAGTTTAGAAGTTTTCTAACCACGGAGGCATAGGACGGGGTTGTCCCCATCCCGAGGGCAACAATGGAAGTAGTCAATCTTCTACCAGCGCGTGATAATGATCAAGGGCTCATTCTGTTCTCCACCCCACGAGGCGAGGTCATGTGGGTCCACCCCGACCTTACTCTCGACATGATGGCACCTACAACCCCCTCTGTCAAAGAGAAAAAGGTCAGGACATGTCGCATGTTAGGAGCAAATAGATTCTCAATAGTAGGTGCTCACAACACATGACCGATGATGCTTCACTATTTGCAACGCTATAGATGAAGAAAAAAGGACACGTATCATTCGACAACAATCTAAAGGGGTACATCATATGAAATGGTAATATCGACTCCCCTCCTCATCCGTTTATTAAAAATGTTTGTCTTGTTACTAATCTCAACAAAACCTTCTTAGAATTAGCCCTCTTACGGATAATGGTTATTATATTAACTTTGTTAAACATAAGTGCTTCATCACTGATAGCACTAGTGGATCCATCTTGTTTGAAGGTATTGGAGAAAACAATATCTATATTTTTTATCTTGTTGAAAGTTCTAACAATGACATATGCCTAGTAGTAAAGAATGATAAAAGTTGGCTTTGGCATATGAGACTTGGACACGCCAACATGGACACCATCTTCTGACTTTCCACTAAGAAGCTAGTTAGAGGACTCCCAAGCATTCCTTTCAAGAAAGACATGGTATGTGGAGAATGTGAGAAAAGTAAGTTGACAAAATCTTCCTTCAAATCCATCAACACGGTAAGCACTACTAGACCACTTCAACTCATTCATATGGATCTATTCGGTCCCAGTAGAGTGGCTAGTCTTAAAGGAAAACTTTATGCTTTTGTTTTAGTTGATAATTTCTTCAAATTTTCTTGGATTATTTTTTTGCTAGTAAAAGTGATACCTTTCATAAATTTGCTGCATTTTGTAAACGTGTTCAAAATAAGAAAGGCATTATGATCAACAAAATTAGAAATGATCATGGGAGAGAATTTGATAATGTCGATTTTAAAAGATTTTGTGAAAAGAATGGTTTGGGTTATGATTTAGCTTGTCCTAGGACTCCACAACAAAATAGAGTTGTAGAAGGAAGGAATATAACCCTTGGCGATATGGAAAGGGTCATGTTAAACCAATACAAGCTTTCCCAATACTTTTGGACGGAAGCCGTTAACACGGCATGTTATATTATAAATAGGGTCTTAATTCGACCTATTTATAAGAAAACTCCATATGAGCTTTGGTTTGACAAAATTCTTTCAATTGAATATTTCAAAGTTTTTGGATGCAAATATTTTATTTTGAACACCAAGGATAACCTAAGCAAATTTGAAGAAAAAGCCTATGAAGGTATCTTTCTTGATTATTCTATGCACAGTAAAGGTTTTCATATTTTCAACAAAAGAATTCTTGTTGTCGAAGAGTCAATAAATGCCGCTTTTGACGAACTTAACACTTCTACATCCTCCTCCTCCAATGATGTTGATGACATCTCTTTTGGATTGAAAAACTCTTATATTGGAGATACTAGTACTCCCTTATCTAGCAATGAAGTTGAGACTACTCCACCCGAAGAGTCTCCACCAATAGAGCCTCCTCAAGAGGATCTTCCTAAAGAATGGAGGTTTGCCCCCCATCATCCAAATGAGATTATTATTGGTGACCCTTCCCCACGGGTTAGCACTAGATCCGCTATACGGGATCATTGTGCAAATATGGCTTTTATTTCCCAAATAGAGCCTAAAATGTTAATGATGATTCAATGATGAATTTTGGATGATTGTCATGCAAGAAGAGCTAAATCAATTTAAGCGAAACAATGTTTGGGAACTTGTTCCTAAGCCTCACAACTATCCCATTATTGGGACAAAGTGGGTGTTTGGAAACAAGCTTAATGAAGATGGTTTTGTCACTCGTAACAAAGCCCGATTGGTTGCTCAAGGCTATAACCAAGAGGAAGGCATTGTCTACGAAGAAACCTATGCTCAGGTTGCTTGTCTTGAATCCATTCGAATGCTTTACGCTTTTGCTTGTTTCATTAATTTTAAGCTTTTTCAAATGGATGTCAAAAGTGTCTTTTTAAATGGGTTTATTAAAGAAGAGGTTTATGTCAAGCAACCTCCCGGTTTTGAGGATTTTCACTTTTTTGATCATATTTTTAAATTACACAAAGTCCTTTATGGCCTCAAGCAAGCTCCTCGTGCTTGGTATGAGCCCCTTAGCTCTTTTCTCATTTCTTATAATTTTTCGAAGGGCAAAGTTGACACAATACTTTTTATCAAATCTCTTAATGGCAATCTTCTATTAGTGCAAATTTATGTTGATGATATTATTTTTGGCTCACTAACAAGACACTATGCGTATAATTTACCAAAGTTATGCAAGATGAATTTGAAATAAGTATGATAGAAGAATTATCACTCTTTCTTGGATTACAAATTAAGCAAGGACCAAATGACACATTCATCAATCAAGCTAAATATACAAAGGATCTTCTCAAACGCTTTGAGCTAGACTCATCCAAATCAATGAGAACTCCTATGGCTACAACGATAAATCTTGATCACGATAAAAATGGTATTTCCATTGACATTCGTAAGTATCGAGGTATGATCAGTAGCTTACTTTACTTAATTGCTAGTCGTCCTGATATCATATTTAGCGTATGTTTTTGTGTACGAGGCAGATTTGGTCTTTGCGGGCTACTCGGATGCAGATTTTGCCAGATGCAAGATTGACCGAAAAAGTACTAGCGGCACATGTCATTTCCGTGGAAAATCTTTGGTATCTTGGTTTAGTAAGAAACAAAACTCTGTCGCTCTTTCCACCACTAAAGTCGAATACATTGCGGCTGGATATTGTTGTGCACAAATTCTTTGGATGACACAAACACTTGTAGACTATGGTATTTCTTCAACTAGTATCTCTATTAAATGTGACAATATTAGTTCTATAAATCCTATGAAAAACCCAATTTGTCACTCACGTACCAAGCACATTGAGATTAGACACCATTTTTTTTGTGACCATTAACAAAAAGGTGACATTCATCTTGAGTTCATTGATACTATTTATCAACTTGTCGATATCTTCACAAAGCCTTTACCCGATGATCGCTTTGTATTTTTTTGCCAAGAATTGGGCATTCTTAACCTTGATTCTCAATCTCTCGGTCGGTCAAAAAACCGACAAAATTCTGCGGAACACCGCAGGTACACCGACATTTGTTCTCAGTTTAATTCTGCTTACAAAATCAAAATATCGACGAAATTCTTCGAATTCTTACAGCATGCCATTTTTGATTGACACTACCAATAGATGCAGCTTTTCATACAGAGGGCCCTACCAAATCTCATTTATTCTCTCCTATTTTTTCAAATCCTCTTCATTTATTTCATTCCATCTTTTCATCCCCCTTACATCCAATCACATCCCTTCATCTATCTATCCTCATTTAAACCTCTCCATTAATGATTCATTATAACTTTCCAAAACCCTCTATTCAATTCTTATCTCTTCCTTTTCCCTCTACTTCCAACGTATACAACTCTTCAACTTCCTCTTCAACTCTGTTTATCTATCCTTCTCTTCTTCTCTCTCACTTCCAAATCCTATCTTCACCATGGCCTATACCAAACGACCTTGCTCGTCTTCCTCTTCCAATCCCTTCATGCCCGTGCCACTACCCAATGGCACCTATGACCGAAAAGTCTTCAAATCTAGTGTTGCTGCCGACGCTTGGTTCCAATCCTTCTGACACCACCTGTCACTACCACATTTCTAGTTTGAGGGTATTTTTGTCATTTTTGGGGTTATTTGAATTTATTAGAATTTATTTGAATTTATGGGAATTTTTAGAAATTATTTTGGAATTGTTTGAATGAAGGTTGACTAGGTTGACTTTGACTAGCAATGACCTTGGTAGACTAACCTAGGAACTAACTCTAGTTGAGTTGGACTTGGTTAGATTATGAGACTCTAGGTTGATTTAAGTTAACCATATTCTAGTTATTGAAATCAATTAGGAAATAGAGATTAGAATAGAAAGTTTTAGACACAAGTCATGACTTGTGATTGAACCATTGATTAATGACTAAGCCCAACCCACTAGCCATTAGCCAACCTAACCCTAGCCTAACTCACTTGGCCGGCCACCTAGTCCTAGGGATTCCCATCCTATAAATAATCTCCTCCATTAGGGCTAGCCTCCTTAGAATTTCACAAGTTTTGGAAAGAGGTGAGTTTCCATCTTCACAAATCCATAGAAATTCCATTTTAGCTCTTTTTCCCTCAAACAAATTTCAGTAGGTTCTAAATATAGTTTTCTTGTTGTTGGTATATGTTATTCTCAGATTCAAATCAATTTGGAGAAGTTTTCTAGCAGGAGGAACCCCCCATTTGAGGCTTTTCTTGCTTTTGGTCACCAATAGGTAAATTTATGTAAACTCTATTAATTTCTGGATTTCTTTGCATGTAGACCTAGCCCTAAGTGTCCCCTAGCCATAGGAATTGATTTCGAATCCAGGTGGAACCATTTCGTGTCCGTATCGAACACGTATCCGACCTAGGCTTAGGTGTCTGATAAAATGCCCCAATGGGCATTTCGATTTAGTTTTGGAAAAGTAATTGAATAGGAAATTATATTTTGATGTTTCTTACATGTTTCTTTTGGTCTGGGAGTGTTTTCGTGTCGCATCGTGTCAGGTTGGACACGTGCACATGCGGGTGCACGCGCGCACAGGCAGTGCATTCCCCTGCTGCTCGTGGCCTCGTGCTCGATGCACATGCCACGTGATGAGCTAGAATTTGACGAGGGGGTGGGGGCAGTGTCTGACACGAGGGCCCCCAAGTCTCGAGTCATCTCGTGTTGTGTCGGACACGCACGAGGCTCTGTATTGGTCTCGTCTGACTGTACAATCCGATTTTATTGGGCACTGATACGCTATTCATATTCATGCTGGACACGCTTCGTGGACACTGACACACTCACCTAGTCCTAGCCTAGCACTAGACTCGAGCACATAGTCCCTCGTGTTGTGTTTTGAGTCCAAAGTGGCTCGACATGACCGCACGAGGCTTGCCATCACAGTTTTCTGATACATACGTATTTTCTGTGCTTGGACACTTCTTGTCCACTTTTGTGGACACGAACCACTCTCTCTGACTCGTGTACACTCTATATGTTTACTACCAACCATTATTTATGCATTTTAGTTTGATTTTGATTACAAATTTCTAATTACCCTAATTTTCTGAAACATGTATTTTCCTGTATTTTTCTAGGTTTTTAATTGAGTTTTGACAGTTGAATTAGCCTAATTATATAATGTTAAGGATTGGTTTAAGACCCGAATATGGTACTCCTATTTTTAATCTAACTGTGGTTCAAATTTGGGTTGATTTGGTTGTACATTTGATTTCGAAATGTGGTTTGGAGTTGGGACTGAAACTGGGTTCAGTTTTTCAGTAATCTGAGTTTGAATGAATTAATTTCCTTTCCTTTTTCAGTCTAATTTCTGAATGTTATAATACATGAATTGATTTTCTTCTATTTTCCTGCACAGTCTAGTATGGACAGCCCCTCATTCACTTTCTACACACATTGCTCTCTCTCTCTCTCTCTCTCTCACTCACAGTTCACCCCTCCACACACACACACATTTCTGATTTTCCTATTTCCTGCACACACAGTTCACACACTTGTCTCTCATCCTCTCACACACTGTTTTCCTCATAGTTTACACACACACACACATGCTCTCTCTCTAAATCCATATGTGTGTATATATATATTATATTGAATAGGCACATGTATGTATATTTTATATATTGAATGTGAACATGTATGTATATAATATATGTATGTATATAGACTATGTGTAAACCTATTTTGTATGTATATTATATATGTAAGTAATGTATATATGTAATGGAGATTATATGTATATATCAATCTATGTAGTGTATCTAAATAAGGTTAATGAATTGTATATATATATATAGTGTATCTAAAAAAAAAAAAAAAAAAAAAAAAAAAAAAAAAAAAAAAAAAAAAATATATATATATATATATATATATATATATATATATATATATATATGATGTTCCTAATGAATTGTATTATAACCTATATGTAAAGTATCTAAATAAATAAGTATATTGATAAATAAGTTAGACATGTTGAATGTATGCTAGTTATATAGCATATAGCTATATTGTGATGATGTGATATGGCTAGTATAGACTTGATAGGCCTGCATAGCCTTGTAATGGTATGTGTTAACTAGTTTAGCCTTATTTTGACTAGTATAGACTTGTTTGACCTAGTTTGACCATAGTTGACCTAGGTTTGACTTTTTGGTTGACCAAGAGTTGACTTTGGCCTAGATTGACCTAGATTCATCTAGAATGCATTGAATTGCATATTGTTATCATTTTAGACTTGTTGTGACTTGTGCCGTTCTGATTAGGAGCCAGACACCTCTCCTCGGACAGTACATTTCATCTGGACACTCAGATACCAGGCGAGTACATTCTCTGATCATTTCATATCCTGCTTAGAATTATTTTCCTGCTTTAAATTACTTTACTTGATACTGTCACGTTGGTCACACAGATTGGTACTATATGGATCCCTTCTTGAGATGTTATCCTCAGGGAGCATTGGGTACTTCATGTTCTGTGCGTTTCACTTACATGGCGTATCACTATGCTTCGTTGGTTCATTGATCACTTGTGACATGTCCCCTCATGTTCACAGAGTCTCCTTGAATCCTTATCCCATTTATTGGGTCTCCAAGAATCTCCTAGAATCCCCATTTATGGGACATCCATGTATCACCCTTCAGGGGCCTTTCTATGGAATCATAACATAACCTGGTTGGATCCTTGTGTATTGATTGGGGGTATGGAGGAGTAGAAGTAGACATGTGAATATCATCCAAGTAGTATAGCATCAGAATCTTTCTATAGTGTAGCATCAGAATCTCCTATGCCATTTACATGTCTATATTGTACTCTGACTCACTAGCCACTGTTAGTTTCTATTTATAATAGATATTTCTATTCAGCTCTCTCTCTGTTTACATACTGTATTTCCTTTAGTATCTATATCTTACATTACTGTATGATTATATTTTCTAACCTGCTATGAATTGTTGAGATGTATTATGCTCGCTCCTGTCCTGACTGGACCTGTTAAAAATATTACAGAGGACGAGGAGGAGGCATGTGTGGATACCTTCTATGGGGCAGCCCTAGACGACACATGTGAGCTGGACTCTCAGGAGGACCCAGCTCTAGCTGATGACATCACCCCCATTGCCTAGACTAGGTTAGTTAAGCTTATCTTATTTATGTTGTCGTGAGACTGTTCTAGTTAGACTTTATTCTGTCTGGAGATTCTGAGTTGTATATATTCTTTCATATTCAGTAGCTGAGATTTGTACTCTGGATATTTGCTAGGATGTTATCTTAGACTATTTTATCATCTGTACTTCCTTGAGTTCTATATCATATCGTGCTTCTTCTTCTTTAGTTGTGATTGAGTTTACTTTTATCATGTCACCCCCATTCGGGGAGTATAAATTGCTTAGTATATTATTGCTAGATGTTGTGACCTAGGACAGCGTTCTACCGCCGACACTGCGGCGTAGGCTGGACGTACCCACGTCTCGTGCCCTTACTCTAGGGTGCGGGTTATGACACATTTTTAGTCGTGGCCCATGCAGGTCTAGACTAGAAGTGTAGTGGTATTCGAACTAGGGTATCACTACAGCCTGCAGTAGGATATAGGACATTAATTTTTAAGGTACTCAATCATATTAGGAAAAATTCTTTTTATAGCCATCTAAATCCTTATTGTCAGCTGATCCTTTTGAATTTTAATTGTCCACCTTTGTTATATCGCTTCTTTCTCAGAAATTGATACTTTTGTTTGGTCTGTCTTCAGGATGGTAGAGACTCGGTCGCAGCGTACCATTCATGGGGATGCTATAGAGGGGTTTCCTACCTCTCAGCCAGTATAGCAGGGCCAGGAGACTGCAGCTTCTGCCACATATGTTCGTATTAAGACTCCAGCAGCAGCAGCAGCAGCGGGTATGCCTCCACCGGCTCGGAGGCAGGACCCAGTCATCGCAGAGGAGCCCTTCCAGCAGCCGTCGCCTACAGGATACATGGATGCGGCACAGATGTTCGCATATTTCCAAAAGTTCATGGACCGGCAGCAGGCTCGACAGGACAGGGGCATGGAGTTGGCCCTCACGACAGTCGTAGCTCGACCAGTGGTTCAGCAGCCGAGGATACCGGGGATAGAGCAGTTCTAGAAGATGAGCCCCAGAGACTTTCTGGGGACAGAGGGGATTCTATATGCTGATGAGTGGATCGAGCATATAGAGGAGATCTTCCGCCTAGCCCAGATACCAGCAGTTCTCCAGATCGAGGCAGCAGCTAGCCGGATGCGGGATCTTGCTCGTACCTGGTATCAGTCAGACCCCAGAATGGGGGTAGCTGGGCAGACTTGGGAGGAGTTCAAGGGCTTCTTCAAGAAGAAGTTCTTTCCAGATTCAGCGCTCAGAGCCTTGGAGTCGCAGTTCGAGAGCCTAGTCCAGGGGAGCCTTTCAGTGGAGGAGTATGCTGGGGAGTTCGGCCGCCTCGGAAGGTTCGTAGAGGGCTTGAGTGAGACGGCGAAGGCCCAGAGGTTCCGGAAGGATCTGGTCAAGGAGGTCAAGTCCTTGACCAAGGGCAACAGGGATGCCACATTCGAGGAGATCTTGGCGGAAGCCTTATTGGCAGAGGATGATCTTGAGCTTAGGCTCAAGAGGGGGCGAGACCCAGTTGGGGGCAGCAGCAGCGGAGGCCAGGCCAAGAGGCCTCACTTTTAGCACCATCAGCTGAGGCAGTTCCAGCCGCAGCCGATCCAGCAGAGGCCAGTTCACCAGCAGCAGCAGCCGAGATAGCACCAGCAGGATCAAAGACAGGATATTACTTGTGCCTACTGCAAAAAGCCTGGGCAAGTCTTCAATGAGTACCGAAAGAGGCTGGGCCAGTGCCTGGGGTGTGGCTCAGCAGACCACCAGATGAGGGAGTACCGTATGGGACGAGCAGCTCAGGGGACAGCAGTCAGAGCTCCAGCAGGCTAGCAGAGGGGACCAGCCCTGCCAACCTAGCAGCGGAGATTTGTTCAGCATCAGCAGCAGGCCAGGGGAGGCCAGCAGGGGCGAGCTTTTGCCATGACAGTTGGAGATGCAGAGGTGATTGGAGAGCTGATCGCAGGTTCGATCCTTCTCGACTCCAGTCCAGCTTTTGTATTATTCGATTCCGGTGCTTCGTATAGCTTCATATCAGTATCTTTTACGATTAGACACGGTATCATAGCTGAATCATTGCCTAGGACTTACAAGATCACGACCAGGGGTGGCATTATCCTCATGAGTGATATTTGTAAGGGTCGGAGTATAGTTTTGAGAGGCCGTGAGTTGGAGGTGAGCCTGCTCGTAATGCCATTGCCAAACTACGATATAGTACTAGACATGGATTGGTTGAGCAGGCACCACGCCAGCATTGATTGCAGAGGGGGTAGAGTTCTCTTCAGAGCGTCGGGGGAGCCAGAGTTTGAGTACTCCAGACGTCAGACAGAGCAGAGCAGCAGAGTTTTCTGTGGAGTCTCGGTTGAGGAGCAGGCGATTCCATACCCCTTGATAGCAGAGTATATGGATGTTTTCCCAGAGGAGTTGCCGGGATTGCCACCAGAAAGAGATATAGAGTTCTCGATAGACTTGGTTCCAGGAGCGGAACCCATCTCTCAGCATGTCTATCGGGTGAACAACAGTGAGCTGGTGGAGCTGAAGAAGCAGGTGGATGAGCTTCAGGACAAGGGCTTCATCCGCTCGAGTTCGTCGCCATGGGATGCACCAGTGTTTTTTGTACCGAAGAAGGATGGGTCAGTACGGATGTGTATTGACTATAGGGCACTCAACAACCTCACGATCAAGAACAAATATCCACTGTCGCGGATCGATGATCTTTTTGACCAGTTGAGCGGAGCCCGGGTATTTTCCAAGATTGATCTGAGGTCGGGATATCCCCAGGTGAAGGTGAAGAGGCAGGATATTCCCAAGACTGCTTTCAGGACGCGGTATGGGCAGTTTGAGTTTTTGGTTATGCCGTTTGGGCTAACCAATGCACCAGCAGTGTTTATGAACCTTATGAACAAGGTGTTCCATCAGTACCTGGATCAGTTTGTGGTGGTGTTCATTGACGACATCTTGGTATATTCTAAGACTGAGGAGGAGCACGAGGAGCATTTGAGGGTCGTGCTGGAGACTCTCAGGAAGGAGCACCTTTACGGAAAGCTCTCCAAGTATGAGTTCTTCTTGGACCGGGTGGACTTCTTGGGGTATGTGGTGACTAGAGATGGTATCTCAGTTGACTCCAAGAAGATTGTAGCAGTTGAGGCATGGGCAAAGCCGACTTCAGTGGCAGAGATCAGAAGTTTCCTGGGGCTGGCAGGATATTATCGAAGATTTGTGCAGGATTTCTCCCGGGTTACAGAACCGTTGGCTCGGTTGACCTGGAAGGATGCTGAGTTCGTTTGGTCAGAGAAGTGTCAGGCAACTTTTGATGAGTTGAAGAAGCGGCTTACGACAGCTCCGATTCTGACATTGTCTTCAGGATCAGGTGGATTCACTATTTATAATGATGCTTCAGGAAAGGGGCTGGGTTGTGTATTGTAGCAGCACGGGAATATGATTGCCTATGCTTCCAGGCAGTTACGTCTCCATGAGAAGAACTACCCTATCCATGACCTGGAGCTGGCAGCAGTAATATTTTCTCTGAAGTTGTGGAAGCATTATCTGTATGGTGAGAGGGTGGAGATTTTTACAGATCACAAGAGCTTAAAGTATGTGTTCACTCAGAAGGAGTTGAACATGAGGCAGTGCAGATGGCTAGAGTTGATGAAGGACTTTGACATCCTAATTCAGTATCACCCAGGGAAGGCCAACGTGGTTGCCGATGCCTTGAGTAGGTATCCGACGGCCATGTGTTTGACCATGGATCGGCATTTGCTTGCAGACTTGGAGAGCCTTGGGATTGAGGTGATCGCGCCTAGAGTGCAGATGCAGATGTGGGGCATGCAGATTCAGTCAGACTTGGTGGAGAGGATCAAGTCGGCACAGTTTGAGGACGTTGCTCTGCGGTGTCTCCGAGAGCAGGTTCGAGCAGGATTGGTGGACGGCGAGTTTTCTCTTGCAGAGGATGGTGCCTTGAGGCACGGTTCCAGGTTATGTGTGCCCAGCGGAGAGCTCAGGGAGCAGGTTTTGCAGGAGGCCCACAGATCTCAGTACTCTATACACCCTGGTGCCAACAAGATGTACCGAGATCTGAGGGAGCATGTTTGGTGGTCCGGGATGAAGCGGGAGGTGGCTCGCTTCGTAGCTAGGTGCTTAGTCTGTCAGCAGGTCAAGGCAGAGAGGCAGATCCCCGGTAGATTGTTGCAGCCGCTGCCCATTCCCGAGTGGAAATGGAAGCATATCACTATGGACTTCGTATCAGGATTGCCGCACACACCAGGAGGAAAAGACACAATTTGGGTTATCGTTGACAGGTTGACCAAATTGGCCCACTTCTTGCCATTCAAGGTGGGTACGTCTACAGAGAGGCTGGCGGAGATGTATATGTGGCAGATAGTCAAGATTTACGGGGTTCCGGTCAGCATCATCTCAGATCAGGATAGTCGCTTTACTTTTTATTTCTGGAGGAGTCTGCAGATTAGCTTGGGCACTCAGCTCAAGTTTAGTACTGCATACCACACCCAGATGGACGGACAGTCAGAGAGGACTATTCAGACACTTGAGGATATGCTGCGGACGTGCGTCCTGGACTTTGGAGGTTCCTGGGAGGATCATCTTTATTTGGTAGAGTTTGCTTACAACAACAGTTTCCAGGCAAGCATTGAGATGTCACCTTTCGAGGCTCTATACGGGCATAGGTGTCGTACACCCTTATCTTGGGATGATGTTGGTGAGCGAGCTTTACTGGGGCCAGAGATGGTTGTTGACGCAGCCGAAAAGGTGAAGCTCATCAGGGACAGACTTTGCGTGGTGCAGGACAGACATCGGTACTGGACCGATAGCCACCGGAGACCCTTGGAGTTTGAGGTATACAGATTATAGTAGGATTAGATTTAGGTTTGATTGTTTGTGTTTTATTAAGCATGTTTGTTTATCATAATTAATTGAGACCTTGCTTGTGATTAGGTTGGAGACCAGGTTTTCTTGAGGATATCTCCGACTCGTGGTATGATACGTTTTGGTGGAGGCGGAAAGCTTAACCCGAGCTTCATCAACCTATTCTTTATCAGCGGGAGAGTCGGTGACGTGGCATACAGGCTAGATTTGCCACCTGTACTTGTGGGGGTTCACAACATATTTCATGTATCACAGTTGAGATAGTACGTGGCTGATCCTAGCCATGTGCTCGATCATTCGGAGATTGCGGTTGGGCCTTCTCTCAGCTATCTAGAGCAGCAAGTGGAGATACTGGAACGACGGGAGAAGGTTCTGAGAAACCAGGTGATACCTTTGGTACGCATCGCATGGAGGCATCATTCTCCAGGAGAGTCTACCTGGGAACGGGAGGATGAGATGCACGAGCGGTACCCCTATCTTTTTGGACCTTGAGGTATACTTTTCTATCCTTCTCAGCAGTTAGTTTCGCCTTTAATTTCGAGGACGAAATTCTTTTTAGGAGGGTAGATTTATCACTACCACATTTCTAATTTGAGGGTATTTTTGTCATTTTTGGGGTTATTTGAATTTATTAGAATTTATTTGAATTTATGGGAATTTTTAGAAATTATTTTGGAATTGTTTGAATGAAGGTTGACTAGATTAATTTTGACTAGCAATGACCTTGGTAGACTAACCTAGGAACTAACTCTAATTGAGTTGGACTTGGTTAGATTATGAGACTCTAGGTTGATTTAAGTTAACCATATTCTAGTTATTGAAATCAATTAGGAAATTGAGATTAGAATAGAAAGTTTTAGACACAAGTCATGACTTGTGATTGAACCATTGATTAATGACTAAGCCCAACCCACTAGCCATTAGCCAACCTAACCCTAGCCTAACTCACTTGGCCGGCCACCTAGTCCTAGGGATTCCCACCCTATAAATAATCTCCTTCATTAGGGCTAGCCTCCTTAGAATTTCACAAGTTTTGGAAAGAGGTGAGTTTCCATCTTCACAAATCCATAGAAATTCCATTTTAGCTCTTTTTTTCCTCAAACAAATTTCAATAGATTCTAAATATAGTTTTCTTGCTGTTGGTATATGTTATTCTCAGATTCAAACCAATTTGGAGAAGTTTGCTAGCAAGAGGAACCCCCCCATTTGATACTTTTCTTGCTTTTGGTCACCAATAGGTAAATCTATGTAAACTCCATTAATTTCTGGATTTCTTTGCATGTAGACCTAGCCCTAAGTGTCCCCTAGCCATAGGAATTGATTTTGTGTCCAGGTGGAACCATTTCGTGTCCGTATCGGATACGTAACCGACCTAGGCTTAGGTGTTTGATGAAATGCCCCAATGGGCATTTCGATTTAGTTTTGGAAAAGTGATTGAATAGGAAATTATATTTTGATGTTGCTTGCATGTTTCTTTTGGTCTGGGAGTGTTTTTGTGTCACATCGTGTCGGGTTGGACACGTGCACACGCGGGTGCACGTGCGCATGCAGGCAGTGCATTCCCCTGCTGCTCGTGGCCTCGTGCTCGATACACAGGCCACGTTGCGAGCTGGGATTTGACGAGGGGGTGGGGGCAGTGTCTGACACGAGGGCCCCCAAGCCTCGAGTCGTCTCGTGTCGTGTCGGACACGCATGAGGCTCTGCATTGGTCTCGACTGACTGTACAGTCGGGTTTTATTGGACACTGATATGCTATTCGTATTCATGCTGGACACGTCGTGGACACACTTCGTGGACACTGACACACTCACCTAGTCCTAGCCTAGCACTAGACTCGAGCACATAGTCCCTCGTGTTGTGTTTTGAGTCCAATGTGGCTCGACATGGCCGTACGAGGCTTGCCATCACAGTTTTCTGATACATACGTATTTTTTGTGCTTGGACACTTCGTGTCCACTTTTGTGGACACGAACCACTCTCTCTGACACGTGTACACTCTATATCTTTATTACCAACCATTATTTATATATTTTAGTTTGATTTTGATTACAAATTCCTAATTACCCTAATTTTCTGAAACATGTATTTTCCTGTATTTTTCTAGGTTTTTAATTGAGTTTTGACAGTTGAATTAGCCTAATTAAATATTGTTAAGGATTGGTTTAAGACCCTAATATGGTACTCCTATTTGTAATCTAACTGTGGTTCAAATTTGGGTTGATTCGGTTGTACATTTGATTTCGAAATGTGGTTTGGAGTTGGGACTGAAACTGGGTTCAGTTTTTCAGTAATCTGAGTTTGAATGAATTAATTTCCTTTCCTTTTTCAGTCTAATTTCTGAATGTTATAATACATGAATTGATTTTCTTCTATTTTCCTGCACAGTCTAGTATGGACATCCCCTCATTCACTCTCTACACACATTGCTCTCTCTCTCACACTCACAGTTCATCCCTCCACACACACACACACACATTTCTGATTTTTCTATTTCCTGCACACAGTTCACACACTTGTCTCTCATCCTCTCACACACTGTTTTCCTCACAGTTTACACACACACACAAATATGCTCTCTCTCTCTCTCTCTCTAAATCCATATATGTGTATATATATATTATATTGAATAGGCACATGTATGTATATTTTATATATTGAATGTGTACATGTATGTATATAATATATATATGTATATAGACTATGTGTAAACATATTATATATGTATATCATATATGTAAGTAATGTATATATGTAATAGAGATTATATGTATATATCAATCTATGTAGTGTATCTAAATATGGTTAATGTATATATAGTATTTTGAGCCTATGTATATATATATATATATATATATATATATATATATATATATATATATATATATATATATGATATATGAAAAGAGACAAAAAAACTTTTAGGGCTCGCGTCTGGAGCTCTCCGCGGCGCTCGAGTCCTGGGAGGTGATCGTCGACGTATGTCTTCTCCGGTGGGGGGCTCCGGCCCCCCTCGTGGTTCGGTGGCGGGGGCCTCCGGCCATTCTGGCCACCGATTTGGCGGCGCCGCCCCTGTGGGTGACCCGTCCAGGCGGCCTCGAGGCCTGGAAACGGTGGCTTCTCTGGTGGGGGGATCCGGACCCCCTGTTGGATCGACGGAGGGGGCCTCCGGCCATCCCGGCCCACGTATTGGCGACGGCACCCATGTGGGTGACCCAGCCACGCGTGTGGATCAGGGACCCCCTGGGGGTTCGGCGGAGGGGGCTTCCGGCCATCCCGGCATACGTATTGGCGGCGACGCCCATGTGGGTGACCCAGCCATGCGTGTGGCTCAGGCGGGAGTCCTTGGGGACGGCCGGCATGCGGGAGGTATCATCGGATCTGACACGGTGTTGAGTCCTCTGGCGGAGGGCTCCGACCTTATTGGCTACCGCAACAGGCCGAGGCCGACTCAGGCGGTTGCTAGTGTTTCTGGGGGGGTTCCGCCCCTATTCCCAGTGACCTGTTGAGCCCGCTGGTTGTGGCGCCGTCTGTTGGGGCGGGGAGTTCCGCTCCCTCTGGTCATCCGAGGGAGGGTCAGGAGGCCGTTCTAGGGGAAGGACCGGTTGCGGGGGGGGCTCTGCTCTTTGTGGGCCCTCCCCCGGTTTGGTTGCGGAGGCAAGGTCGCCTTTGGCTCACTCGGTTGCGTCGCCTCAGGTGACTGGGGGCACGCGGCGGTAAGAATGGCCCGGTGAACTTTGCTGCTGCAGTTTCAGGGCGATCAGCGACGGGTTTGAAGGGTGTTTCGAGGGTCTCCTTTCGTCCAGCTTCTGTTGTGGATGGTCGGAAGATGGCCGTTTTTTCCCCGTCGGATATGGTGGCCCTTACAGCGCCCTGTGGGCTGGACCTTATTGGGAAGTTTTCTCGGCGGAGACTTCCGACTGAGACCATTAAGAAGGATTTTGATTCGAGGGGATTCCGGGGGTTGATTGAAGTTAAGGCCATTGACGATTGTCACGTCCTTATTCGACCTCATGAGGAGAGTGATTTTCTCAGGCTTAGATCCAAGGACTGCTGGTTCGTTGGACGAGTCCCGATGGCGTTATTCAGATCTTCGGTAGGATTTTTCGCCGTTAAGAGAGGATCCGAGAGTTCCGGTTTGGGTTGCCTTTCCTGGGCTCCCACATTGCATGTTTGATACTAATGCGGTCCTCTCCATTGCCTCTGGTCTTGGTACTCTGCTTTATACGGACCGAGCAACGGCTTCGTTTTCCAGGCCGGGGGTTGCTAGGGTTTTGGTTGAAGTGGACGTTAGTAAACCACTACACCATGAGGTTTTCTTTCAAATTCCTGATGGCGTCCGTTCGCAGCCGGTAGTGTATGAGAGGACCCCATTTTACTGTGTTGCATGCGGCTTGCATGGCCACGTAGAGAGTGATTGTGGTCAGCCTAAAGTGGTGACACCGCCGGTGGGCAGCGTTGAAAGGACTGAACGTCATTGACGCTACTTCCTCGGGCAGTCACGCTAGTGGAAAGTGGCACGGGGGGAGGTCGAGGCGCCAGCAGGGATGGCCCGGAGGGTGGACGTGGGACTAGCAGGGGTCGTCGGAGGAGACGATCAAGGCGCGAGAAAGGGAAGGGGACACGGATGATGTGGCGGCGTGTCGGGGGGCGTGATGATAGCACGGGGACATCGCAGCCAGGATTGCGCGGGAGTAATGATAATCGCGTGAACTCCGTTCCGCCTTCCTGGCACGTGGGGGAGTCTTCCTCGGGCCAGCTGGCTCTGTGGTCAGATGGCGGGCGGTCCATGATGGAGGGACGTAGCGCCCCAGGCTCTAGCTCGGGTGGGCAGTTGGGCCCTGAGCGGGGAATTGGGCCTATTGATTTATCGGATCTTCCTATCATTATCCATAACCAGTTGGGTCAGGGAGTTATAGCGGTTGATTCTGACACGGAGGATCGTAGCTTGGTGGTGTGGGAGGAGGCCGGTCACGGTCCTTTATCCCTTTGGGGTTATGAATCGGCTCCGGGTGACGATTTGGTTTCTCTGCCCGAGGTTAGACCTTCCACCTCGATCTCCGAGGGACGTGAAGAAGAATGGCAGATGGTTCCATTTAAGAAGGCGGCTGGTAGGCGAAGGAAGTCGATGGCACCTCAGTCGGATCGACTTCTTCGATCGCATGCTTCCCGGGTTAAGGCGGGACCCTCAGAGGGTCCATGGTTAATTTTCTTATTTGGAATGTTCGGGGGACGGCGAACAGAGCTACTTTATTCCCGTCTCAGGTCCTTGTGTCGGACCAACTCTATTCAGGTTCTTGCCATTATTGAACCCAAGGTGCTATCCTCTAAGCTTCTTTCTTATCGACTGAGATTGGGTTTTGATGATAGCTTTTGCAATGATAAGGGCAATATTTGGATTTTCTGTAAGTCGGGTCTTGGGATCAATTATATTGACTCCTGTGATCAGGCTATCACGGTGCAGCTTTCTTTGAGTTGTTTTTTCGCTTCCGGTGCGGCTGTCGATTGTTCATGGTGCAGGGACACGACAGGGGAGGAGGACTATGTGGAGGCATCTTCTAGACGTCCAAGCCAGGGATATTGCCATGCCCTGGGCGGTTGGCGGGGACTTCAATATCATTGCCTCTCCGGATGAGAAATTTGGAGGTCGACCTCCTGACACGAGGGCCATTGCGGAGTTCCTCGACTTTCAGTTGGCTGCCGGGTTATCCGATGTGGGGTTCAGAGGTAGCATCTATACTTGGGTGAACGGGCAGACGGGGCTTGATCGACAGGGGTCCCGTCTTGATAGGCTGCTCGTGACGGGTAGTTGGTTGGATGGTGTCCAGGTCTCTTGCGAGCATCTTAATCGGGCAGAATCTGATCATTCTCCTCTTTTGATATCCTGCCAGCCAGCTTCTTCGGGACTGCGCAGAGGCTTCCATTTTCTTGAGTTCTGGACTTCTCATCCGGATTTTCTTCCGCTTGTGGCTCGGGCGTGGAATTCATGTTGGCATTATGATGCGCTTGAGCGGCTGGGCATGCGATTGAGGACGACGGGGCATGTTCTGGCTGGATGGAGCAGAGCTACTTTCGGCGATGTTTTCCAGGAAGTCCGTCGGGCCGAGGACGCTGCCTTGGCGGCGGAGCAGGATTATGAGCTTCATCCTTCGGAGAGGGGGAGGGCTTCCTGGATGGAGGCTGTTGCCAGATTGAAGCAAAAGGTCCAGGTTGAAGATTCTTTCTGGAAACAAAAAGCCAGATTGAGGTGGGACCTGGAAGGAGATAAAAATACCCGTTTTTTCATGAGTGCACCAGGAGCAGGCAAAGAAAGGCGGGTATTCAGAAAATTATTCGGGCTGATGGGTCAGAAACTGGATCTACCGAGGAGGTTGCGACGGAGGCATCCTTATTCTTCACTAAACTGTTTAGAGCTGAGCCTATTTCTGATGACGACGCCTTCCTCGATGTCATCCCTAGCATTATTTCTATGGAGGACAATTCTGATCTTGTTCGTCGCCCTGACAGAGCGGAGTTGTTGGAAATTGTTCGGGGGATGGATCCGGCTAGTGGCGCCGGTCCGGATGGCTTTTCTGGGAGATTCTTCTCTGTTTGTTGGGACATTATTGCTGCTGACATGGAGGAAGCAGTTGGATCAGTTTTTATGGGTGCGCGCCTTCCGGATTCCGTCTCGGATACATTCTTATTTCTTATCCCCAAAGTCGAGCACCCGAGGAGCCTTTCTGATTTCCGCCCTATAAGCCTTTGCAATTTCTGTAACAAAATTATTTCCAAGACTATTGCTTGCAGGTTGCGAATTATCTTCCCAAAATTATTTCTCCGGAGCAAAGTGCATTTGTCCAGGGGAGAGAGATTGTGGACAACATCATAATTGCCCAGGATATGGTGGCATCTATGAGGGAACCAAACCATGGTGGAAATGTTGCTATTAAGCTGGACATGCAGAAGGCCTATGACAGAGTTAATTGGCATTTCCTCCTGAGGGTTCTCCGGAGATTTGGTTTTAATGAGATCTTCTGTGATCTTATTTATCGTCTTCTGGCTGATACCCGTTATGCCGTGCTTCTAAATGGCGCTCCTACTGCTTTTTTCTCGGCGTCTAGAGGGATCCGGCAGGGGGACCCTCTTTTCCCGGCTCTCTTTATTATTGCTGCGGAGGTACTCTCTCGGAACCTAAAGCTTCTTCAAGAATCAAATATGAGATCTTCATTTCATACTCCGATTGGGGGACCTCGTATCTCGCACTTGGCTTATGCGGATGATGTTCTCATTTTCACTTCGGGAGATATTGCTGGATTGCGTTCTCTCCAGCAAGTTCTGCATAATTATGAGGCTGTGTCTGGACAGAAGATCAATTACTCCAAATCTGCCTTCTATACTGCGAATCCTTTGGGTGAGGATCGCGCTCGGACTATCTCTACTCTTTTCGGATTTAGTCCCGGTACTTTGCCTTTTTCTTACTTGGGGTGCCCGTTAACTTGCGGGAGAAGGAATGCGGGGATGTTTAGCTATTTGCTAGATAAAATCCGGTCGAGGATGACGGGATGGCAGAACAAGATCCTCTCTCCTGGGGGTAAGTTGGTCCTTATTAAGAATGTACTTTCATCCATCCCTATGTACACATTGGCTGCATGTTGTCCTCCTCGGGCTGTTCTCAGGGCGATTGAGAGGATGTTTGCGGCTTTCTTCTGGGGTAGTAAGGATGGGGTGGCTAAGAGGAGTTGGATGGCGTGGCGGTTCGTTACTCGGACTAAGTCCGAAGGAGGCCTTGGGATCAAGTGTCTGAATGATATTATGGATGCCTTCTCTATGAAGCTTTGGTGGAAGCTGAGGCATGGGAAGGGACTTTGGGTGGAACTTCTTAAATCGAAATATTTTCGGAAGCGTCATCCATGTGAGGCGTTTATGACTTCCAAGTGCTCCCATGTTTGGCGACGAATTTTGAGGGGAAGGAAATTGGCGGAACCGCACATTTCGTTTATACTTGGGCGGGGTGAGGGTTCGGCGAGGTGTGAGTCTTGGATTCCGGGGGGCCCTCGGTTGGATAGTGTTTTTATACCTTCGGCCGAGGGAGTGACTTCAGGGACCAGGCGTGGCACGGGGAGACGGACTCGGGGGCGGAATCGATCTCAGGCGAGAGAATCTGCTGAGGTTGGACGGACGGGCACTGGTGAGCTTCGGAGGTCGGCTAGATTGGCAGGGAGAAGGGTGATTCTTCCCCAACGTACGGTGATTGTTCGGGTTCTTTCGGATAGGGGAAGAAAGATCAGAGATTCTAGGGCGAGGAACTCTGATAATGGTGGTCCGGTTATTCGATCTTACTGGACAGACACTGGTTGGGATCTGCCTATGTTTTCGGCACAGTTTGGAGTTGAGGCAGCGGGACGGCTCAGAGAGGCAAATCTGACATGTACTTCGGCTCCTGATTCTTTGGTCTGGGGTGAGCGGAAAGGTTCTTTCTCGCTGGCTGCGGCTTGGAGATGTTGCCGGATCTCTTACCCTACTTCTTCACTTTTCTCTAATATTTGGGGCAAGTGTATTCCGGCGAAGTGGAGCATTCTGATGTGGCGGGTCTGTCACAACCGGCTTCCTACTGATGATATTCTTCAGAAGCTTGGCTTCCAGCTGGCCTCCAGGTGTCATTGCTGTCAGGTTGGGCATGGGGAGAACCTTCAGCATTTATTTTTCCACGGGGATCTTGCTAAGACGGTTTGGTCTGCTTTCCGGTGTTTCTTCAAGGCACGTTTGCATAGTGACTTTCTGGTATTTCTTCAAAGGTGGTGGCGGGGTCAGGGCAGCCATCATCGGAGATCTCTGGCTGGTGCGATCATTTGGGTGCTTTGGAAAAACAGGAACAAGCATAGATATGAAGGGCATGGTGCTGGGCCAGATTTCTTGGTTCGGGAGGTGAAGCGACAGTTTCGAAAGTCTCTTTCGAGTTGTCATCATCTCCCGTCTATTCCTTCCTGGGCTTTTCAGTAGTGGTTTTATTTGCTTTTTCTTTCTTTTTCTTGTTACCATGAGGTCGGATGTACTCATTACCCTCTTTTTCAATAAAGGTAACGGTTTTTAAAAAAAAAAATATATATATATATATATATATATATATATATATATATATATATATATATATATATATATATATATATATATATACGTGATGTTCCTAATGAATTGTATTATAACCTATATGTAAAGTATCTAAATAAATAGGTATATTGATAAATAAGTTAGACATGTTGAATGTATGCTAGTTATATAGCATATAGCTATATTGTGATGATGTGATATGGCTAGTATAGACTTGATAGGCTTGCATAGCCTTGTAATGGTATGTGTTAGCTAGTTTAGCCTTGTTTAGACTAGTATAGACTTGTTTGACCTAGTTTGACCATAGTTGACCTAGGTTTGACTTCTTGGTTGACCAAGGTTGACCAAGAGTTGACTTTGGCCTAGATTGACCTAGATTCATCTAGAATGTATTGAATTGCATATTGTTATCATTTTAGACTTGTTGTGACTTGTGCCGTTCTGATTAGGAGCCAGACACCTCTCCTCGGACAGTACATTTCATCCGGACACTCAGATACCAGGCGAGTACATTCTCTGATCATTTCATATCCTGCTTAGAAATATTTTCCTGCTTTAAATTACTTTACTTGATACTATCACGTTGGTCACACGGATTGGTACTATATGGATCCCTTCTTGAGATGTTATCCTCAGGGAGCATCGGGTACTTCATGTTCTGTACATTTTACTTACATGGCGTATCACTATGCTTCATTGGTTCATTGATCACTTGTGACATGTACCCTCATGTTCACAGAGTCTTCTTGAATCCTTATCCCATTTATTGGGTCTCCTAGAATCTCCTAGAATCCCCATTTATGGGACATCTATGTATCACCCTTCGGGGGCCTTTGCATGGAATCATAACATAACCTGGTTGGATCCTTGTGTATTGATTGGGGGTACGGAAGAGTAGAAGTAGACATGTGAATATTATCCAAGTAGTATAGCATCAGAATCTCCTATGCCATTTACATGTCTATATTGTACTCTGACTCACTAGCCACTGTTAGTCTCTATTTATAGTAGATATTTCTATTACAGCTCTCTCTCTGTTTACATACTGCATTTCCTTCAGTATATATATCTTACTTTACTGCATGATTATATTTTCTAACCTGCTATGAACTGTTGAGATGTATTGTGCTCGCTCCTGTCCTGACTGGACCTGTTGAAAATATTACAGAGGACGAGGAGGAGGCCTGTGTGGATACCTTCTATGGGGCAGCCCTAGACGACACATGTGAGCTGGACTCTCAGGAGGACGCAGCTCTAGCTAATGACATCACCCCCATTGTCTAGACTAGCTTAGTTAGGCTTATCTTATTTATGTTGTCGTGAGACTGTTCTAGTTAAACTTTATTCTGTCTAGAGATTTTGAGTTGTATATATTCTTTCATATTCAGTAGCTGAGATTTGTACTCTGGATATTTGCTAGGATGTTATCTTAGACTATTTTATCAACTGTATTTCCTTGAGTTCTATATCATATCGTGCTTCTTCTTCCTTAGTTGTGATTGAGTTTACTTTTATCATGTCACCCCCATTCGGAGAGTATAAACAGCTTAGTATATTATTGCTAGATGTTGTGACCTAGGACAGCGTTCTACCGCCGACACTGCGGCGTAGGCTGGACGAACCCACGTCTCGTACCCCTACTCTAGGGTGCGGGTTGTGACACCACTCTGTGTTCGATGGAAAGCCAATCAACTAGAATATCTTGTTCGGTCATCTGTCACTGTTCTAGATCGTCATCTATTGGATGATGCCTTGAGCAGGTATCCAGTCGCTATGTATTTGGCGGCAGATCGTCATCTATTGGCTGATCTGGAAAGGTTGGGTATCGAGGTGATCGTTTTGAGTATGAAGATTTAGATGTAGGGTTTGCAGATTCATTCGACATTGATGGACAGGGTCAGATCAACAAAGTTTGAGGACGTGGCCCTGAGGAGCATCAGGGAGCATGTGCAAGCAGGATTACTAGACGATTTCTCTAGAGCCGAAGATGGGTCGCTGAGGCACGGTACTAGATTGTGCATTCCGAGTGGAGAGCTTCGGGAGGAGATTCTGCAGGAAGCGCATCATTCTCAGTACTCTATGCATCATGGAGACAACAAGATGTACAGAGACCTGAGGGAGCACGTATGGTGGTATGGCATGAAGCGAGAGGTAGCTCAGTTTGTATCTCGATATTTAGTGTGCCAGCAGGTAAAAGCCGAGAGACAGAGGCAAAGTGGTATGCTTCAGCTACTACCCATTCCAGAGTGGAAGTGGAAGCACATCACTATGGACTTTGTATCTGGACTTCCATGATCTCTAGGAGAAAAAGACGTGATTTGGGTCATCATTGATAGATTGACCAAATCGGCCCACTTTTTGCCTTTTAAGATGGGACTGTCTACGGAGAAGCCGGCAGAGATGTATGTGCGGCAGATATTCAGATTGTACGAAGTTCCGATGAGCATAGTCTCGGATCGGGATAGTCGTTTTACTTCCCACTTCTGGAGGAGTTTGCATACTAGCTTGGGCACCCAGCTCAAGTTCAGTATCGCGTATCACCCCTAGACGGACGGACAGTCAGAGAGGACCACCCAGACACTCGAGGCTATGCTTCGTACTTGTGTATTAGACTGCGGGAGATCTTGGGAGAACCAACTTCACCTGGTAGAGTTTGCTTACAACGACAGCTATCAAGCCAGTATAGAGATGTCGCCATTCGAGTCTCTATACGAACGAAGATGTCGTACTCCTTTGTAGTGGGACGATGTCGGTAGAAGAGTTTTGCTTGGCTTGGAGATGGTGGTGGATGCAGCAGAGAAGGTTAAGTTGATCAGGGATAGACTTCGGGTGGGTCAGGATGGAGAGTGGCATTGGGCCGATAGCCACCGGAGACCGTTAGAGTTCGAGGTTGGTGATATGGTGTTCGTGAGGATTTCTCTGATACGGGGCACAATTTGTTTTCACCGAGGCGGGAAGCTTAGTCTGCGCTTCATCGGACCTTTCACTATTCTTGGAAGGGTCGGTGCAGTGGTCTATCAACTAGACTTGCCGCCTACGCTCGAGGGAGTTCATAAGGTGTTCCATGTGTCGCAGTTATGGCGGTACATGGCAGACCCTAGTCACGTATATTATCACTCTGAGTTAGAGCTGGAGCATACTCTCCACTATCTAGAGCAGCCTGTGGAGAATCTGGATCGTCGGAAGAAGGTGCTCCGGAACCAAGTTATTCCTTTGGCTCGTGTCGCATAGAGGCATCACTCTCCAGGTGAGTCTACCTGGGAGAAAGAGGACGTGATGCGGGAGCGTTACCCTTATCTATTCGAACCTTGAGGTATTATTCCCTTTGTTATTGCTTGTGTTTCTTATGCTAGTTAGATCTAATTTCGAAAACAAAATTTTTTTAGGAAGGTAGATTTGTCACCCCCACTACCCTGGATAGGGCTAATATGGTCATTTACATTATTTAATTATTATTTAAATTAATATTGTTAGTGTTTTTATATTATTAGTTAAATATGTATTTTATTGATATAGATATATATATATATATATATATATAAAAGTTCAATAGAGTTTTATTTATAAATTTTTTTTATATATTAAATAAATATAGATATAAAATATTTATTTTTAATTTTAGAAATAATTTTAGAATTGTTTGGTATTTATTTTATTTTATGATATATATATATATATATATATATATATATATATATATATATATAAAGAGAATCATGCTCTCATCTCCAGTGCTCCCCCTCTTCCCTTTCCAGGGAAGCCCTAGGGCTTCCCCCTCCTCGGTGGTTGGCGTTCTCCGATGGCCAAGCCTTGGCCGGCCGAGTGCGTGGAGTTGATTCGTCAACTCTACGCCTCCCTTCCTCCTCCTCTCGCCGACCTTCCCCCCTCCTGCCCCACGTCCACCCCCCCATCCCGTCCCTTCCTCTTCATTCCGACCAGGCTCCCGGCCCGCATCTCCCCAGCTTCCAGCTCGCCCCCTCCACCGGCCCCTCGCCTGCCGGCCCTCTTTCTACCCCCTCCATCGCTTCCGTGCTCGCCGCCGGGGCTGGTTACCCAGTGCCTGTGTTCGCCAGCCCCTTCCCCCATCATCCTCAGCTCCCGTCGAACCAATTCCCGATACATGCCTCGGACAAGTTTTCGATCGGCGTTGACCTCTCCCCGGGGGGGACACCCACCTGCAGTGCAGGTATGGGGAGCTTTCCCGCCCTCCAGCCCCATCTAACGTCGTTTTGAAATTCAAACGATGCTGTTGTCTCCTCGGGAGTGTCACCCTCCTGCGGTGCAGGCTTGGGAGGCCTCCCATTATGGCATCACGTGGACGGGTCTGCTCCCGTACCCAACATGACAAGCCCTCTTTCCTTTTCCGCAGGAGAGCGTAATACCCCCTTGGCCGAGGCATCCCCCGGTGGGACCCGCCCCTTACTCCCTTCTTGCGCTCCCAGCAGCAGACTTCCCCACCCGAGTGGGACCCACCCCACTCTCCCTTTTTACGCTGACTACAGTGGTATTTCTCACCCGGGTGGGGCCCTCCCCACTCTCCCTATCTCTACTGCCAACAGCGGACTTCCTCACCAGGGTGGGGCCCCCCAATCCCACACTCTTTACGCTAGCTTCCCCTGCTGTGGTGTTCATCACCCGGGTGGGGCCCCATAATCCCTTTCTTTTTACGCTAGCAACCCCAGCAGTAGAGTTGCTCTCCTGGGAGGGGCCCCTCAATCCCATGCCCTTTACGCCAGCGACCCCATGCTCTCCCTTTGTGCGCCTTAGTATGCGTTCTCTGCGCCTGCTCCGCTAGCAGCGTATCCAAACCCCCCTATTCCCCATTCTTTAACTGGGCCCTCCTCCGACCCTTCTTTTTACGCAGCCACGGTGTATTCCCCATCCGGTTCTTACCCTCCTCAGCCCCACCCCCTATTTGCCCACCCTCCCCCTGCCATCACCTCGGCTCCCCTCGCCACCCTCCCTTCCTCCCCTTCCTTCCCGCTCGTCGACCCTCCCCCTATTCATTCCAGCGCTGCAGTGGCCCCCCGGCCCTAGTCGCCCCCCTAGGGGCTCCCGACCTTCCCATTGTTCCCCCATCTGCCTTCCCTTCCGTTCCTCCTTGTCTTCGTCGGACCGCAGCCAGGATTCCATCATCCCGACCCCCGCTGTCATCCAGTCCCCCACTGAGGTTGCCCCGAGGGATTCAGCCGTCGTTCCGGCGGCGGCGCCTCCCCCAGGCCTTGGGAGGTCCCTTCCTGCCACCAAATCCCCTCCGTTCATCCCCCAGACAGCTCCCTCTGTCATCTTCCCCCATCCCGAGCGGTCCCCCCCTCGGCTCCCCTCCTTCTTCTGGCGGGCGTTCCTCGATCCCGCCTCCGGCCGCTCTACCCATACCGAGCTTCGCGGACATGCTACGCCCGGACCTGGCTCCAGCCAAGACTCCCCTAGTCCCCGATATCACTTTTCCAGACATCGAATACTCTCAGGATTCTTCGGTGCCTTCTGTTCCCTTCTTTGTCAAGGAGATGTCAGATCTGTCGAACTCGTTCCCCCACACGTTTATTCTCAAATTTTCTACCGGCTGCCCCAAGCTCTCACGAGTTCAGGAGACGATAGCCAGTTGGAGACTCTCAGCGAATTACCGGGTAGCTTCCCTCGACGCTAAACACATCCTCCTTCACCTCTCTTCAGAATTAGACCATAAGACTGTCTGGTCCAAAGGCACGTACAGGATTGATTCCCACCAGATGAAGATCATCAAGTGGTCAGCTAACTTTAGCACAAAAGAAGACTCAGCGACAGTCGCCGCCTGGATCACTCTGCCTAACCTGTCCCTAATCTGCTTCGTTCCAGCGGCTCTCACACGTATTGCCAACTCCTTCGGCACGTACGTGGCCTCAGCCCCGGAGACCAGCAACCTCACCAAAGCCCACTATGCCAAAATCTGCGTGGAACTCGACCTCACCACCGAACCACCCAACTTCATCAACATCGAACTGGGCAACCGGACCCATACCCAACAAATTATCTATGATAACCACATTTTGTTCTGTAACCACTGCCACTTAAGAGGTCACCTCCCCAAGCATTGCCACAGACTCTATCCAGAACTAAAGAAGAAAACACCTCGAAACGGAAGCAAGCCTATCGAGGGGTGGACCCCCATGCCACCTACCTCCTTCGCCCAAACTCGCACACTCGTTTCGACGCCAGTGAAGACATGTCCGACAGGAGCAAATCTCCTTGCAAAGCACTGATTATCCACAGTTCCCAAGCCATCACCCTATCCAACCAGTTCGATGCTCTTGAAGCGAAGGCCGAGGATATCCAGGAGGAGACAGCCGATCCCCCGGTAGCCGGCGAGCGCACCGCGATGCTCCCCATTCCGGAAGGCATAGAACTGTCCTCCCACGTTACCGAAGCCAATCAACTTCTCAACACCGAAGACCCAGTGGTCGAGGCCTTAGCTATTCTAGGCCCCGAACAAGTTCGGAGAGGGCTCCAAGTTCAGGCCGCGGGATTCCCTCTTCAGCAATTCAACCTCCTGACAGGGAGCACCAGTGACTCCGTTATCATCCCACCAGAGAATCCGATTCTTGTCTCAGTCGGAGAATCGGTCAGTCAGCAACCAGCCACGAAGGAGCAATCAGATATATACCCTCCCTCCCCTCTTCCGAGGCAGGATCTTCTACCTCGGGCAAGGCCAAGGCCAACCACGGCCCCACTGAAATCGCCACCATCCAAACCAGATCTGCTGCCAAGCGGAACAAAATAACCCCCCCCAACAACTCCCTTAATGCTTAACATCCTATCTTGGAATGTCCGTGGTTTGGCCAACAAACCGACGTTAAGGAGAATCATCAACCTGCGAAAAATCCACAAGATAGACATCCTCATTATTATTGAACCTAAAATCCCCCCCAAAAGACTTAAGTCTATTCAACTGCAACTCGGCCTCCCCAAGGCCACTGCTGGCAGACATGACATTTGGATCCTCGGCATGAAGGACGTCAATCTTGGCGTCATCCAGGACTCCCGGCAGGCCCTCTCCTGTTGGTTTGATCACCCAGGACTTCCTGATCGCGCTATTCTTTCCGCGATCCATGGCAGCTGCGATGTTTCGGAGAGGAAACTGCTCTGGAACGACCTCCTTGACATCCATCACCTTCACCCCAATTCCCCTTGGCTTTGCATCGGGGACTTTAATGCGATCACCTGCAGCGCAGAGAAATCCGGTGGTCGTTCACCGCCCACCCCGGCCATGCTTAATTTAAACAACTTCATCTTCAACGCCCACTTGACGTCGCTCCAGTTCTCTGGCAATGCTTTCACCTGGTGCAACATGCAGTATGGCGATCGACGTCAATATCCCAGGCTTGACAGGTCCCTCACGAATGCCTTCTGGAACGACATGGGGATCTCCACCAACCTGTACCACCTCAACTCCACAGAATCAGACCACAACCCCCTATTAGTTGAGATCAACAACAAGACCTCCTCATCCGAAAAGAATTTCCAATTCTTCGACTTCTTGACCGGGCACCCCCAGTTTCTGGACATTGTTGCGGAAGCATGGAACCGCGAGGAGTCCCCCAACCCCCTTACCCGGGTGAGCAACAAGCTTAAGGCCACCAGGAAAGCCCTGTCAGCTTGGAGCAAGCTCGCCTATGGGGACATATTTCAAGCAGTTCGAGAAGCCGAGGATGACGTCACCTGCGCTGAAGCCCTGGTCGTCACGGATCGCTCGTCAGAGGCTAGAAGAGCCCTCAACCTCACCAAGGCTATTCTCAAATTCAGAATCAAAGTGGAGACCGATTTCTGGAAACAGAAAGTGAGGTTGAAATGGGACAGCGAGGGGAACAAAAACTCGAAGTACTTTCATGCCTGCGATAACGGGCGCAGACAGAAACTCTTGATCCACAGGACTACCGATAACAATGGGAACATCATTACAGACCATAAGAATATCCAAGAGGCGGCGACGGAATATTATTCTAAACTATTCTCCAAAGCTACCGTCTACAAAGATAAAGCATTCCTGGATCAAATCCCTCTCCTTATTAATGACGCAGACAACACCCGGTTGAACCAACCCCCCTCAGCCCAGGAAGTTAAAGATGCAGTGTGGGCCCTGAACGAGCACAGTGCGCCGGGCCCGGATGGGTTCTCGGGTGTATTTTTTTGCACTTGCTGGGAGATTATCGAACAAGACATTACCGAAGCGGCTATTGCTTTCTTCGAAGGTGCCATATACCCCAAAGCCATCTCGAGCGCCAATCTGATCCTTATCACGAAAAAAGACAACCCGGAGACCTTCTGCGACTTTCGTCCCATTAGTCTTTGTAACTTCACCAACAAGATCATATCCAAAGTCATTGCGACCAGAATGGCTGGTCTTCTCCCGAAGATCATCTCGGAGGAACAGAGCGGGTTCGTTCGCGGTAGGAATATCCAGGACAATATTATGCTGGCCCAAGAATTAATCACCTGCATGAAATTCCCAGTGAGGGGAGGCAACATTGCTGTGAAAATTGACATAGAAAAAGCTTATGATAGACTGGATTGGCAATTTATGATCTGGGTTTTCAGAGCCTTCGGTTTCTCGAAAACCTGGACTAATATCGTCTGAAGATCTATCAGCAACTCGTGGTTCTCCACGGTCATCAACGGCCAAGCTGCTGGATTCTTCAAATCCTACCGTGGGGTGAGACAGGACGACCCGCTATCCTCTACCGTTTTTATCATCGCAGTCGACGCCCTGAGCAGGAACCTTAATAATATGTTCCACACCCCTAACTTCCAGTACTATCATACATCCAGTGGATGCCCTATCATCACCCACCTGGCCTTCGCTGACGACTTACTTATCTTCTCGTCCGGGGATGAAGGATCAGTGCAAGTGATTCACAACACCCTCACGAGATACTCCAGATGTTCCGGCCAGAAGATCAACCACTCCAAGAGCATCATCTACGCCCACCACAACACAAACAGGGAGCACGCCAACAAACTCTCCAAGTTAACATCTTTTTCGGTCGGCAGGCCCCCATTCACCTATCTAAGGTGCCCTTTGGTGTACGGGAGGTACAACGTCAGCATATTCTAGGACTTGACCACCAGAATCAGGAAGAAACTGGAAGGGTGGCATAATGCCACCTTATCCCCGGGTGGCAAGATGATCCTTATCGATCACGTTCTTTCCTCCATCCCCATTCATACCCTAGCAGCCTGTTCGCCGCCCATTAAGGTTCTCTCCTCAATCGAACAGATCGTTTGTGATTTCTTCTGGGGACATAGCAACGGCCAGGATAAGCATCACTGGTCCGGCTGGGACTCTATGGCTCTACCAACAGGAGAGGGGGGTATGGGTTTCACCAAACTCATTCACATTGTTAAAGCATTCTCGATAAAACTGTGGTGGAACCTACGCACGACCAGCAACTTATGGTGCAGGTTCATGAATTCTAGATACTTCAAACACATCCACCCTCAATGGCCATTTCCAACTGCAGATCCTCAGCGGCCTGGCGCCGCATCCTCATCGGCCGCGACCTTGCCGAACCGACGATAAGACTTCATCTGGGAGCAGGCGACTAGAATCCATTCCTTGAGCGATGGGTTGGAGACAGCATGATTTCGAGTATCATCGAGACCCCAAAAGATTGCAAGATCAGTGACCTGTGGGACCCCACCACCGACGACTTGCACTGGGACCAGATTCGTGAGTGGTCCGGTATCGACGCGGCAGAGAACATCCGTGAGCTCGGATTACGCATCGGCAGCGATGCGGATGAGTTAAAATGGCCTCTCGAGGCTTCCGGGGCTTTCTCTGTGAGGTCGGCGAGAACCGCCATCCGGGACACCAGCCGGCCATACCTCCCAATGGTGCACTTCTGGCATTCCTGCATCCCCAAGAAATGGTCCTTCATACTGTGGAGAGTCCTCAGTAAGAGACTGCCGACTGATGACATCCTTACCACCATCGGGATCATCTTAGCATCAGCTTGCTCCTGCTGCTCCGTGCGCCAGCCGGAGACTATCGATCACATATTTCGACAGGGAGAGCTGCCGGACAGGACGTGGACTTCCCTTAACCAACTTTTCAGCATGGAGCAAGGCGACGGACGCTTCCACGATCTTCTGGCTTCCTGGGGTTCTGCCTCCCACGGCCACCAGATCGTCGCAGCGGCCGCCACCTGGGTCATTTGGAAGAATCACAACAAAGCGAGATACGAAGGTCACCAATACTCGGCGAACCAGCTCCTTCGGAAAATTGCCCGATAATGCTGTAAGCGGAGCACCCTGTGTTCTCACAGCCCGAGAGCATTTTGGTCGGTGCTACCCAGGTAGCCCCGGGCGATAGCTTCGCCCTTTTCTCTCCCTCTTTTTGTGGTTTACCTGTATAGGCCTCGGCATTTTGCGCCTTGTATACGGTTTTTTGCGGTCGTCGTGCCGTCTTTAATAAATTGAGGGGGTTTTCCAAATATATATATATATATATATATATATATATATATATATATATATATATATATATATATATATATATATATATATAAGGGGTTAGTAAATAGTATTTTTATAATAAATGAATATTATGTATATTATGTATATGTATGTATGTATGTATGTATGTATGTATGTATATAATATAAAGTATTAAAGAAAGAAAGGAATAAAGAAAGAAAGAATAAAAAACAAATCAAACACATACAAACCAAACACACACGCACACAGTACAAAAGCCAGAAACCCCTTCCCCCTCTTAGCGGAGCAAAACCAAACCCGAACCTTTAGCTTTCGAACCCGACAACCCTGTATATATATATATATATATATATATATATATATATATATATATATATATATATATATATATAGAGAGAGAGAGAGAGAGAGAGAAAGATAGAGAGGGAGTTTTGTAAACCCTAACCCAAGCCGCACACCTCCCCGCCTTCTCGACGACCCAGCACCGCCACCATGACCGCCGGTGGCGGGCCAGGATGCGCACAACGGCGACAGGACGCGAAGACAGGACAGCAGCGCACAGTAGCCGTGAACCCGACTTCGTCTTGATCTTGCACGACGGTCGCTCAATCGGATGGTATGTTCACAACATATACGTCTTCGTATTCCTTCAAATAATTCGTGTCGATTCGCATCATGTGCGACGAAAAAAGAGTTCTAAAATCGAAAAAAACTTGATTTATTTGACGTCAGAAACTGTCCCGAAATCCCAACCTTGTGGACGATTTGCGACCAGCATGTTGCTAGTTTTCAAAATCGGTCTGAAGAAACTTGTAGATAACATATAGAAGATCAAAACCCTTCTTGTAGATTTAATTTTTATGCATTATACAAAAAGTTATTTTTTTGTGAAGTTGGAGAAAAAACTATTTTCAAAAACTAAAATTTTAGAAAAATGTCCCGATACGCCGTCCGTCCCATCAAACCGGGCGACGTGGTCGCGAACCAAAAGCATCAAAAGATGCGCATCGACTTCATGGACATGTGAGCTTTGACGGAATTCAAATTGGTCGTGTGTGTGCGACGAATTTGATGCATATCCGTCAAAATTCAACGTATCGGCATTTTTACAAATTTGTTAATTTAATTTGTGCATGCTCGTCATATCAAGACGAAACTTGCGCCAACAGAATCGTATCATTTTTCTAGTCCTATATGCCAAGTTTGATTCGATTCTGAGAAGGTCGACCGGAACGATATTTTGGCGGGCCACGACCCGACCCAACGGACAAATTTGTGCACGGCCCACCGGAATCCAACTTTGGACATATGGTTGGGTTCGTCTCGTTAAACCGAACCTGTAGACATATAGTTTGATGACTTTAGAGACCGTAGGTTCTCGCACATTTTTCGGTGAAAAGTGGGTCTAACGGCGGACACCATTTTTACCCAAAATTACCGTTTTGCCCCTGTGTCGAGAATTGGACTTATGGATAGGTATTTTTAGCAAACTTGACCATTTTAAGAATGTTGGTAATGTCTGTTTCAGTATTAGTAGACTGTTGTGAGAGTTGACTGTTTGTGGCTCATTGAGTGGTTTGTAATTCGATTTTTTCAGCTCAGAACAGCAGGCAAGTACATTCTCTGATAGTTTTCATTGCTTTGATATCTACTATATCCGATTCAGTTGTAGTTTTATACTTGATTCCCGACACGAGGATACATGGACTAGTATACGTGAATCTCGTCATGAGATGTCATTTCTGGTTTACCTGGTATATGAGTACATTTGTAACACCCAGTTTTCTGAAATTGGAGTATTTTTGAAAAAATTATTATTTTTATTATTTATTAATGGTGTTTAGGGCATGATATGATTTATGGTGATTTCTAGTGTAATTAGAACCATCTTCTAAGTCATGCTAAGTTATGACTTATGACTTTGTGATTTTGTTAGTATAACTTAGTGTAAACCCTAGTTTTCCTTAACCTAGAAGTTTCCATGACCATGTGAGCTTAGCCATAGGCTTAGAACATCAAATTAGTGATTTTGGCCAAAAAGGGTATTTTGGTAATTTTCTAGAAATTATTTGAAATTATTTGCAATTATGTGTTTTTATTATTATTTAATTATTGATTAGTGTCATGTTAGTCCCTAACCTAGTTTAGCACTAATCTAGAGATTAGCTACTAACCTAGAATGATAAGGGGATAGATATTAGTCATGGGTTAAAGTAGGATAAATATCTAGATATTATACATATGATATTTTCCATGAATTACTCAAAATATCTCAACCCTTTACCTAAAGTCCTTGCCTTAACCTAGAAGAAAGGTCAAGGACACCCCCCCTTGCTATGGCCGGCCATGGGGTACCCCCCTAGCATCTACACATTCTATATAACCCCATTGCTTTCATTCATGGCCATTTTACATGAATTTAAACCTAGAAAAATCCCATTTCTTCAAACCTTGATAACTTGATCAATTTTGATCCAAATTCACTCTAGTTTCTTGCATTAGACTCCCCTACACTAGAGGGTACTAGTTAGGGCCTGCTATTGAGGATTTGAGGGGCTTTGGGCATCACCAAGAGAAGAGGACACCCCCCTACTTGGTGTTTTCTTGAGTTTTCACACAAATAGGTAAATACCCTCAAACCATGTTAATATTGTGTTTTTTCTTCATATTTACATGCATCTAGGTACTAGGGAACTGTGGGTCAAGTTTGGTAAAAAATAGGATTGGTTTGGTGTCCGTATCGGACACGTATCCTAGACTAGGAAACCTTGTTTGATAAAATGCCACAAAGGATTTGTTTTTATTAAAATATAAAACAAAATACATTTTCTGGTAGCCCTAGACATGTAGGACACAACCCTAACTTACTGAACACATTTCCGAGTCGTGTCCGTGTCCAAAACGGACACGAACTCACTGTACGAGACTCGCGTGCATGCCCTGCTACCCCACCCTTCGTGCTCACTGCACAGGCACCTAGGACACGTGAAAATTGGTGGACACGAGGGGGCAATGTCTGCGAACATGCCCCCAAAATCTCACAACTTCTCGTGTCGTGTCGAGTGAGAAATCTCACTCGTACTGGACACGCACTGCAGTGCACGCGCACAGTTCAGTCAAAAATTCGACTTAGACACGCGACTCGTGTCGCATGGACACGATTCGAGGACACCTCGTGGTGACACAAGTGTGTAGCCCAACACGTGGGCTACACGTGGACATGACCACGAGGCCCCACGTGGCTCGTATCGTGTCCACGAGGCGCGTGAACACGTGCACGATGCGGTGCCAAACACGCGTATCAGTCGTATTTTTGGTGACTGATACGGGCTTCCCATTTGGACACGACGATACGTGGGTGCGTGTCAGGGTCCTAGGTGTGTAGCCTGACCCTAGGCGAACCAAGGGACACGAGCACGATACTTCACGTGTCCTGTGTCGTGAGCACGAGACACGTGAACATGTGCACGATGCTGTGTACGTGTTTGTGTATCCTAGTTTACCTGAGTGGAGTTTTTATGAGTTTGGACACGTTAAACCGTGTCGTGGTGTCATGTCAGGTACCTAGGACACTAGAGTACATATGGGGCATTAGTTACCAACCACTAGTTTCGAGTCTTAGCTCGTGTTGGTGTGAGAAATCGGGTTACCCTGTTTTCCTAGGCACAGCCCATTATTTCCTGATTTGGGATTAATTTCCAGTTTTGTAAAAATGAATTTCAAATCTATTTTGATTATGATATATGCATGTATATGTGTATTTCAGTGTATATATATGTAGTATATATGTATGTGAGTGTGTAGGTGAGTTTTGGGGATGTTTAGTTGTGTATATTGGTAGTTGTGTATATATATACATATATATGTATATATGTGACTGTGTGTGTGTGTTTGGGGACTGTCTTCAGTTTCCAGAAACTGAGAACAGCCCCCCCATTTCCTGTGTGTGTGTGTCTTTCCCTCTCTCTCACTGTTTTCTCTCACTCTATGTCTCTCTCTCACTTTCCTCTCTCTCTATATATATGTTTATATATATAGGTTTGTCTATATATATATATTTGATATATATATATATATATATATATATATATATATATATATATATATATATATATATATATATATATATATATATATATATATATATATATATATTTAGATCACTGTGTCATTATATATATATGTGAGTATGGGTTTGTATATATATAATGTATCCCATATTGGTATATAGGTAATAGATAGATGTGTATATCTATATATATAGATATATAGATATATATATATGACTTATAAGTATAGGTTTATATAGAAACCTATAGGTTATCTAGCCTATGGCCTAGGTTGCTAGCCTATGGCTTTGGGTCTAACCCTATTGGACCTAATGGCCTAAAACACTAACTAGTTGACCTTGTTGACCATTGTTGACCAAGTCAACTATTGGTCAAACCTTGACCTAATTGACCTAGATTTGACAAGGACTAACCAAAAATGACTAGTTTAACTAGTCTGACCATGTTTGACCCAATTACCTTATTGACTAGTCCTTGTTTGACCAATACCTTAGTTGGTCTAAGTTTGACTTAGACTTAACCCAGATTGATCATGTTGACTAGTATTTGACTAGTTTGATTAGAATGTTGACCAGGAGTTGACTTTTGACCAGATTGACCTAGAATCATGTAGTATGCATTGTATACTTTATTTTTACCATTGTGGATACATTGTGACTTGTATTGCTCTGATTAGGAGCAATACACCTCTTCTCAGACAGTATATCTTCTTCAGATATTCAGTTATCAGGCAAGTACATTCTCTGACCGTTTCATATTTGCCAGGATTTATATTCTTGCTCTAGATTACTTTACTTGATGCTGACACGATTGTTATCACGGATTGGTACTATATGGATCTTTTCATGAGATGTTATCCCCCTCGAGAGCAACAGATACAGCATGTTTCTGCTTTTCACGAATCATCATGTATCTCTATGCTTTCATAGATTCACGAATCGCTTGTGACTCATGTACTCTCATGCTCATAGAGCCTCTCATGAATCTCCCATTTATGGGCTTATCACGAATCTTAACATAACTTGAATGGATCCTTGTGTATTGATTGGGGATGGGGGAGTGGAAATAGTCATGTGGATATTACCCCAGTAGCTATAGTCATGAATCACTCTTAGCTGTAGCCATGAATCTCCTATGCCATTTCACATGTCTATATTTTACTCTGACTCACTAGACACTGCTAGTTCTCTATTATAGTAGATATTTCATTACAGTTATCTCTTTTGCTACATGTATCTTCTTTCAGTGTTTCCTGTATTTTACTCTATTGCATGCTTTATATTTCCTATCATATTATGCACTGCGTGAGATGTATTGTGCTCGTTCCTGTCCTGACTGGACCTGTTGAAAATATTACAGAGGATGAGGATGAGGCCCTGGTGTCTACCTATTATGGAGCAGGACTAGATGATACTTATGTTGTGGACCCTCAGCAGGATCCACCTGCAGCTGAGGATGTTGTCCCAGTAGTCTATGCTAGTTTAGCTAGACAGTCTTTTCTGTATTATCATTTTGTCTCACATCTGAGTTGTATTTTGAGATGTGGAGATGTATAGACTCTTAGACTTATTGTATTATGAGTTAACATTCTGATGTTATGTTATCCTAGACACTTGGACTTATTTCATCTATAGTACTGTTCTCTTTGAGTTACTGTCTATCTATCTATCTTTTATTCTTCTATCTAGATGTGATTGAGATTGTTTTCTGTTTGTCACCTCCATTCGGAGAGTATAAACTGTACAGGTACTTTATATTGTTAGATGATTGACCTAGGACAGTATTCTACCGTCGACACTGCGGCGTAGGCTGGACGTACCCACTTCTCGTGCCCTTACTCTAGGGTGCGGGTCGTGACAACATTGTTCGATATTGTTTCCTGTACTTGTATAGACACCGATTTGGGAGTGGGCTGGCCCCCAGATCTTTGAATTCTGTGTCATGACCTGTCATATCTGGATCAATAATACTATTAGGGGATGGAGAGTTATTAGAGGTTATGTGATCATTACCCCTACTTGTTTATTACTTGTGCATAGCTCCACCCTCACCACACGTAGGTTGTAGCCTGATTTTATACTACTTGTACATAGCTTTCTATTTGGCCGGCCTGATCCGTATACTATTATACTACCTGTGCATAGCCTGTCAAATATAACAGTCTGATCTTGACCCAAGCCGATCACATAACGCTCTAATATCTCAGGGCACTTTTTTTAATGTTTACATCATACCTCAGATTACTTTCCATTATTTATATTCCAGTTTTATCTTATATCTCACACATGACATGATATCCAGTTCTCTTGTATTGTTTCACTTTCAGTCTTGATATTTCATCTTATATTTTATTATAATTGTCTCTTATAGTATTTGTCAATTCACATGGAACTATTGTTGTGTTTGTCCCTGACCGGATAACTCCTGTTATTTTTCAGAGGATTTAGATGCAGATTGCCCGACCTACTACAGGTTTGGCATAGATGGAGCCTACGACCAGGACCAGCCTGTGGACCCGGTGCTCCTAGAGGACGCACAGCCTGTAGTGACTTAGTTTAGCTAGATTTTGTCTGGACTATATTCCAACTTGATACTTTGAGACTTTTAGTATTTATTTGGGATCTTGTGATGTCTTTAAATTCTGAACTTGTAATTGTGGCCCAACACTATTTCAGACTATTTACTTCATCTTTATCATCGTGCTTATCTTCTTTAGATTTATGTGATTGAGTGGTGATTATATTCCTCCGTACAGAGATCACAGGTTATATTATTGTGCCTTAGATTATATATATTTTTGATGACCTTTACAGCGTTCTACCAACGATTCTGCGGCGTAGGCTGGACGTACCCACGTGCTCGTATCCCTAAACAGGGTGCGGGTCATGACACATTTTTATGGTGGCCCATGCAGGTCAGTATTCCAACTAGTGTGATTTTATAATGGTACTCGACTTAGAGTTCTAATTACGAGCCTGCCGTTAGGATATAGGTTCCAGGTTATGATAGGAGTTACTCAATCACATATTAGGAAAATTTCGATCTTTTGATTATCATGACAAACTCTTCTTGCATTTCGAAATAAATTGTCCTTATTTGATTGTTTCACTTAACAAAATGCCCTAAGGCTTTTGAAAGAAAACGAGAGAAAATGTACAAAAGTACAAGTAAATTCTGGAGAGTATTGCTATGGAAGTCTGATCTGAGAGCGATCCCTTTGTTCCTTGGACCACACGATGATGATGAAGAAAATTGCTTGGAGATGAACAACTGAAAGAACTAAGTCACCAGAAAGGTATCGACACAATTGGCACTGATGGCACGGTCGAATAATTTCTTGCTTTGCTTCACTCTGTGCTTGAGGAAAAATTAAAGAGAAATGATCTGGGAAATCACTTTACTCTGAAAGTATGAATTCTCTCAAGATATCTGGCCTGAAAAACCCAGTCCCTTCTTCTTTTAAAAAAGAAGTCTTTTTATAGGCTTGTCCTTCTGTGCGTAAAAAGCACAAACATTGGGTCTCTACGCAGGCTGGTAGAATAACTGTCACCCACGTACAGAAATTGGCCTCTACGCATGTTGACACGTGTCCCATAATCCAATAAAATAAAGAGAACACGTACACACGTTCTTCGAGAAGTGTGGCATGAAGGCCACATCAAAAAACCACATTCCCACACAATCAGGACAGACAGTGCATAAGGGATGTTGTTTAGGCATTTCTGAGTGTAAAATAGCTCAAAGTAAGCTTCCTGCGTAAAGCGGCTAAAAATAGCCTTGAGCGTAAAGGCTCGAATAAATTCTACGCACAAAAGAGTGGCTGAGATAGCCTTGAGCATAAAAGCTCAAATAACTCTTATGCGTAAAGAAGAGGCTGTTCCTCGAGCGCAAAGCAGCTCGTTTGGCATACTAAACAACAATCCTGGGTTGGTATGAAAAATCTTTTTAGCTTCTGTGCAACTATTTGTCAGAGAATCAATCTGTCAGAATAGTATCTTCGTGCATTTAATGCAGCATGGACAGCTCATTCTTCGCGTAGAGAGTGAAACTGTCTTTGCATAAAGTATGAATTTAATCCTTGCGTAGATCTTGAGTTTGACTCAGTTTGACCTTTGCGTAAAGTCTGAATTTAACCCTTGCGTAGAGCTTTAGTTTGACTCAGTTTGACCTTTACGTAATAGTCTGAAACGGGCTTCGTATAGAGTCTGGAACTATTTTTGCATAAAGATCTCAACTTCTTTGACTTGGTCTACGAAATTTATTTACGCTTCTACAAGACCTCCTTCAAAGTTTTTAAATTTTCTAATATTTGAAATACTTTGAACAAAAGCGTAAAGTCTAGGATATCCAACAGTCACCAACGTAAAATTAGGGATACCCAACAGCCACTTCGAGAATTTGAATCAACTTTGAGTTTTCTATAAATAGAACTCTGTTGGAAGAGAGAGAACTTTACTCATCTCTTTCATTTCTCAATCTCTTCTTCATTTATCTTCAAAATCACTTCAAGCAAATGGCACCCAAGAGTAAGGCCGTCGCCTCAGCTAAGGGCAAGAAGCTTGCTATCACTTTGTCGACAGCTAGATCGTCGGAGGACCTTCATGCCACCGTAGCATCACTGGAGAAGAACATCGAAGAGGCCCCAAAGACCAACCAAAACGTGGCTCCGGCTATGATAGGTAGAAACCCTATCTATTTTGACCATAGATTTCGTTGGAGAAGATGACCCAAGAGCAACCCTAAATCATACGCTCACGTTTATACGTACCAGCGTAAGAGTTGAAACAAAAAACACGCTCACGTTATACGTGCCAGCGTAGATCTCGAAACCAAAAATACGCTCACGTTATACGTGCCAGCGTAGAACTTGAAAATACGTCCACGTTATACGTGCGAGCATGAAACTTGAAAATACACCCACGTTATACGTGCGAGCGTAAAACTAAAAATACGCAAGTCAAAAAAAAGACTATGTGTTTTTCACACGTAAAACTTTACTTTTTTTGAACAGAAAAAAAATACGCGTAAAAAACTTTCAGTCTTGGACTGCGTAGAACATTTTTAGAGAAATGCATAAAATAAATTCTCTTTAAAACAAAGAACCTTTTACGCGTAATAACTCCAAAATTTAACTCATGTATAGTCATTTGCGTAGAGCTTGAGTTTGCGTAGAGTTCATACTTAGAGTTTTACTAACTTGATTTTTTTTGTTGAACTTCTTTTGCAGTGGACTTGGGGATCCATCCTCTCTCTGAGGTGTTTGGCTCACCAACTGGTATTTTGGGATCAAATTATCTGGAAATTTTATCCTATGTCGAGTTTCCTCAAACCGACAAGCAGTATCCCAAGGAAAGACAGCAGTTGATAGCTGCTCAGGGAGACAGAATGTTGCTATCTCTGATGAACGGAGAATTTCTGACGTCATTGGATGGCCAGCATTAATTGAAATCCGTATTCATGTTTGGGGACGCAATTGATTTCCAATCTCAGACAAACCCCAAGAAGGAGTCCTGGGTGTTCAAGTTTGGAGAAAGGGCAATGTATCTCCCAATAATGCCAAGGGATTATCCCCTTCTTCTTTTGTTTACGCCACTCATCCGAGGCAGATGATCTGGAATCTGACTTCCAACAGTCATAGAAGACCGGGAAGAATTATATTCAAGAGGGATGAAAACCAAATGGGCTACCATTCGAGTACTCCCAGTGGTAGTGTCACTCCTTTCTCAGGCTTATTACCATGGATTCACACCAAGTGAAGGCTCGTCTCTGATCCAGCCGGTGCAAATATCAATGTTCATTAATAGGCTTATGAATGCTTCAGTATTATATCCCAAACAAATGACACACCCTTCTTTAGTAAACGAGAGAAATGTTAACGGCTTCCAGAAATATTTGATATAAATCTTCTGATATAAGCAATGCGACCCTGAAAACCACGGAGCTCTTTCAGATTGCGTGGAGGACGCATTTCAAGAATTGCTTTAACTTTATCAGGATCAACATGGATACCTTGAGAAGTAATGACAAATCCCAAAAATTTGCCACGGGAAACCCCAAGAAAGACTTAGTGGGGTTCATCTTTAGTTGATGTTGACGCATTAACTCGAATACTATCTTCAAGTCTTAAATGTGATCATCTTTTGATCGACTTTTGACGGCGATATCATATACGTAACATTCAACTGTTTTTCCTTATGTTCTTGAAAGATGTTGCTCATGGCCCGTTGATATGTAGCGTCGACATTTTTCAGACCAAAAGGCATAACCATGTAGCAATAAACTCCAAGGGGTATACGGAAAGCGGTGTGCTTTTCATCTTCTGGATGTATCTTAATCTTGTTGTATCCTGAGAATCCGTCCATGAAAGACATACGTTCAAAATCATATGTATTGTCTATCATGACATCGGTGATCAGAAGTAGAAATTCGTCTTTTGGACAAGCTGCGTTGAAATCTCGAAAATCTATACAAACTCAAACTTTTCCATTCTTCTTCATGACAGGAACAATATTGGCAACCCAATCTGGGTGTTGTTCTTCATGGTCAAAGCAATATGTGATCAGCTTTCTAACTTCTGCTTCAATTGCATCCATCATGTCTGGTCAAAATGCCGCTGCAGTTGTTTTACAGGTTTGGCATTAGAAAGAATATTGAGTTTATGGGTAGCTACTTTTGGATCCAGACCTGGCATATCCTCATAGCTCCATGCAAATATATCAATATATTCTTTTATCAGCTTTATCAACTTTTCTTTTTCATCTTCGGAAAGGTTTTTGCTGATAATTATTGGCTTTGACGTAGTTTCATCTCCAACATCAATCTGGATGATTTCATCTTCTGTGGGTGGCTGTCGCTGTTCAAACCAGAGCTCCCACTGAGTATCCATTTGTTGTGCCCAAGGGTCATTTTCAGATAGTTCAGACCCATCATCGGTTTGAACCATATTAACTGAAAAGACGTGCTCAGATTCAACATACTGGACTCCTTCTGAATCTGAGGATTGTGAAGAACTGGAAGAAAACTCCTCTTCCATATCTTTCTTAAACATATGGGAAGTATCGTATCCCAAACCATGACAGGTTTGTCGATAAAATAGATCACCACATAATGCTAATCGTCTACCTTTTCCCTGATTGAGACCTGACATGGTTTTCAAATCATATCCCATACTCTGGATAATCTTACGGAATTGTTGACTATATCTGTCAATTCTAATTATTCCTTTATCCTTCTCTTCGAGATTATCTGTCTGTATAATAGGAATATTCCTAGCCAAACTAAACACAATTTGATGCTTGTTTTTCTTAGTAGACGGGATCACAAAATAAGATTCTTCATGACATCTATAAGCCACACAAACTTGTGATGATGAGGCAACAGGTAGAAAATAAGGAGTAGATGTTAGGAACATCTGAGCATAGGGCCCAACATCAACATGAGGAGGAAAAAAATTCTCTTTTTGATTAATATATAAGGTTTTCTCTGTATTTATGTCAGTTTTATGTCGGTGACTTTGATTATCAACAGATAAAGTCATTCTTTCAATATATTTGACAGCCATATACTCCAAAAAAAATCTTTATTAAAATGGGAAAACACAGATTGATCAATATTTACATCATTGACAGACTGGTTAATACGCCTTAGATTAATCATTAACGGACCATCATCCGTCTTAGGCGTAGACTTGCTGAGGTTAATAACTAGTGGTTCTGAATCAGTTGGACGAGAAGTACGTCCTTTAACCTTGACCATGAGAGGCTGATCACTAATGTTGGCTTGAACTCGACTTTTGACTGGAATTTTCACAGATTCATCAGACGTAGCTTGAGTTCTTCCTTTAACTTTAATCCTCAAAGGTTCATCATCGACAGGTTGGGGTCGAATCCTACCCTTAACCTTAATCTTCAAAGGTTGATCTTCTAAGGGCGATTGGTCTTCTGAAAGCAATTGGTCTTCCGAAGGCGATCGATCTTCAGCCATATCAGATATTTCCTTCACATGCTCCTGTGTATAGAGTATTGAATCAAAGAAATAGGCTTTAACATCTTTAAAAGGATTGAGATATGCAAATTCAGTCTTTACGGTCCCCTGAGAATCCACATACTTGAAGCATTGGTGGAGAGTCGAAGGTACAATGTTATGTTCATGTCTCCATGGTCTTCCGAGTAGAATATTATAAGATACGTCTGAATTGATAACATAGAAGGTTGCCATGGTTCAAAGATCACCTATTTGAATCTTCAGACGAATTTTCTCCAATGGTTTACTTCTTCCAGAATTGAAACCAACAATTGTCGTACTAGTGTAAGTCAACTCACTAGTAGGAATCCTCAATGGTCGTAACATACTCTGAAGAATAATGCTAATGAAGACCCAGGATCGATGTAAATCCTATCAACCTCGGTCGAGTTAATATACCATGTGTAACATAGAGGTCTGTCATGTCGATTATGCTTCAACATCATATCTACTTGTATGAAAGTAATATTAGGAATTTACTCCATCACACTGTGGCATTGGGGACACGACACCGGTGTATTGTTAGGACTTTTGAGCTGGGCTAAGCATGAATCTACCTGTAGCAAAGCTTCACTCAAAGTTTCTCGACTTTCTTTAGAGAGACGGAGTAACTCAAAGATGGAAAGCCTAGCCGGAGTATTAGCTAATTGGGCTAGAATGTCAAACTTATAGGGTTTCATCAACCCTTGATTTGGACCAGACTTCAGCGGGACGTCAAAACGTACTGCCTTCTGTTTCCCTTTTTCAACCACTGGGGGTTTAGAAGGTCTTGCCTCAGCAGGAATAGGAGATGACTGAGTCGGTAGATTTATAATTTCAGCGGTATCATCCACCTCTTTGGAAGTTCCCTCGTAATCTTTGTGGTAGTCCTTTCCAGATCTTGTACCAGCAAAAGCCTCTTCCTCAGACTCATAAAAATAAAGTACCATATTACAGGATTTAATCTTTTTTCCCTTAGTCTTCATTTTATGGGGATTTTTATGAGGGACCTCAAATCCTAATCCGATGGAGGATCCTCGACCTTGAATTTGCAAAGAAACTCGTATACCTTTACCATCGTTCAAGCCTTCTGCTTTTTGAAAGTCATAGCCCATATTTTTTATGAGATAAACCAATTGTTGATTGTACATGCGAATGGGTAGAGGACTTTCACAAGACGTTCCAGAAGATAAAGAAGGAACGGAGACCCCTGTAGTCGCAAGGGTAGAAACTTTCAGTGCAGGAGGTAAAATTCCAACTGGAGCTTTCTCATAGGCAGCAAAAACTTGTTGTGCCCTATACAAAGGGACACTATTCATTGCTAACCATTACTGATGAGTGAACTTTAGTTTGGTAGGATGAGCCAAACTTGGAGGGCATATGTTCAGACCCCTTAGCCTATCTTCCAAAGGGATGTCATCCCACAGATGATCAGAATCATCATGGTCTGAGGTAGCAACATGAGAAATCATATTGCAAGTTGTGACTTTTTGACCTTTCTTGGATTTTGAAATTTTACTTTCATACTCCATTTCTAGTACTAAGTCAGGGTGTACCCACATGATTTTACCATTTTTCAAGGTGAGAGACAATAGTACTTTACTTTGATCTCTGGCTGGTGGAAGATTCACAATCTTCATTGTCGCCTTCGAAATCGGGACTATCCTATCAGGAACTTGCTATGGAGGAAGATCTCCAAACTAAAGAGAAATCATGTTAGCCGTGACTGTATGCTCATCATTAGTTAGAGCGATAGCTTTAGCATTTATCAACTCTTGAATCTTTTACTTCAAGACATAGCAAGCCTTAGTCGGATGATTTATACACCTATGGTAGATACAATACTTGGGGTTATCAGTCAATTCAACCTCATTAGGTCATTTTGGATCCGAAAGCTGGAGTTTACCCCTCTTCACGAGACATTAGAATATTCCAAGAATGTCATTGTCATCAAAAGAGTACTCTTCTTTCGGCTTAGAAGACTCCGGATTACCCGGTGTAGTTTTAGATTTTGAAAGATTCACTACCAGGGTTTCCTTTCCTTTCCCATTGCGATTACCAGAATTGTTACCTAAAGAGGTTTTTTTTCCTTTATCTTCCGAGGCGAAGATCATCCCATGCTCACGAGCCAATCTACAATTGGTCTTAGCTGAAACAGCCGCTATAACAAATGAGGCCCAATCTGTGAATTGAGAGCCTGTAAAAACAGCGATGGTTGGTCGTAGATTCATTTTGCATGTATCAATTAATACTAAATCTGGCATACCATGAGGCATTTTCAGAGTAGCCTATCGGAAATGTTCAATAAATGTCCGAGTATCCTCGTTTTCTTTTTGTTTAATCTCTATCAAGGAGGACATATTCATATCCATCCCTCCTTCATAGAAACAAGAGAGAAACATCGCTTTGAACTCGTCAAAGACGATATGTAATTATCGGGTAGACTGCGATACAGTCGTATGCTGTACCCGTCAAATACTCAATGAAACTTGGGTGAGGAGAGCATCATTCCTCTGCATATGAACAGTCATAATATCAAAATAATTGATATATTGACTTGGAGAAGTCTTTCCATCAAATAATACCATAGAATGTGCTTGAATTTGGGAGAAAGGGGTACATCATTCCAGTAGAAAGGATAAGGTTGCTTGATCCCCAACTTTTGGAGCAGATCTTTGTGCTTAAGAACTTCAAATTGTGCTTTTAACTCCCGAACTGCTTGAATAGCTTCACTAGTTTGAGGAAGTATATTTGATTAAATAGTGGCTGGATGCACCGTAACCCCCACTGGAGGTGATACATCCTCTGGAATGAGAGAGTCAGGAAATACGGAGTTTTGATTGATAACAGGCTCTTGACTCAGATTATTCAAAGGTATGCCAACCCCTTGACTATCTTGAGTTGGCGCAGCTACCTGTACCGATGTTATCACTGCCGGTTTGACTGTTTGCTGAGTCGTTACCATCTGATGCATATTTTGAAACATGGCAAGCATATCCTTTAGCGATTGTTCCACCGCAGAAAGACGATGTTCTGTATGAGAAGTAGATGTCTCCTGCTCTTCTCCGATAACATAGGACTCGACTTCTCTTGAACATATAGAGGGATTGGTGTAGAGATAAGAATCAATGCTATCAGTTTCTGACTCCAAATACTGGGTACCCCCAGCCTCTGAATCTGAAGAATGCATACTTAAAGATCGTTGACTTATTGACTGAGTATGTTGATATACTCCTTCAAATGTGTCAAGGATTCGGTTGAACCGTTGTTGACTTGGAGTCCAGGATGAACTGCATCTTGGATGTCGTCCTCTATTGATATGAGATGCCATATTGACCGATGCATAGGACAACTCATATTCTTGGTCATCAATTTGTTGCTGAGGTACATTATAACTTAATCGGTCAAAAACTAACCGTTTAGTAGCAGAACAGCAATATTTGATCACAATTTGGTGACATTCACAATGATAATTTTCTTGAGGGAGTGTCACAGAAGAATTTCTGTTTTTACGCTTTTGCATAAGTAACTCGCGTAAATCAGAAGAGTTAGAAGGTAAAATTTTATTTCTTGCATTTGGGACAGAGAAATATTTAGTCCCTTGCATAAAATGAAGGTTACTAGCTTCATTGGCAGAACAAAGCTGTACTTTCTATGCGCCTGGAGTTGTGTACGTAAATCCTGAGTTGATTTTTGTGCACAGAGAACACCATCAGCCATACGCAAAATCCTAAGATTTGGCACTTTGCGTAAAGCAACATTAGAGGACTGTTGGCGTAAAACAGAAGTTTTGCCAAAATTTCTTGTCTCCTTGGATAAACCAAAGGAAGTGTCTACCATAGTAGCAACAGGAGACTTGTTTTTACGTTGTACATGTGAAGGCTAGTTCACTTTAGATGTAAAAGCACCATTGTGAATTTTATCTACCATGTCACCGATAGGAGATTTGCCTTTACGCGTAGAACGCAAAGCAGAAACATCTGCCACGTCACAGACGGAAGATTTGTCCTTACGCATAGAGCGTAAGACATGAGTGTCTACCACGTCACAGACGGGAGACTGAACTTTACGTATAGAGCGTAACACTGAAGTAGGAACTCCCTCGTCACAGACGGGAGCCCTAACGACAGGAGTGGAAAGAATTCCCTTGCCTTCAAAGACAATAGAGAGATCAGAGGGTGCATTGGACTTAGGAATCCAAACTTTGTGCACCTTTCATAATTTTTGCACATTGGAGCAGCGAGCACTACCCCCAGTACAGAGCATTTCTTCGTAAGCAGTTTGGTCGAACTGAACGACCAAATTCTTCTTCGTCAATCCAATCGACACATTATCGTGTTGAGTAATTTCTTTCTCGTCAGAGGAGAAAGTCGTCCCCAGCAGAGTCGCCATATTGTTTCACTTAACAAAATGCCCTAAGGCTTTTGAAAAAAAACGAGAGAAAATATACAAAAGTACAAGTAAATTCTGGGGAGTATTGCTATGGAAGTCTGACCTGAGATCGATCACTTTGTTCGTTGGACCACACGATGATGATGAAGAAAACTGCTTGGAGATGAACAACTGGAAGAACTAAATCACCAGAAAGGTATCGACACAATTGGCACTGATGGCACGGTCGAATGCTTTCCTACTTTGCTTCACTCTATTCTTGAGGAAAAGTTGAAGAGAAATGATATGGAAAATCACTTTACTCTGAAAGTATGAATTCTCTCAAGATATCTGTCCTGAAAAAACTAGTCCCTTCTTCTTTTAAAAAAGAAGTCTTTTTATAGGCTTGTGTAGCTTCCCTTCCCGGAATTTTTTTTTTGAAATATTTTTATTTATTTATTTGATTTAAGTGGTGATTTTTATATTTTTATTAATAATTATTTAGTTAATTATTACGGTAGATAATTTTAGTCATAATTAGGAATTGAGGTACAAGACAACTAGGAATCATGGCACGGATAGTGCAGTAGCGTGCTTTGACTAGTGTTTAGCCATGGTAGAGGAACGCCAAGCCATAGGTGTGTTCTAACTAAGAAAACTAGGCTAAGTTGCGAGTTAACCTTTATTAATAATTTAAATTAGTTTTAATATTATCATGACATTTTAGGAGACCCGGCCAGCTCGGACTTGACCCAAACCAAGCCTAAGCCCATGTAGTCGTGTGGTGTGTCCAAAGACGCTCGTAGCTATATATTTTATGAGTGTATGTCGTATTTTACTTTAATGATCTATTAGATAAATATTGTCCTAAAATATTATTATTATCATATATATATATATATATATATATATATATATATATATATATATATATATATATATATATATATATATATATATATATATATATATATTATATATATATATATATATATATATATATATAAATGATATATATAATATACATGATATATATAATATATATATATATAAAAAAAAAAATATGTATATATATATATATATATATATATATATATATATATATATATGATATATATAATATACATGATATATAATATATATATATATATATATATATATATATATATATAAATATAAATATATATATATATATATATATATATATATTATATATATATATATATATATATATATATATATATAATATCAGTATTATTGATTGTATATTTTATTTTGGAAATATGATAGCATTGCTAAAATATTTTTATATTTTTCTAGTTTAATAGGTTATAGCTACAAAGGAGCATAGAAGAGTATGTATATGGTATACATATATACACCTATATTAGACTTTATATATATATATATATATATATATATATATATATATATATATATATATATATATATATATATATATATATATATATATATAGAGTTTGGTTGTAAATTAGTAATAAAATTAATATTTGTGTTACAACTATTGATTATAAAATTCTTTTATAATATTTTATATATATATAAATTCCTAGTATTTATCTTAATGAGTGTATATATATATATATATATATATATATATATATATATATATATATATATATATATATATATATATATATATATACTTCTGAGAGAATGAAAGAAATAAGAAGGAGCAACAGCAGTAGATGGCCCAGCCCAACCGAAGTTCCCCCGACCCATACTATGTATAGCAGATATTTTTCCCAATAAACATCCCAATAAACAATCTAGTCCAATGAATCCAAAGCCCAAACCCAAGTGTTTAATACTTATAGCAGCCTCTCACCAAAACGAATCCTCATCAACCGACCCCTTCTCTATCTCCTTCCTCAAACCCTAGCCGAACCTAAAATATTTTCTAACTGGTAGCCGCCACCATTCCCCCACCACACCCGCTGCAACCACCACCTCCATTGCCGTAGCCAGCAAACGCCACCATCACCAATACTCTTTGCCGCTGCAGTACTCTGGACTGCCGACCCCGGACCGTACTGCACCCACACGCTGCCTCGTCGCCACGCCATGCACGCGTCCTCACCCGCCGCACCTCCGTGCACCGGCGACCCACCTTTGCCGCAGTCAGAACAGCAACGCCCCACGTGCGGCCGGACAGCGTCGCGACCTCTTGTACCGTACGTGCGCGACAAGCAACAGCAGCGAGAGTGCTACATCGCAGTGGTTGTGCAACGGTGCCCTCGCCGCACCATCGCGAGAGCCTCGTCGACTAGAACCCACGCAGACATCTCGTCGCAACCGTTAGTCCGTCGAGAACCATGCGCATCGTCGAACCGAAGGCTATCAAGACTTGTGAAAGGCAATAGAACCTTTCTTGCAAGTCACGTGGGACGTTGACGCCGCCTCCTACAACGTTGCTCTAGAGCCTGGCCGCCATCAACAAATCGAGACTTCATCGTGAACTCTCTATGAGTCGATGACAACCCGTACAGACATTCTCGCCATCGAGCCATATGCCCAACAAATCACACCTCATCGGTTCATGCCATATGTATGCCGAGGAGCATCGTGTGGAGACTGACAGGTCGACCTTGCCACCTGTCGTCGCAACCTCTTCCACTAGCCGAGAATAAAGCTCAGAGAGGAACTTATGTTCTTCAGCGAAGAAGAAAGATACAAAACAAGTGTAGTAGTAGTAGTCAAAACACAACATAAATATGAATACTATTGCACCCTTCTATATCACTTCAGTAGATGATCCAAGTGTATATATTATACAATATGTAACTACCTGTACATTTTTTTATGGAGATAATTTATTTGGTTTACAGTATTATATTATCCATATATTAATATGGATACCAGGGTTAGGTGTATAGGTACATATAATATACCTGTATATTTGTTACATATTTTAAATTATACCCTATTTATATATGCATATGAGTTATATGAATTGTGACTATATCGATGATTAGGCCACATGAATATATATGTATGAACCATGCATATTTTCACAAAAGCATATAGATTTTGTATATGAATAAAATTATTTTTATATATGTAGGAAAATATAGAAAAAACAGTTTTTAAAAACTATAAAAATCCTTCGATACGACGTGCGCCCCGCCAATCTGGAAGACGTGGTCGCGAACCGAAAGCATCGAAAGGTGCATAATGGCTTCGTGGTCGTGTGGACTTTGACGTAATTCAAATTGGTTGCGTATGTGCGACTAATTTGATGCGTATCCGTCAAAATTATCGGTTTACCCCTGTGTCTAGAATTAGACTTAAGGACAGACAATCCTAGCTAATTTGACTATTCTGAGAACATTGGTAATGTTTATTTCAGCTTTCGGAGACAGTTGTGATGACTTGGACTGTATGGCTTACCAGTCGACTATACATTGTTGGTTCTCCATGTAACCCCCAGGCAAGTATACCTTGCCTCCCTCTACAGTTTATGTGCATGCATATTTATATTATTATACAGTTTTACTAGTTGATTATTTATATGTGATTTGTATATCATACCTGCTAGTTTATATATAGCCTTGTTTATAATTAGCTTTGTAGTTCATATTGGATTGGTTTTCTCGTGTATTGTGATTGGGTCGTGTCGTGTCATCTCTTGTACTTGGACTGAGTCGCATCGTGTTATAGGATGAATAAGTCATATCGGAACTGCTGTACCTTGAAATTCTTGAAGCTAACCTGCGAGTCCACATTAGGGGCGAGGGTTAGTAGTTAACCTAACTTGCAAGCCCACACCAGGGGCGAGAGTTAGTAAGCTAATCTGCGAGTCCATATTAGGGACGAGGGTTAGTAGTTAAGCTAACTTGCGAGCCCACACCAGGGGCGAGAGTTAGTAAGCTAATCTGCGGGTCCACATTAGGGGCGAGGGATAGTAGTTATATGTCCACACCTGCGAGTCCACACTAGGGACGAGGGTGATGCTAGCCTGCGAGTCCACACCAGGGACGAGGGTTAGTAGTATATTGTTCACACCTACGAGTCTACACTAGGAACGAGGGTGATGCTAGCGTGCGAGTCCACACTAGGGGCGAGGGTTTGAGTATTCGATTGGTTATCCGTTGACATCGTGATATCGTGTTCTCTTGTTCTTCTCCAGCAGTTCGATTATGCGTAGTGGTTCTTCCAGTCGTGTATAGTCGTGTTTCGTGTTGATTGGTCTTTTTTCGTTTATTTTCCTGTATTTTCTTTATTGCATGATAAACTGCTAGATAGGCATATTTTTATGTATCTTGCTATGTCCCCTGAGGACCTGATGATCTTTTCAGGTTTAGTGAGTGCATGGAGTTAGCTATTAGTACTGGATGGCAGATGGGATGATATGCTTGCAGGATTCATGTATCGTATTGCATTTATTATCAGCTTGTGCTTTCATACCTTATCATGAGATATCATATTTCCTGATTCAGTTTTAGACACTTGTTACTTTCTTAGAGTCTTATCGGACATATATGCTAGTGGGCTGCAGACCACGACCCATACTTGTTCATTCTTGATTATTATTCTTATTGTGGATTGAGATATAGTTTTGCCTTGCCTTGATTAGGCCCATTGCCATAGCCGTGACAGCGTTTATGTATTCAAGTCGGGCTGGAGTCCGTTTGATGCGTAGCTGGCTTGCTCATGAGGTCGCGTCCGTAAAGCGGGTGCGGGTCGTGACAAGTTTTTTTGGTAGCCTATGCAGGTCAGAACATATCGTACCGATTACGTAACTGTGCTGGTACGAGCCTGCCACAATGACTAAACCTTAGAAAATCAAAATCCACTCTGCCTTGAAAATTCTCTTAGAAATTCTCTACCGTCTTTGAAACTTCTTATTCATTCTCAATTATTCTCCCTTGCCTTCTTGTACCATTGATTTTCGTCCCTTCCTATTCCGAGGTGACGAATGATCGTGCTATCTAGAGTTCATTAGAAATCCTTAAATTATAGTATATATTGCTTGACTATTGAATATTGGTTGTTTATATATAAAAGGGATTATTGGTACCATATGTCCTAGATAGTCTTGGTAGAATTTTTAGTTACTAGTTAGAAGATTATATGATCTTAGTGACCTGTGTTTCAAGGGAGTAGTGTGACCTAAGGTGGGTAGAAGTCCTCGAGATTTCGTAAATACCAAATGATTAGAGAAGGCCAAACAATATTTGGAGAAATTAAATTTGAGGAGATTGAGGTAATAGTAGACTTTGATTTTAAGGAATATTTATGAATTAGAATTTCGAGGACGAAATTATTTTTAAGGTGGGTAGATTTGTAGCTTCCCTTCCCGGAATTTTTTTTAAAATATTTTTATTTATTTATTTGATTTAAGTGGTGATTTTTATATTTTTATTAATAATTATTTAGTTAATTATTACGGTAGATGATTTTAGTCATGATTAGGAATTGGGGTACAAGACAACTAGGAATCATGGCACGGATAGTGCAGTAGCGTGCTTTGACTAGTGTTTAGCCATGGTAGGGGAATGCCAAGCCATAGGTGTGTTCTAACTAAGAAAACCAGGCTAAGTTGCGAGTTAACCTTTATTAATAATTTAAATTAGTTTTAATATTATCATGACATTTTAGGAGACCCGGCCAGCTCAGACTTGACCCAAACCAAGCCTAAGCCCATGTAGTCGTGCGGTGTGTCCAAAGACGCTCGTAGCGATATATTTTATGAGTGTATGTCGTATTTTACTTTAATGATCTATTAGATAAATATTGTCCTAAAATATTATTATTATTATTATTATTATTATTATTATTATTATATATATATATATATATATATATATATATATATATATATATATATATATATATATATATATATATATATATATATATATATATATATATATATATGTAATATCAATATTATTGATTGTATATTTTATTTTGGAAATATGATAGCATTGCTAAAATATTTTTATATTTTTCTAGTTTAATAGGTTATAGCTACAAAGGAGCATAGAAGAGTATGTATATGGTATATATATATACACCTATATTAGACTTTATATATAAATAGAGAGTTTGGTTGTAAATTAGTAATAAAATTAATATTTGTGTTACAACTATTGATTATAAAAATTCTTTTATAATATTTTATATATATATAAATTCCTAGTATTTATCTTAATGAGTGTATATATATATATATATAAACAGCAGTAGATGGCCCAGCCCAACCGAAGTTCCCCCGACACATACTATGTATAGCAGATATTTTTCCCAATAAACAATCTAGTCCAATGAACCCAAAGCCCAAACCCAAGTGTTTAATACTTATAGCAGCCTCTCACCAAAACGAATCCTCATCAACCGACCCCTTCTCTATCTCCTTCCTCAAACCCTAGCCGAACCTAAAATATTTTCTAACTGGTAGCTGCCACAATTCCCCCACCACACCCGCTGCAACCCCCACCTCCATTGCCGTAGCCAGCAAACGCCACCATCACCAACACTCATCGCCGCTGCAGTACTCTGGACTGCCGACCCCGGACCGTACTGCACCCACATGCTGCCTCGTCGCTACGCCATGCACGCGTCCGCACCCACCGCACCTCCGTACACCGGCGAACCACCTTCGCCGTAGTCAGAACAGCAGCACCCCACGTGTGGCCGGACAGCGTCGCGACCCTTTGTACCGTGCGTGCACGACAAGCAACAGCAGTGAGAGGGCTACATCGCAGCGGCTGTGCAACGGTGCCCTCACCGAACCATCGCGAGAGCCTCGTCGACTAGAACCCACGCAGACATCTCGTCGCAACCGTTAGTCCGTCGAGAACCATGCGCATCGTCGAACCGAAGGCTGTCAAGACTTGTGAAAGGCAATAGAACCTTTCTTGCAAGTCACGTGGGACGTTGACGCCGCCTCCTACAACATTGCTCTAGAGCCTGGCCGCCATCAACAAATCGAGACTTCATCGTGAACTCTCCATGAGTCGATGACAGGCCGTGCAGACATTCTCGCCATCGAGCCATATCTCCAACAACTCACACCTCATCGGTTCAAGCCATATGCACGTCGAGGAGCATCGTGTGGAGACTGACATGTCGACCTTGCCACCTGTCGTCGCAACCTCTTCTACTAGCCGAAAATAAAGCTCAGAGAGGAACTTTTGTTCTTCAGCGAAAAAGAAAGGTACAAAACAAGTGTAGTAGTAGTCAAAACACAACATAAATATGAATACTATTGCACCCTTCTATATCACTTCAGTAGATGATCCAAGTGTATACATTATACAATATGTAACTACCTGTACGTTGTTTTATGGAGATAATTTATTCGGTTTACAGTATTATATTTTCCATATATTAATATGGATACCAGGGTTAGGTGTATAGGTACATATAATATACTTGTATATTTGTTACATATTTTAAATTATACCCTATTTATATATGCATATAAGTTATATGAATTGTGACTATATCGATGATTAGGCCACATGAATATATATGTATGAACCATGCATATTTTCAAAAAAGCATATAGATTTTGTATATGAATAAAATTATTTTTATATATGTAGGAAAATATAGGAAAAAGCAGTTTTTGAAAACTATAAAAACCCTTCGATACGACGTGCGTCCCACCAATCTGGGTGACATGGTCGCGAACCGAAAGCATAGAAAGGTGCGTAATGACTTCGTGGCCGTGTGGGCTTTGACGGAATTCAAATTGGTTGCGTGTGCACGACTAATTTGATGCGTATCCGTCAAAATTATCGTTTTGCCCCTGTGTCTAGAATTGGACTTAAGGATAGGCAATCCTAGCTAATTTGACTATTCTGAGAACATTGGTAATGTTAATTTCAGCTTTCAGAGACAGTTGTGATGACTTGGACTGTATGGCTTACCAGTCGACTATACATTATTGGTTTTACGTGCAACCCCCAGGCAAGTATACCTTGCCTCCCTCTACAGTTTATGTGCATGCATATTTATATTATTATACAGTTTTACTAGTTGATTATTTATATGTGATTTGTATATCATACCTGCTAGTTTATATATAGCCTTGTTTATAATTAGCTTTATAGTTCATATTGGATTGGTTTTCTCGTGTATCGTGATTGGGTCGTGTCATGTCATCTCTTGTACTTGGACTGAGTCGTATCGTGTCATAGGATGAATAAGTCATATCGGAACTGCTGTACCTTGAAATTCTTGAAGCTAACATGCGAGTCCACATTAGGGGCGAGGTTTAGTAGTTAAGCTAACTTGCGAGCCCACACCAGGGGCGAGAGTTAGTAAGCTAATCTGCGAGTCCACATTAGGGACGAGAGTTAGTAGTTAAGCTAACTTACGAGCCTACACCAGGGGTGAGAGTTAGTAAGCTAATCTGCGAGTCTACACTAGGGACGAGGGTTAGTAGTTATATGTCCACACCTGCGAGTCCACACTAGGGACGAGGGTGATGCTAGCCTGCGAGTCCACACCAGGGACGAGGGTTAGTAGTATATGGTTCACACCTGCGAGTCCACACTAAGGACGAGGGTGATGCTAGCTTGCGAGTCCACACTAGGGGCGAGGGCTAGTAGTTGTTCAAACCTGCGAGTCCATACTAGGGGCGAGGGTTTGAGTATTCGATTGGTTATCCGTTGACATCGTGATATCGTATTCTCTTGTTCTTCTCCAGCAGTTCGATTATGCGTAGTGGTTTTTCCAGTCGTGTATAGTCGTGTTTCGTGTTGATTGGTCTTTTTCCATTTATTTTTCTATATTTTTTTATTACATGATAAACTGTTAGATAGACATGTTTTTATGTATCTTGCTATGTCCCCTGAGGACCTGATGATCTCTTCAGGTTTAGTGAGTGAATGGAGTTAGCTATTAGTACTGGATGGCGGATGGGATGATACGCATGCGGGATTCAGGTATCGTATTGCATTTATTATCAACTCGTACTTTCATACCTTATCATGAGATATCCTATTTTCTGATTCAGTTTTAGACTCTTGTTACTTTCTTAGAGTCTTATCGGACATATATACTAGTGGGCTGCAGACCACGATCCATACTTTTTCATTCTTGATTATTATTCTTATTGTGGATTGAGATATAGTTTTGCCTTGCCTTGATTAGGCCCATTGCCATAGCTGTGACAGCGTTTACGTATTCGAGTCGGGCTGGAGTCCGTTTGATGCGTAGCTGGCTTGCTCATGAGCTCGCGTCCGTAAAGTGGGTGCGAGTCGTGACAGCTTGTCCTTCTGTGTGTAAAAAGTACCAACATTGGGCCTCTACGCAGGCTGGTAGAATAATTGTCACCCACGTACAGAAATTAGCCTCTACGCATGTTGACCCGCGTCCCATAATCCAATAAAATAAGGAGAACACGTACACACGTTCTTCAAGAAGTGTGGCATGAAGGCCACGTCAGAAAACCACGTTCCCTCACAATCGGGACAGACGGTGCATAAGGGATGCTTTTAGGCATGTCTGAGCGTAAAATAGCTCAAAGTATGCTTCCTTCGTAAAGCGGGTAAAAATAGCCTTGAGCGTAAAGGCTCAAATAAACTCTACGCGCAAAAAGAGTGGCTGAGATAGCCTTGAGCGTAAAATCTCAAATAACTCTTATGCGTAAAGAAGAGGCTGTTCCTCGAGCGTAAAGCAGCTCGTTTGGCATACTAAACAACAATCATGGGTTGGTATGAAAATTCTTCTTGGCTTCTGTGCAACTATTTGTCAAAGAATCAATCTGTCAGAACAGTATCTTCGTGCATTTAATGCAGCATGGACAGCTCATTCTTCGCGTAGTGAGTGAAACTGTCTTCGCATAAAGTCTGAATTTAACCCTTGCGTAGAGCTTGAGTTTGACTCAGTTTGACCTTTGCGTAATGTCTGAATTTAACCCTTGCGTAGAGCTTGAGTTTGACTCAGCTTAACCTTTATGTAATAGTCTGAAATGGGCTTCGTGTAGAGTCTGGAACTGTCTTTGCGTAAAGATCTCAACTTTTTTGACTTGGTCTATGAAATTTATTTATGCTTCTACATTGACGATATCTTATCATGTGCCATATTGATCTCTTTGCTTAGGACTTTTGAGAGATTCCTGTGGCGACCCTTGGGAATCTTGTTTTGAACATCAATTTAAAATCATTTCCTCTTTTTTTTCACCCTTGCTCCTTGTTATTGAATTTGATATTGATGGATCATCGTTGATTTTGTTGTCATATCGAGATGAATTTTATGGCCCGAGTTAAGATATCTTTTGACAACATTTTGATAACATATGTTGATGAAATAACAGGGAAGGTAAAACGTCTACTTAGTTATGGAACCTGGAGTTTATTGCAGCTATATTAGCCGACGTGGCGGAAATGTAGAGGCCTGACTTCGGATGTACATATCTTGGTCATGAGATTTGAGATTTCTCGCAGCTATACTAGTCGACGTGGCGAGGATTCCAAATGATATAATTATAAAGGTGTATACCCAATTATGGAATCTACCATTTTTCACAGCCTTGCTTACTAGCGTGGCGAGGATTCTGAGTATCATGATTTTGGACAGACGCGTATGATTATCAGATTGTATCTTGATAAGGGTCGTAACATATCATCTCTATCATTTCACTTCTGTTATTGTAGATTCTATTCCATCATCAATTAGCTTAGGAGTAAGGATAGTTTCAGTTATTTAGTCCAGGTCCTTGTAGAGTCTCATTTCATTATAGGTTCTTCATAGTATAATGGCTTGGTGACTTGCAATTAGTTTGTGTCCTTGAGTAATTACGTTAACAGTTTAGAGTATGGTTAGAAAGTATTGTACATTATTGTTGATAATTAAATATAGATGAGAACCCTAGAGTGATTAATAAGTGTTGAGATAGGAGTTGCACCAGGTACCGGAATAGGAGGAGTACCCTAGTAGCTAGAGACGAAGTATTTCAAGTGTTATAGAGGTTTAGGTACCAATATTTTAAGTGACTAGTTAGATGAGGGACATGAGTTACCTAGTATAAGAGTACCATTCAAGTATCATACAGAGAAGTTAGTGCCATGTGTAGACATTGTCAAGACTTGGATAGACACCCTAGAGAGAGTATCCTAGATAGACGAATGTTCTTCCATGACTTTGATTTCTGGAGCGTCAGAGATGTCAATCTCTGGAAACTTCCTTCATGAGTTTCTAGTAGACAAGATTATCTTCATTTTGATATATCATGTCTCCCTCAAACTCGTTGTCTCGTACTATCTTTGTATCGCACAACTTTCGGATCAATTTAGGTCATTGACCATTCCCACTTTTATTTATGATTATCATATGCACATTGCTATGACTTTTAATTTAGGAGCACAAGACTAGTTGTCTTCTCAAAACTAACTTCATATGCATGATCTAGAGAAGACACCCTACGCCCATGACCTTCGTATCCCACTCAGATACACCATCTTGTGTTTCATTTTTATCACATGACTTTCCTGACATAAGGCCCAATCTTGATTCACCCCACGAAGTCACTTTTATTTTCGACTCGAATTGGGGGCACCATTTTGACCCAAACTTGTTGACCCAAAATATGGACACGACCCACATTAAGCCTACTACCCACATGATACTTGTGTCCTATTCAACTGAGCCCCATATGCTACTTATTTCCCCGCATTCATTTAAGGAAGACAATAGAAGGTAGTATCCCATAAGTGTAGTACAGTATCCTGGATAGAGTGTGCCAGTAAGTTAAGATCTTCACGGATCACAAGCGCTTGAAGTTCGTGTTCACCCAGAAGGAATTGAACATAAGGCAGAGAAGGTAGCTTGAACTGATGAAGGACTTCGATATCTAGTTGCAGTACAATCCAGGAAAGGCCAACGTAGTTGCAGATGCCTTGAGCAGGTATCCAGTTGCTATATATTTGGCGGCAGATCGTCATCTATTGGCTGATCTGGAAAGGTTGGGTATATAGGTGATCATTCTGAGTATGGAGATTCAGATGTAGGGTTTACAGATTTAGTCTGCGTAGATGGACAGGGTCAGATCAATACAGTTTGAGGACGTGGCCTTGAGGAGCATCAGGGAGCAGGTGCAAGCAGGATTGCTAGACGATTTCTTTATAGCCGGAGATGGTTCGCTGAGGCATGATACTAGATTGTGCATTCCGAGTGGAGAGCTTCGGGAGGAGATTCTGCAGGAAGCGCATCATTCTCAGTACTCAATGCATCATGGAGCCAATAAGATGTACAGAGACCTGAGGGAGCACGTATGGTGGTATGACATGAAGTGAGAGGTAGCTCAGTTTGTATCTCGATATTTAGTGTGCCAGCAGGTAAAAGCCGAGAGACTTAGGCCAGGTGGTCTGCTTCAGCCACTACCCATTCCAGGTCATCGTTGATAGATTGACCAAATTGGCCCACTTTTTGCCTTTCAAGGTGGGACTGTCTACGGAGAAGCTGGCAGAGATGTATGTACGGCGGATTGTCAGATTGTACGGAGTTCCGATGAGCATAGTCTCGGATAGGGATAATCGTTTCACTACCCACTTCTGGAGGAGTTTGCATACTAGCTTGGGCACCCAGCTCAAGTTCAGTACCGCGTATTACCCCCAGATGGACGGACAGTCAAAGAGGACCATCCACACACTCGAGGATAAGCTTCATACTTGTGTGTTTGACTGCGGGGGATCTTGGGAGGACCAACTTCACCTGGTAGAGTTTGCTTACAATGACAGCTATCAGGCTAGTATAGAGATGTCGCCATTCGAGTCTCTAAACGGACGGAGATGTCACGACCCACACCCGCTTTTTGGGACGCAAGAGCGTGAGCAAGCCAGCTACGTATCAAGCGGACTCCAGCCCGACTTGAGTACGTATAAGCTGTCAAGATCATGGTATCATGGCTAATATGGTAATCTACAGTGTATCTCAATCCACATGAATATATAAGACAAGAATGAACAAGTATGGGTCGTGGTCTGCAGCCCACTAGAATATATGTCCGATTAGACCCCAAAAATAATATGAGTCTATAAAGCTAAGCTGATAAGCAGCATATATCATAAAAGCACGAGAAAGATAGTCAATCAATAACACTAACAAAATACCTGAACCATGCGATTGAAGTCAAATACCACATGCTCAGCTAACTAACTCCGTGCAATCAGCTACCAGAAGAGATCATCAGGTCCTCAGAGGACTAGCAAGATTCATAAAACATGCCTACTAATATGACAGTAATAACATGTATGGAGGATAAGAACACTGCAAGAAGAACATCTAAAGACGACGAGTCGTGTGGAAATGTAATACTAGACTTGGCTAACCATCAATCAGAACACCTATAGCTTGTAGTACAATGCAAGATACTCCCAATCTATAGTGTTTCAATTGACGTACAAAGCAGGATACTCTCAGTCGAGATTTGCCAATTCTAGTATCGATCTCCTCTTCTAAAGGATACAAGGTCAAGCAGACTCCTACAAATCATAGTACAATGCAAGATACTCCTAATTCATAGTGTCGCAAATCAAGTCAATCAATCAATCAATATATGCTATAGGTTGTAGTATAATATAAGATACTCCCAATCTATAGTATATCTCAAGTCAAGTCAATCAAGCAATATTAAGATGAAAGAATCGGCTATAGGTCATAGCACAATATAAGATACTCCCAATCTGTAGTATATCTCAACTGTAGTACAATACAAGATACTTTCAGTCATGAATGGTCAAGTCAATAACGAATATAGAAACTGATAACTCAATCACGAGACAAGGTAACACAAAGAAGATCAATAGACAAGCAATATCGAATACCCTATATGTGCACATAAATCTAGAACAAGTAAAACAATCAAGGAAAATCAATCATAATATGGAATCATGTGACAATATGAAAAGAAATACAATAAAGAAAGAGAAACAATGTAAATACTGTATATGTTCGGCAAGGTATACTTGCCTGTGGTCCTTGCACAAATCGTAGTCACAAGTTGAGGATGAAGGGATGCCGATCTAGGATCTGTCAACCTATAACACATATCGTACCATGAACCGTGCACGAAAACTATAAATCAATTCTAAATGTTCTAGTTCTAAATTCATGGAATAGTGGCTAGTTGGGTTACTAATATATTAATAATTAATTCTAGAATAATTCACTTAAAACCCTAATTTAATCTAATAATAATCTAAATATAATCTAAACATGCAAGTTTGGCCATCAAAAGTCGTATTTTCCAATTTTGGAAACCATGGCACGCAAGTCGAGACGTGTCGTTGACTATCTAGTCAAATGCTGTAAACTCTAGATTTTGAAAATGTACCTTGGTAGATTTCAGCGCCAAGAGTGCGCTGGAATTAACCGTGCCGCAAAATCACATTTTCGTCAAAAGATATTGCCGTTATGGCTAATCGTGACCAAAACGGTGATCAACCGATCAATTCTGAGTTCAACAGAATAACTAAAATAATAAGAGAACAAAATAATTTCTGGAAAAATTATATGTCGTAGAGATCTGTGTTAGCTTTCTGAAATTCAAACAGTTCATGATTTCGATTTCTGTTCTCCCGGAATCTCGAAAACACCGAAACATGTCAAGTTTCGGACAACCGACACTCTATAAATTTTCCAAAAATTTAGGAAGAATATCTACAAAACTAAATTAAATATTCAGAAATTTTACCTCGATACGAATCCAACAAAAAAACGGCACGCAAAAATCACGTCGGGGTTGGCGGAAATCGCTTCGGGAAGTTGGAAACCCTAGATGAGTTCTCCCACAAAAGGCTGCTGGAATTTAATTAGGATGGACGAATATAATAATATATATATAGGAGAGAGAGAGGCGGTCACTGTAGCAGTTGGCGCCGACAGGTGGCCCCCCTGGGTGGATTTCTGGGTATTTATTTATTTAATTCAGAAAATTATTTAAAAATCATTTTAACTGCAAATAAATCAAAATAAATTGTAAAAATTCCAGAAAAATTCTAAAAAATTCTAAAAAAATATTTCTAAGTGTCTAGAATCTAAATAAAATATTTTAATGCAAACTATCATCGTGTGATCTCACAGTAAATTCCAAAAACCTATAAAATATAAATTCTATATGTTTTAATTATATAAAAATTCCCAAAAATTCTAAAAAATCCAAAAATTTTTAAAAAGTTATAAAAAATATTTCTAACCTCCTAGAACATAAATAAAAATAACTTGTCTCAAAATAGTCCCAAATGACCTTATAGTAATTCATGAAAGTCAATAAAATAAATATATCTTCAATAAATAAATATCTAAAAATGATAGGAAAATATAATATAGCTATAGCATGCTTATAAACCCTATCTAGAGGTCATGTGACCACAAGATGGTCCCTAATCACCTATGGGCTTAGTCACAATTCCTATGATCATAGAAAATTAAATAAATAATAAAAAAATATTTCAAAAAAAATTCGGGAAGGGTAGCTACAAATCTACCCACCTTAAAAATAATTTTGTCCTCAAAATTCTAATTCATAACTATTCCTTAAAATTCAAGGTCTACTACTACCTTAATCTACTCAAATTTAATTTCTCGAAAATATTTTATTACCTTCTCTATTCATTTTATAACTCCGAAAATTTGAGGACTTCTACCCACCTTTGGTCACACTATTCCTCAAACACGGTCACTAAAATCTTATAACCTTGTAACTAGTTGCTAACAATTCTACCAACATATATCTAGGGCGTATGGCATCTATAATCCCTCATATCTATAAACAACCAAATATTCAATAGTCAAGCAATATTATACATTAACTTAGGAATCTCTGATGAATTCTAGATAGCACGATCATTCGTTACCCCGAAATAGGAAGGGTCGAGAATCAATGGTACGGAAAGCAAGAAAATATAATCGAGAGCAAATATGGAGTTTTCAAGGACGTAGAAAATATCTAGGAGAATTTTTAAGGCAGAGTGGATTGAGATTTCTAAGGTTTAGTCATATTCGTAGGCTCTTATCAGTACAGTTACGTAACCGATACGATTTGCTCTGACCTGCATGGGCCATCACAAAAACTTGTCACGACCCGCAACCGCTTTTCGGGACGCGAGAGCGTGAGCAAGCCAGCTATGTATCAAGCGGACTCCAGCCCGACTTGAGTACATATAAGCTGTCAAGATCATGGTACATGACTAATATTGTAATCTATAGTGTATCTCAATCCACATGAATATATAAGACAAGAATGAACAAGTATGGGTCGTGGTCTACAGCCCACTAGCATATATGTCCGATTAGACCCCAAAAATAATATGAGTCTATAAAGCTAAGCTGATAAGCAGCATATATCATAAAAGTACGAGAAAGATAGTCAATCAATAACACTAACAAAATAACTAAATCATGCGATTGAAGTCAACTACCACATGCTCAGCTAACTAACTCCGTACAATCAGCTATCTGAAGAGATCATCAGGTCCTCAGAGGACTAGTAAGATACAAAAAATATGTCTACTAATATGACAGTAAATAACATATATGGAGGATAAGAACACTGCAAGAAGAACATCTAAGGACAACGAGTCGTGTGGAAATGTAATACTAGACTTGGCTAACTGTCAATCAGAACTCTTATAGCTTGTAGTACAATGCAAGATACTTCCAATATATAGTGTTTCAATTGACGTACAAAGCAGGATACTCTCAATCGAGATTAGCCAATTCTAGTATCGATCTCCTCTCCTAAAAGATACAAGGTCAAGCAGACTCCTATAAATTGTAGTACAATGCAAGATACTCCCAATTTATAGTGTCCTAAATCAAGTCAATCAATCAATCAATATATGCTATAGGTCGTAGTATAATGTAAGATACTCCCAATCTATAGTATATCTCAAGTCAAGTCAATCAAGCAATATCAAGATGAAAGAATCGTCTATAGGTTGTAGTACAATGTAAGATACTCCCAATCTATAGTATATCTCAACTATAGTACAGTACAAGATACTTCCAGTCAAGAATGGTCAAGTCAATGACAGATATAGAAACTGACAACTCAATCACGAGACAAGGTAACACAAAGAAGACCAATAGGCAAGCAATATCGAATACCCTATATATGCACGTAAATCTAGAACAAGTAAAATAATCAAGACAAATCAATCACGATTTGGAATCATGTGACAATATGAAAAGGAATACAATAAAGAAAGGAAAATAATGTAAATACTGTATATGTTCGGCAAGGTATACTTGTCTGTAGTCCTTGCACAAATCGTAGTCACAAGTCGAGGATGAGGGGAAGCCAATCTAGGATTTGTCAACCTATAACACATATCGTACCATGAACCGTACAAGAAAACTATAAATCAATTCTAATGTTCTAGTTCTAAATTCATGGAATAGTGGCTAGTTGGATTACTAATCTAATAATAATTAATTCTGAAATAATTCATTTAAAAACCTAATTTAAACTAATAATAATCTGAATATAATCTAAACATGCTAGTTTGGCCATCAAAAGTCCTGTTTCCCAATTTTAGAAACCATGGCACGCAAATCGAGACGTGCCATTGACTATCTAGTCCAACGCTATGAATTCTAGATTTTAAAAGTACACCTTGGTAAATTTCAGTGCCACGAGTGCGCTGGAATTAACTGTGCTACAAAATCACGTTTTGGTCAAAAGATATCGCCGTTATGGCTAATCGTGACCAAAACGGTGATCAACCGATCAATTCTGAGTTCAAAAGAATAACTAAAATACTAGAAGAACGAAATAATCTCTAAAATTTTTTTATATCATTGATCTCTATGTTAGCTTTCCGAAACTTCAAACGGTTTATGATTTCGATTTCTGGTTCTCCCGGAATCTCGCAAACACCGAAACATGTCAAGTTTTGGACAACCGACACTCTACGAATTTTCCAGAAATTTAGGAATAATATCTACAAAAATAAATTACATATTCAGAAAGCTTAACTTGATACGAATCCAACAAAAAAAATGATGCACAAAAAGCACGTCGTGGTTGGCGGGAATCGTTTCGGGAAGTTGGAAACCCTAGATGAGTTCTCCCACAAAAGGCTACTGAAATTTAATTAGGGTGGTCGAATATAATAATATATATATAGGAGAGAGAGGCGGTCACTGTAGCGGTTGGCGCCGACAGGTGGGCCCCTGGGTGGATTTCTGGGTATTTATTTATTTAATTCAGAAAATTATTTAAAAATTATTTTAAGTCCAAATAAATCAAAATAAATTGCAGAAAATTTTTAGAAAATATTTCTAAGTGTCTAGAATCTAAATAAAATATTTTAACACAAACTATCATCGTGTGACCTCATAGTAAATTCCAAAAAGCTATAAAATATAAATTCTATATGTTTTAATTATATAAAAATTCCCAAAAATTCTAAAAAATCTAGAAAATTCTAAAACATTATAGAAAATATTTCTAATCTCCTAGAACCTGAATAAAAATAACTTGTCTCAAAATATTCCCAAATAACCTTATAGTAATTCATGAAAGTCAATAAAATAAATATATCTTCAATAAATAAATATTTATAAATGTCTAAAAATGATAGGAAAATATAATATAGCTATAGCATGCTTATAAACCCTATCTAGAGGTCATGTGACCACAAGATGGTCCCTAATCACCTATGGGCTTAGTCACGATTCCTATGATTATAGAAAATTAAATAAATAAAAAAAATATTTCAAAAAAAAAAAAAATTCGGGAAGGGGAGCTACAGGAGATATCGTACTCTTTTGTCATGGAACAATGTCGGTGAGAGAGTTTTGGCCCGGAGATGGTGGTGGATGCAGCAAAGAAGGTTAAGTTGATCAGGGATAGACTTCGGGTGGCTCAGAATCGACAGCGGTATTGAACCGATAGCCACCGGAGACCGTTAGTGTTCGAGGTTGGTGATATGGTGTTCCTGAGGATTTCTCCGATACAGGGCACAATTCATTTTGGTCGAGGCAAGAAGATTAATCTGCGCTTCATCGGACCTTTCACTATTCTTGGAAGGGTCGGTGCAGTGGCCTATCGACTAGACTTGCCGCCTACGCTCGAGGGAGTTCATAACGTGTTCCATGTGTCGCAGTTACAGCAGTACGTGGCAGGCCCTAGTCACGTATTTGAGTACTCCGAGTTAGAGGTCGGACCTACTCTTCGCTATCTAGAGCAGCCTGTAGAGATTTTGGATCGTCGGGAGAAGCTGCTCCGGAACCAAGTTATTCCTTTGGTTCGTGTTGCATAAAGGCATAACTCTCCAGGTGAGTCTACTTGGGAGAGAGAGGACGAGATGCGGGAGCGTTACCCTTATCTATTCGAACCTTGAGGTATTATTCCCTTATTGCTTGTGTTTCTTGTGCTAGTTAGCTCTAATTTCGAGAAAAAAAAATTTAGGAGGGTAGATTTGTCACCCCCACTATCCTGGATAGGACTAATATGGTCATTTACATTATTTTATTATTATATTATTATTTAAATTATTATTGTTAGTATTTTTATATTATTAGTTAAATATGTATTTTGTTGATATATATATATATACGTTCAATAGAGTTTTATTTATAAAAACTTTTAATATATTAAATAAATATAGATACAGAATATTTATTTTTAATTTTAGAAATAATTTTAGAATTATTTGTTTTTTTATTTTATTATATATATATATATATATATATATATATATATATATATATATATATATATATATATATATATATATATATATATATAATATAATATATATATATAAATATATATAATGTCACACCTATATGGCGTATCAAATCTTGGAAGACCTTGATAACCATAGCATGTGAGCATCTTCTCAATGTAATGAGACTGTAAAAATGCCACTCTAGTTTTCGTCCAGATGATCTTTATCCCTAGGATAACATCAACTTCCCCTAAGTCCTTCATGCTAAACTTAGATGAGAGGAACTTCTTTGTCTCAGTGACACTTGCTAAATCTGTACCCAAGATGGTCACTTCAATCAAGTCTTCCATAACTTCTATACTATCATTCGATCCACCAATAGTCCACAAATTAATATCAATTGAGACAACAAAACTGGATGATTCATTATGCATCAAATTCATTGTTCATCTAAACAGAATATCCTTGATTCGACGTTTATTAATTTTTGATATACCTCAATATCATCAAATATTTGTATACCCGAGGAAACATCCATTTACTACACTACTAAAATACAGTGAATTAGCGATGACATATCCATCGCTAATCCGTCGGCAAATCGACTTAGCGACGGCTAGCCGACGGAATTTGGCTGAAAATATCCGTCGAGAAATAGCTCGTCGCTAAACTAGTCTGTCGCTAAGCTGTCTCTATTCGACTGCTTAGCAAAGGAGTGTCGTCATCAAGAATTGTACATTTAGCGACGACTAGGCGACGGATTTTCATCAAATCAATTATTAAAAAGTTTTTGATACTACTTTTTAGCGACGGACAAGTCCGTCGGTAATATGTCGGTAACTGCGTATCAGAGAGTTTCTGATACGCAAAATCCATCGCCAATTCGTCGCTAGCCGTCGCTAATACTCGACGGAAGAACGACGGTTTAGCGACGGAATGTCCGTCGCTTAGGTTCTGAAAATCTTTATATTTCCAGAACCTTGTCGACGGATAATCCGTCGCTAACTGGAAATTCTCCAGTTAGCGACGGAATATTTCGTCGCTCAGCCATCGCCTTCCGTCGCTAGGTAGTCGCAAGTCCGTCGCTAACTAAAAAAGTTTTGAAAAAATTTACATAAAATAGAGCATTCCCTGTTCGTACAACATCCGAAACATCGAAACATCACAATATGTATCATACCTCACACAAACTAGCAAACCAATATACATCACACACCAATATACAAATATCTATCACAAATACATCACACAAACCAACATACATCAATGAGACCCGGAGCAACCCTCCGTTGAATTTTTATATAATAAAAGTCTAGATAATAGCATCCAAAAACATCCAAGTCTAGAAAATAACCATGTCTAGAAAATAAAAAATATTAAGAGTTGTAAAACCTTCCAAGTCAAACCCAGAAATAAGTCTACCGAAAACAAATCTGGTCAAAAATCATATCATATATATATATATATATATTGTCCTCTACGTAGGCGCAGAGAGATCTCCCTCCTCAGCCACTGCGCATAAGTAGGATCCACGCTAGCAAGATCAACATACGGAGAAGATGGATGACTGGAACTCCCGGTACAACTGCCCTCTGGTGCCACCTCCTCCTTCACAGCTATCTCGGCTTTAGGAATCACTTCCTCCTTAATAGTTGGAGAAAGTTCTTCCTTGACCTTCATCTCTGCAGTAGGTACCACTACCTCTTCAGTAGTAAAAGGAAGCACTACCTCCTCAGCAGCCATCTGTGCCTCTCTCAAGCGACGTGCTCGGGTCATCGGTGCCATCTGGTAAGATAATGGAAACATAGAGATTAATTAGGGAATAAACAAAATGACAGTATTAGACGTGTAATATGGAAGATTCATTGTTGTATGGAAATTAATTAGTGGTTAAACATATTTTAAATTTTATTTAATTTTCAATCATCTTCTAAAAATTCATCTTCTTCGTCCTCCGTGTCCTCATCTTCATCTTCCTCCTCATCTTCGCTTTCATCTATTTCATTTTCCTCTTAGGATACTTCAACCTCTTCCACATGATTAGATGTGTAATATGGTACTTGTAACCACCTCTAACGGTGAATGACCCTCAGCAGTCTTGCCTTAAACTTGAAGCCATTAACGACATAGCCTGACAGTACAGAATGAGTCTCACAACCAGGATATAGAGGAGTATCTGCTTCTTGAAATATATTATAGAACTCCTTCGTCTCGGGATTAGGATCCTCCGGATCAAAATTAGGCCCGGTCGCATCCTACACCATATCATGTCTTTCCGTATATAGTTCACCTTGCTATGACCACAGGCCGTAATCACGTACGAAATATTTATGGGTCAAATAATCTCTCGCAGTCACCACTTCTTCGTAACGTCTATTGCAAAAATTTCCACATGCCACGATCAACGAAGTAACGATCAATCACAGATTGGATGTGAAAATCTGCATCGTAAGACAAAGTAAACAGAATTACAATTAAAAATATATAGTCCGATACCAACCCCCCTCTACTTCGTCGCTCTACTTTCCCTGCTTCTCAAGAAGGCCCCTCTCTGACCCCCCTCTACTTCCCTGCTTCTCATTCGACTCTTTCAGCCTCCTATTCCATATCATATGATATTCATCTCAACCAAAGAGTAGAGAAGTGTGAAAATATTAATATTAACCAAGGATCGCTATCGAAATCGGTATCACCATGAATCTCATGGCTTGCTCTACCAGAGCATAATATAAAATCCAACGTGTGAAGCAGAGATTCACATTCAAAATATTAGAAGGAAAAAATTTGCAATTGGTGGTAGGGCGAGCCAGAATCCTTTGAAAGTATTCTGGCTCGCCCTACACCAATCGAAAATGTTTTCCTTCTAATATTGTGAATGTGACACTCTGCTTCACATTTGGTTTTATATTATGCTCTGGTAGAACAAGCCATAAGATTCATGGTGATACTGATTCCGATACCGATCATTGGTTAATATTAATATTTTCACACTTCTCTATGCTTTGGTTGAGATGGATATCATATGATGCGGAATATGATGCCTCGTAACCCGAATGAGAAGAATGGTAGGGAGGCTCACTCAATACACTAATTCGTCTACGATATACTCCCTATACACTATTACTTATGCAAGCCTTTTGAGGTAATCAGCATTATACTAGATTTTCGGAAAAATCTATAACTCAGATAGGCCCAAAAGACTTGGCATAAGTAAATTTAATTTTCAACACTTACCTAGCTACTACTAAGATATCTTACATATATCCTTCTATGATTCTCACTCTATACCAAGGTTTGTATTATCGGCAAGGTTCTAAACAGCGGTATGCGGGTGCACGGCAGAGAGAGTCTGCCTACCGCCTAGACACCGCCTAGACGCCGCCTAAGCGATCAATACCAATACTCATAGAAATAGTCCGATACCGACCCCCCTCTACTTCGTCGCTCTACTTCCCCTGATTCTCAAGAAGGCCCCCTCTCTGACCCCGTCTACTTTCCTACTTCTCATTCGACTCTCTTAGCATCATATTCCGTACGAGGGATATGAAATAACCATAGTGTATATATTATTACTTTTGCTCCCATCAGGATAAATCTGACCCCTTCTCCTGTTCCCACCTACATATATCAGATATTTTAAGAAGTGAACATCTTTCTTCATAGTGGAGTCAGGGGAAAGAATGGAAAAGATGATTTCACTATATTTCTGACCTGGAACAGGACCTATCACAAGGATTCTGGCTCGCCCTACCACCCATCGTAAATTTTTTCCTTCTAATATTGTGAATGTGAAGCTCTCCTTCACATGTTTGGTTTTATATTATGCTCTGGTAGAACAAGCCATGAGATTCATGGTATCCTTGGTTAATATTAATATTTTTCACACTTCTCTACGCTTTGGTTGAGACGGATATCATATGATACGGAATAGGAGACCTCATGACCCGAATGAGAAGAAGGGGAGTAGGGAGGCTCACTCTATACACTCATTCGCCTACGATATACACTCTATACACTTTTACTTATGCAAGCATTTTGAGGTAATCAGGATTATACTAGATTTCCGAAAAAATCTATAACTCTGATAGGCCCAAAAGACTTGGCAGAAGTAAATTTAATTTTCAACACTTACCTAGCTACTACTAAGATATCTTATATATATATCCTTCTAGGATACTCACTCTATACCAAGGTTCGTAGTATTGGCAAGGTATTAAACGGCGGTGGGCGGGTACGCGGCGGAGAGAATCCGTCTACCGCCTAGACACCGCATAGACGCCTAAGCGATCAATACCGATACTCATAGAAGTAGTCCGATACCGATTCTTAAACTCATAGGAACTCTTTCATAGGTGGAATTGACTCGAATTGAACCCAAAGGAACCCGAATTGAACCCTCATGACCTGAATTGAACCCTCATGACCTAAATTGAACCCATAGGAACCCCTCCATAGGTGGAATTGACTCTCTAATGCTAGATTTCGGTGTTAAAAACCTTTAATTTCACAGATCTAGGTTTTTACTAAGATGAATGATAAATTCTATGCTTAATTTGTGTTATTTACGAATTTTGACCATCAAGTGTTCGATACGTGTTCCCAAAGGAAATTTTTTGTCCAATTTGAGTTGTGATTGTGTTATTGTGTCCACAATTGGATATTGAGTGGTTGGGTCATGATACACCATGATGTGTTTTGGAGCCTCTTTTGTGTCAATTTCTCAATATTATTCTATATCTGATTGTTATATATATATATATATATATATATATATATATATATATTATAATTTCATATATGGTTTGGATGTTGGGTGTCATAATGTTGTTGGTGTAGGAATAGAGGAGTGTTTGATATTTGGTATTTGTGATTGTGTTAGTGCATTGGTGCTGTGCTTGGTAATGGAAGTGTGGGTTGTGTGTGAGAGTGTGTCATTTATGGGTGATATTTATAGACATAAAGTGTGGTATCAATTAAAATTTAGAGTACTAGGTATTAGTGTGTGTATAGATGGTGTGTGGGAGTGTTGAGTGTGTGTGTGTATACATATTAGTGTGTGTGTTCATGCATGTTCATTGAGATTTATAAGGGAGTTACTGCTGATAGGCTGCAGAACAACAGTGTATATATAGCTTATTACAGCTTATTGTGAGTTACTAGTATATATATATATATATATATATATATATATATATATATATATATATATATATATATATATATATATATATATATATATATATAGGAGGAAAAAAATATAGAGGGGAAAAAATATATATATATATATATTATATATATATATATATATATATATATATATATATATATATATATATATATATATATATATATATATATATATATATATATATATAGGGGAAAATATATAGAGGGGATCGGGAGCCCGTCGTCCTCAACTGTTGGATCGAACGAGCGCGCGTGCAGACCCTACGTAACCCGTTCTGCCCTATGCAGCCCCTCCCTTCCCCCACCCCCACCCAACCCTGGGCCCCCACCCTCCTCCTCCCCCCCCCCCGTGACCACCAAGACCCCCCGGCACCCCTCCGCTCCACTACCCCCCCTCCCGGTGACCTCCCCACCCGTCGACCCCTAACCTAACCCCCACCCCCCGGCCGAGCCCCCACCCCCCTCCTTCCTCCCCCGACCGCCAAGACCCCCCGGCCCGACCTACCCACCCGTCGCCCCACCCTAAACCCCCCTCCTCCCCCGTCCATCACCCCTCGACTCTCCTCCATCCTCTCCCCTACCCCCCACAACCTCCCCACCCAGCGACCCCCCTCCTTAAGGCCCCCTTCCCTTCGCTCCACTAAACCCCCCTTCCTCGCGACCACGATTTCCCCCGCGGGCTGCACCCCCCGACCACCAAGAGAGAGAGAGAGGGAGAGAGACATACCTGAGTGAGAGAGAGAGCGCAAGAGAGAGAGAGAGAGAGAGGTGAGAGAAAATTTTGGAGGAATGAAAAATTTCCCCCCTCCCCGTCGGTTCGTTTTATGTTTGGGCACAGTATTTAGCGACGGATTAGAGACGGATATATCCGTCACCAGGCCGTCGCTATACCCCTGCTAGTTTGCCGACGGATAATCCGTCGCTATGTGGTCGCCAAATTTTGCGCCAATGTTTTCTAACGTTTTTTTCGCAAAATATTGACAACTTGGCGATGGCATAGCGACAGGTTATTTGTGCGTCGTTATATTTTCGACGATATAGCGACGGATTTTCGACCGAAATTTATCCTTAAAATTAAAAAAAATTGGTTACAAATCAACGAAAGACCATCACTTTTCGTCGGTAGTCTTTCGCTATTAGCGGCGGAATACATCCATCGCTAAATATCCGTCGCTAAAGCGCTGTATTTGGTAGTGCTAATTCGAATTAGTTCAACCAAATGCTATCTTTTGAACCTGATGCAAAATTTACTCATCCATATTCAAGATCAAATCAGTTTTTGTCTATCTCAGAATATTGAGCAATATAATTCTCACATTCTCCAATGCAAACTTTCGATCATACTATCTTGTAATCCCACTATCGAGTCTTCTTACGCAATTCAAAATTCAATCACATTCAATTCATGCCACAACATTCCATACACGATCCATATAATTATTATTTTTTCCAGGCCATCTGTTTCACTATCCCAAATCCTATCTAATATTATCTTAATCCTTCAAGAACAATTCTCGATCATCAAAACCAATTCCAACAAGAGACCCTTAAAAATTACATTAATTGGGCACAAATAAATAAATATTCCTTCACAGGGAATTCAATCACAAATATTCAAATGAAAATATCGTTTCACAAGAAATCCAGTGAACAATTAATGAGTAATGCCTATAGGGTATTTAGAAGGAGAACACTTAATGAAATCAGAAATACTGTTGAAAAATAAATTGATGGAGGAAGAAGGATATAATTTAGGATTCTAAATTGATAAGATAAGGGATGACATAAGGAGATAAGAAAATTTCAAGTAGGTTAGGAATTTAGAAAATAGATATATGAAAATCTGGTAATAAAATGGGACAAGTCGGGATTTAAGAATAATAAAATCAAAATATCAAGGAGTTACACTACATTCAATAAGCTATATACAATATAATATCTATTATGCTTATACCTTAAGCAAGATATTGCTAATACTAGGTTACCAAATAATCCTTCCAAGCGATATTTATATCTATGCTAATCTACAAAAACACATTATATTCATTCAAAAATCTTAAATCGTTATCGGCTATTGGCCACATGGTCCTTCTTTTCTTACTATCATATTCTATATAATAGTTCTAGATATACCCAAACACAGGTTTACTAATGTTGTCAAGGTCGATATCTGTCACACCCACTTTTCATTTCAAGAGTATTTTGGTCATTTTGTAATTTTAGATTATTTTATTAATTTATTGAATTCATGTGATGGTATGTGGTTTGGTCTGTTGTTTGAGTAGTCTTGATGGGTTTAACTTAGCCAACCATGACTAGAACCCAGATGCCATATTAGAATTAGATTTTTATCATTTAGTTTTTAATTTAGAATTTATGAATTATTTTTGAATGATTTAATTAAATTTTTAGCCAATTTCTAGTTAGCCTTTTTAAAACCTTTTTAGACTTGGGCATTATTAGCAACTTAGGGAGCCTAGGCCCATGTGCTAACCTAACCCTAATCCTCCTATACCTGGCTGTCCATAGGCAGCCCCCCTTCTTGTGTTGAAGTTTGTAGCCTCCAAGAGAAAACCCTAGTTTCCCACTCTCCAAAATCCTAAATTTTGCATCCGGAGTCCGTTTCTCCCTAAACGAAGTCCGTTGTACTCGTAGGAAGGAGAGGATCTTGCTGGACCATTGCTAGCAAGGTGGTAGAGGCATTTTCTTGAGGGTACTCGATCGTTGGAGCGCTCGAAAAGTCCTTTGCATTGAGATCTTTGACTCTCAATCGGTAAATCCTAATCTAGTATTGTTTTTTCTGATTTTTCTTTATGGTAGTGTGCATCTAGGTACCCCTGACCTGTAGGATCAATTTTGTTCGGTTTTTTATTTTTGCTAGATCTATTTATATATCCTGGTAGCCCTATACATGAGTATCACGACCCCATGAGTTTCGACACGAATCGGACTCGTGTCCGTGTCCAAACAGGACACGAACGTGCTGTATGCCAGGTCGCGCGCGTACCCTGCTGCTCGGGGGTGATTCCTTGACGTACAGACCACGTGGTCATGTGAAAATTGATGCGTAGGTGGGGGCCATGACTGAGAACATGCTCCTAAAGTTTCGTGAAGTTTCGTCGAGAAACGAGGGATAAATCACGTCGGCATTGATCAGCCTTACGCGCGCGCGCGGGGGACAGCCGCCGCTAAAACGGCATTCACGAGGATATGACACGACTCGTGAACATGATTCAGGGTGTCCAACGTGTAGCCCTATACCTACCCTAGCCTAGGACACGAACACGAGACACGATGTGGGACACACGAGTCCCTAGACTAGTTGACACGCATGCACGACGCTGTGCATGGGACTGTGCACGCGCGCACACCCATGCACAGACACGCTCTACGTGCGTGTTAGACACGACACATGGACACATGCTAACTTGGCAAGTAGGTCGGGGATGTGTACGCCTAGGTGTACACGAAGTTTCACGAGAGTTGGATCGAAAACGAGCAAGAAATCGGGTTCGCAACGATTCGGCTCACGTGTGTATCGGGTTTCCCGATACTCGTTCGCTGGACACGATACGGACACGATTTTGACCCCGGGAATACCCGAGCACGTCCCACATGTCGAGACCGACGTATTTGCCATGTTTCGTGGGTTAATTTGGAGTATTTTGAGTTTTGGGTCATTTTGTGAAAATGAGGTTTTTTCTTGAAATTGAAATTTGATAATTTTGTGATAATTTGATTGATGGGATTTATTACGATAATTTCTGAGTTTTTGATCCTTGAACGCTATTTGAGACTTGTGGGTTTTGACTCTTGGGTTTGATTCGCATTTTCTAGCCATTTTTATGCATTTATGGTGTTTTACCTATTGTATATATATATATATATATATATATATATATATATATATATATATATATATATATATATATATATATATATATATAGTAATTCCTATTATGCCTAGTTTCGAATATATGTTAAAGTAAGGTGTCGAGGCCTTGATCTCAGATCTGGGAACTCACTCCAGGTTCGAGATCGACCCTTGTTGGCTTATATACATGGTATATGCATATATCTATATACATGCCTATATGTATATATATTTTTTATATATAGTTTGCTATTGATTGTAGTATTTTGTGCATGGAATACTCTTGTAGACATATTCTAATCTGTTTTCTCAGATTTGAGACTCATAACCAGCAGCCCTTCAACATTGTTCACACTCACAACCATGTTTCTTTTCATAACTTATATATATATATATATATATATATATATATATATATATATATATATATATATATATATATATATATATATTACTTGTGATGAATATATAAATATAGGTAATGTAATAATTGCTTGTGATATGACTATAGGAAGTGTTGGGAAAGAGTAGGATCGTCGTTAGGAGCCTAGTTTGGTCGAATTGGCTGACAAGTTGACCAAGTTGACAAAAGTCAACTTTGGGTCAAACTTGATCCAAATCGACTCAAACGAACTCCGAATGACCTGAAAACTTGTATATGACCTAGAAATTAGTAAATGGACTAGCTGACCTTGGGTTGACCAAGTTTGACTAGAGTTGACCAGGTTTGACCAGAGTTGACCAAGGGTTGACTTTGACCTAGAAGGACCTAGAATCATGTAGAGTTGCATTGTAGGCATTCCTTATGATATGTTAGACGTTGTTGTGACTTGTGGTTGTCTTAAGTAGGTTTACATCACTCTAGTACAGTTACACATCCTCATCAGCAGCTCATATTGTCAGGCGAGTACATTCTCTGACCATTTCATTCTTGTTTGGACGTATTTACTTGTTATAGACTAGTTTACTTGTTGCTGTCACGATATATTATGGATTAGTACTATATGGATCTCTTCATGCGATGTGATCCCCTCGAATACATCGGGTATATTGTGCTCATATACTTTATCATGTGCATCGTCTACTCATTGTATTCGTACTTATTCATGTATACTCATGTGATATTCAGGTACACTCATGATCATGTGAGCCTTCATGTATAACCCAGTGTGCATATGGACTAGCTATCCATGTGACGCACTACTTTTATGTGCAATAACATAACCTGGAATGATCCTTGTGACTGATTGGGGCAGGGGGTGTATTTATTTGGTTATGTGATCTACATCCTTTTCATGTACAACTCCAAACTAGATTTAAGTCATGTATAACTTAAGCCAGTTTACATAACCAGATTGTGCTCTACATCACGTAGTTAGTTCAGTTCTCTTATTATATCCTGTATACCTATTTCCATATATCATGTTCTCTCTTTTACAGTCTTATTTCTTTATTAGCAGTTCATGTATATTATTCTATAGCTTGTTTCATATTTTCTTTCATGTTATGAACTGTGTGAGAGATATGTATTCGTTCTTGTCCTGACTAGATCTGTTGAAATATTACAGATGATGAGGTTTGCTGCGACACTTACTATGGAGCAGGCCTAGTTGACACAGGTGACCTGGACCCTCGGCAGGATCCAGTAGTCGCTGAGGACTTGCCATGAATTAGATTAGACTGATATTATCATTTAGTTATGAGACTTTGTGATTGTATTGAGATTTGTTATGGTGTGGTTTACACCGAAATTTATATTCATATTATAACTCTCTGTTGTAATTATCTTTCTTCCATTCTATTTTAGTTATTGTGATTGAGTCGTACCATATATATATCATTCTCCATTTAGAGCATTTTTCTAGATTGTGTTTAAATGTTGGACCTAGGACAACGTTCTACCGCCGACACTACGGCATAAGCTGGACGTACCCACGTCTCGTGCCCTTACACTGGGTGCGGGTCGTGACACATTTTTAATGGTGGCCCACGCAGGTCTAATCATAACTAGTGTGATTTCGTAGTGGTACTCGAACTAGAGTATCATTACAGCCTACAGTAGGATATAGGATATAAGTTAAGGTACTCAATCACATTAGGAAAACTCTTATCTAATTCTTGCTGTTAATTGTCTTCTTTTGAAAGCAAACTGTCCTCCTTTGTTGATTTTGCTTCCTTTTCAGTAATTGATTCCTTATTTAATCTGTCTTCAGGATGGTGGAGACACGATCGCAGCGGTCTGGTCTTAGGGATGCCGTTGAGAGGTCTGCCACTTCTCGTTCGACTCAGCAAGGCCCAGGGACCACAGTATCTCTTGTTCCAGCTCAGGTGGGCCCGTCTACAACTTTTGGGGGTGCTTCTCCACCGGTTCCGAGGACTACCCAAGGAGTTCAGGAGATGCTACCACCATCGCCCCAGGGGACAGTTGATGTGGCACAGTTCTTCGCCTTCATGTAGCAGATGATGGAGACGCATCGATGCCAGGTAGAGGATATAAGGCTGGGCATAGACAATGCCCATCAGTTAGCGATGGTGGCAGTAGAGAGGGTGGCTGTCCACCACAGGAAGGGAGATCCAACCATACCAGCCGAGGACTCCAGGAATTCTGGACTTCCAAAAGATACGGCCGCGAGACTTCAAGGGTACCGAGGGTATCCTATATGCCGACGACTGGATCGAGCATATAGTGGAGATCTTCCGTCTCGTGGAGATACCGGCTAGACTCCAAGTGGAAGCCGCGGGCAGTCAGATACAGGACCTTGCCCGCACTTGGTACCAGACCGACCCCAGGGTTGGTACTACGGGGCAAACTTGGGAGGCTTTTAAGAAGCTTTTCAAGGAGAAGTTCTTTCCCGATACAGTACTTGGCACATTGGAGATGCAGTTCGAGAACCTGGTTCAGGAGAACCAGACAGTAGAGGAGTATGCCGGAGAGTTTTGCCGCCAAGGAAGATTTATGGAGGGCCTTAGCGAGACAGCGAAGGCTAGGAGGTTTAGGAAGGGCTTGGTTAAGGAAGTTAAGTCCTTAACCAAAAGCAACATGAATGCTACATTCGATGAGATTTTGATGGGAGCTATGGCTGCAGAGGATGATCTGGAACTGAAGACGAAGAAAGGTCGAGATTCACATCGAGCCAGTGGCAGTGGGGGCCCAGCCAAGGGGACTCATTATCAGCAGTAGCAGCATCAGCTGAAGCAGTTTTAGCAGGCACCGAGACAGCAGCAGACCATCAGTTGCACCTTCTGCAAGAAGCCAGGACATGTATAGAATGAGTGCAGAAAGAGGCTCAAAAAGTGCCTACTTTGTGGTGCAGCAGAGCACCAGTTGAGGGGTTGTCCCATGGCTGTGGGACATACAGCTCAGGGGGCAGGAGCCAAGGCCCCAGTAGTGCAGCAGAAAGGACAACTGTCGACCCAACAGCAGAAGTTTATTCAGTACCAGCGTTAGGCCAGAGGAGGTCAGCAGGGGCGACCATTCGCCATAGCAGCTAAGGAGTCCGAGCCAGTAGGAGATCTTATAGTAGGTTCTGTTCTTATCGACTCTTTTTCCGTATTCGTATTATTTGATTCGGGTGCTTCCCATAGCTTTGTGTCTGTATCATTTGCTATTAGACACCAGCTTTCTTCTGAACCATTGCCTAGGACTTGCAAGATCACGACTGAGGATTGTATTATCCTTATCCGTGATGTTTGCAAGGATCAGAGAGTAGTTTTGGGAGGCCGAGAATTGGATGTGAATCTGCTCGTAATGCCATTATCGAACTACGATATTGTACTCGATATGGATTGGTTGAGCAGGCACCATGCCACTATAGATTGTCGAGGTGGTAGAGTTCTTTTCAGAATGCTAGGAGAGCCAGAGTTCGAGTTCATCAGGCAGGAGACAAAGCAGAGCAGCGAAGTTTTCTATAGAGTTTCAGCAGAGGAGCAGAGCGTGCCACATCCATTGATAGCTGAGTTTATGGATGTGTTTTCGGAGGAGTTGCCAGGATGACCTCCGGACAGAGATGTGAAGTTCTCTATAGACTTGGTGCACGGCGCAGAGCCGATATCTCAGCATATCTATAGAGTGAACAATAGTGAGCTTGTGGAGTTGAAGAAGCAGGTGGATGAGTTGCAGGACAAAGGCTTCATCCGATCGAGTTCTTCACCGTGTGGTGCGCCAGTACTCTTTTTACCGAAGAAGGATGGGTCGGTACGGATGTGTATCGACTACAGGACACACAATAACCTCACGATCAAGAACAAGTACCCGCTGCCGAGGATCGATGACATGTTCTATCAGTTGAACGGAGCGAAGGTAATCTCTAAAATTGATCTGAGGTCAGGTTATCATCAGATGAAGGTGAAGAAGGTGGATATTCCGAAGACAGCTTTCAGGACTCGGTATGGCCAGTTTGAGTTCATGGTAATGCCGTTTGGGTTAACTAACGCCCCGACGGTGTTCATGAACTTGATGAACAAGGTGTTCCACCAGTACTTGGACAAGTTCGTGGTGGTGTTCATCGACGACATCTTGGTGTATTCGAAGACCCCAGAGGATCATGAGGAACATTTGAGAGTGGTCCTGGAGACTCTCAAGAAGGAGCAGCTTTACGGCAAGCTCTCGAGGTGTGAGTTCGTTTTGGATCGAGTTGATTTCCTAGGTCATGTTGTGACCGAAGATGGGATCTTAGTCGCCCCGAAGAAGATCAGAGCAATAGAGGCATGGACAGCACCGAGTTCAGTTGTAGAGATCATGAGCTTTCTAGGATTGGCAGGCTACTACAAGAGGTTAGTTCAGGATTTCTCTCGAATTATAGAGCCATTGACTAGGCTGACCCGAAAGGACGCAGAGTTTATCTGGTCAGAGGAGTGTCAGGTTGCTTTTGATGAGTTGAAGAAGCGACTGACGACAGCCCCAATTTTGATATCGCCATCAGGATAAGGCGGGTTCACTATCTACAGTGATGCCTCAGGGAAGGGTTTGAGTTGTGTCTTGCAGCAGCATGGAAAGGTGATTGCCTATGCATCCAGGCAGTTACATCTGTATGAGAAGAACTATCCTACCCATGATTTGGAGTTTGCGGCAGTTATCTTTGCTCTTAAGTTATAGAAGCACTATCTATACGGAGAGCGTGTGGATATCTTCACAGACCACAAGAGCTTAAAGTATATGTTTACACAGAAAGAGCTCAACATGAGACAACGCAGATGGTTGGAGTTGATGAAGGACTTCGACATTTTACTACAGTATCATCCAGGGAAGGCCAACGTGGTTGCCGATGCCTTGAGTAGGTATTCGGTAGCTACGTGTTTGACGATGGATCGTCACTTATTAGCAGATTTGGAGAGCTTGTGGATCGAGGTAATCGTGCCAGGAGTTCAGATGCAGATGTAGGGCCTTCAGATTCAGTCAGACTTGATGGAGAGGATCAAGTCAGCTCAGTTCGGCGATGTTACACTACGGTATATCCGAGAGCAGGTTCGAGCAGGATTGGTGGATGAAGAGTTTATCATTATAGAGGATGTCACATTGAGGCACGGTTCCAGACTCTGTGTGCCTAGCGAAGAGCTTCGAGAGCAGGTCCTGCAGGAGGCTCATCGCTCTCAGTACTCTATGCATTTAGGTGCCAATAAGATGTATAGAGATTTGAAGGAGCATGTATGGTGATATAGGATGAAGTGAGAAGTAGCACGCTTCGTAGCCAGGTGTTTAGTCTGTCAGCAGGTTAAGGCAGAGAGGCAGAGATCATGAGGACTGTTGCAGCCATTGCCCATTCTGGAGTGGAAGTGGGAGCACATCACGATAGATTTTGTTTTTGGATTACCGCATACACTAGGAGGGAAAGACGGGATTTGGGTCATCGTGGATAGGTTGACCAAATTGGCCCACTTTTTGCCATTTAAAGTGGGTACGTCTACTGAGAGGCTAGCAGAGATGTATATGCGACAGATTGTCAGGATACACAGAGTTCCGGTGAGCATTTTCTCGGATCGGGATAGTCGCTTTACTTTCCATTTTTGGCGGAGTCTGCAGACTAGTTTGGGCACTCAGCTCAAATTCAGTAATGCATACCACCCTCAGATGGACGGACAGTCAGAGAGGACTATTCAGACTCTCGAAGATATGCTGCAGACTTGTGTTCTAGATTTTGGAGGATCCTGGGAGGATCACCTGTACTTGGTGGAGTTTGCATACAATAACAGTTTTCTGACCAGCATTGGGATGTTACCATTCGAGGTACTGTACGGGCGTAGATGTCGTACACCCTTGTCTTAGAATGACGTTGGAGAGCGAGCTTTATTGGGACCTGAGATGGTTGTTGATGCAGTCGAGATGGTGAAGCTCATCAGAGATCGACTTCGTATGGCGCAGGACAGACAGCGGTATTGGACCGACAGCCACCGGAGACCTTTGCAGTTTGAGGTACAGCTTAGACTTAGGATTAGAATCTTGTTTGTTTTGTGATTTTTGTTTAATCATGTGATTTTTATAGTTATGTTGAGACCAAGTTTGTGCTAGGTTGGAGATCTGGTGTTCTTGAGGATATCTCCGACGCATGGTACTATTCGCTTTGGTGGAGGCAGAAAGCTTAGTCCGCGTTTCATCGGACCTTTCGCTATCCCGTGTGGACAATATTACGAGTTTGTACGCTTGCTTGCTAGGTCGACGAAAGAAGGTCGACGCAAGATTAGTTAGGCACGTACGCGAATTGCTAACTTTAACACATGTTTTATATCAAGACAAGTTTGACACTGTTCGGCACAAAGGCCTACCAATGTATCCGACGATGGCCTACCGATGCGTTCGATTGAACGCTTGTACAAGCTTTTAAAAATATTTAGACTTATTGTATGGACATGCCGACGGACATTTGAGAGAGAACGCACACTTCTTTATCGACGACGAGCTTTCAAAACTGAGATATTCGACTTGAAGTCCAAGGACGTAAAGCCGTACTCTGATACCATTATGTCACGCCTCGCTCCCGTAGGAGGGATCGTCCTCGCTAAGGCGTGATGCCGTACGAGCCTAGATTGCGCTCGTGCAAGGCAGTTTCATAACGGCCGATTACATCAGCTGCGACGGGGTCGTCGCACAGAAGTCCCAAGCAAAAATATTGAAACATGCAGCAAAAATTTAAAGGCAAACACAAGTTATTCAAAAGAGCTCTTTATTGATATTGAACAATTAGATTACAGTTGGCGCAAGGCCATGATTACAAGTCTCTCGTGCTCACTTTTCTTTCATTTTTACAAGTCACTCAGCTCTCTCTCATCTCTCGATACAATGCTTGAGCCAGCGGAAGCTTCGGAAGGCGATGTCCATACATTATGTCCTGTATAAGTCTTGAGTTCACGCGACCGCACGCTTCGACTCGCCAAGGAACTCTGTGCCTCGACGCATCCAAGCGAGCTCCGTGCCACGAGCTTCTACATGTGTCTGCACATGAAAACTGTGTGGGTGTCAGTACTCAACTGTACTGGTGGAGTGAGCTCCTCGCCTAACCATAAAAAACCGACACGATCATTTACTTTTGTGCAATACAAGTCCCTTTACGATTGTCTTTCTAGTCTTGCCTTAGGATCAGTTTTAAGGCAGCGATGCTTGACTAAACCAATGTGCAATGACATGGTCGTGCTACAATGCCAACGTGTATTTCGATCGAGGCAGTGCCTCATCGCCTAGGTACTTGACCAAACTTCAACTCGGGACGGCAGGGTCGTGCCATACTCTATTCGTGCCTTCAACTTATTCGAGATAGCGCTTCGATGAGGAGCAACTCATGCGAGCTCGGCCATACCAGGACTTTCACTTAAACTCAAGTACCTCTAGACCAATTCTCGTGTGCGGTCGACATCAAGGGGGAACGACTCGTGCTGGTCGTGTAGCTAGACTTGATTATGCCTTAGGACCTTGCTTAGACTTGTTCGTGCATCAAGATGAGGTCGTGCCTAACGACTCCCTGACTTAGCCAACTTTTACATTACGGCCCTTTCTACTTAAAGTGATGGCACTCGACTTAACTTATGCAAACTTCGGCCAACAATGCCGATACACGAAAGCCAATACGCGAATGCCAATATTGATATGCGAAAGCCAATACTTGATACGCGAAAGCCAATACGCGAATGCCAATATTGATACGTGAAAGCCTTGCTTAGTGCCGAAGCACATGTCTTGCTGACATAAGCTATAACTCATTCCTTCCGTACTGATATAAGGTTGGCACTAACGGGATTACATCTTGCTGACTTAATACATGTCGTGCTAGACTGTCTCATGATTCGACCGACGCCGTACTAGTACTTGACGCTATCCAAAGGCAAACACGCGGATTGTCGCTCTTGCCAACACATCTATATGAACTAGTCACTAGCGCCCAGCGCTATAATGGACTTGGCTCAGGGGATTCGGTCCGCCCTTCCATGGGTAGCTAACCCCGGAATTGCCGAAGTCTCCTATGCGGTTATCCAGCATCCTTCTTTTGAGCCAACTCGCTTCTCCCGGGCCGAATGATCCCGGCTCCTCGGTGATCACTCGAGAAGACCTCCACCTTGTACAAGTTGTCCAATAACCATGCAAGACTCAACTCGATCTACCAATCCCACCTTAACATGACCATGCTTTCCTTCTTTCTATCGAGACACCCAAGTAGCGGGACCGATCTCGGCGACAACCAGTCGCGTGGACTTCCTTTGTCTGTGGCATACTTTTCACTAGACCGACCGTGGCTCGTGCCTTAGACAGACCTTGTTCTATAGGCGACGCTATCGCTCAAGTCATATACTTTATACGACAAGCCTTGTTCTCAAGGGGCTACGTGACTTGACAACCGCAGATAGAGCAGGATAGTGCTAGAATTGGCTTAGACCGACCGGCATAACTTTGCCTAACTTATTTGGGCAGCGACTCGACGAGCAAAGGCTACGCCGAGCTCTGTGTCGAGAGAACGTGCTATGCACGGGGTCGACTTGAACAACCAACTCTTGGGTGCCTAGACTTAAGCCAACAAGCCGTGCAAGACGACTTAACTCGTGGGACGTACGAAGGCTATGCCAAGCCTTGGACGACGGGACCGTGCATGCATTTTCAAGCATTCACGCGGGCGATGCCTATGACTTAGGCTCATTCGAGTGTCAGGACAACTTAGCAACTTAGGCCAACTTTCTTCTCCCAAGCCACGGGAACGAAGGATCGAGTGTCATTTGAAAGCACGCTGAGCCGACTTCTAAGCAGACCGTAGGACCATTTTCCATGTTCTAAGACATTCCGACGGGTCAGGATTATTCCCTTAGCTATGTGGATGCGTCTCTTTTATTAACAAGCCTAACTTATGTAAGTTGAAAACATGCGAGTTATTAAGTGAAGGCTAAGATGAGGCGAGTTCACCGAAACTACCCCACCTGAGCAAGGAGTCGCCTTGACCGAGCGAGCCTTCAGTAGCCGTTGCAAGGCTAAGTCCTAACGCCGTCGACGTTTCGATTCCTCTGATTGACTTTGCGGGATGGGGCACTACATCATACACCACTCGGAACAAGTCTCGTCCTCGAGACTTTCCTGAAGGTAAGCCATCCTACCATTTCTATGGCCAAGACTTAATCGAGCCTGGACACGGGACTATCACTGTCGTGCGGGGTACGCCTACACATTTCTTCGATTCCGAGCCGCTCGTACTAGTATCAATCCTTTCCTTTAACATGATTTCAAATTCTCGACACTCTTTCATTTCTCAAGTCTCGTTTGAATTCAACGTATCACTTGGTGGGATCATGCACGCATTCCAGACATCCCCAAAATACATGCATTCAGCCAAGCCGTATGATCGAGAATTCGTCATTCTCACTCGAGTCGCGTCGTGCACATACTCAGGCGTCTCTAAAATATATGCATGTCAGCCGAATCTCGTGAGGGGTATTCCTATATTCGCGATTCATACTATCCATCCATGCTAATCCTCAAGATCAATCTTTTGATTGCTAACACATGAAACAGGGCATCTCGTCTAACCGTTAGGCCATTTCTCAAGGCTAAGTCAATGTCAGGATTGGAATCATAGTTCTCCAACAATAATGCCAACACTGATCCCAATCCTAGGGTCAAACCATAGTCGATAGTACGAGGTTTTCTACCCAAGCTCGTGTCACTTAGATTTCTAAACATCGAGCACGATCACCTATTCGCTTCAATGCATTCGTTGTGCGTATTCAAATCCATTCAATTCACCAATTCTAACCAATTTATGTATTTGATCACGAGGTCATCTAGCTCGACAATATGTTGCACCATAATCTCACGCGAGTCCGATTATCCACGGTGATTCATGAATCACCATGCAACGCTCCCGCGGAATAATCATTCTCATCGGAGAGTAACTCTTGTTTAAGTCTAGACTAATTCATTCTCGATACGCAGATTGGACCTACTCAATCCTCAAGTTCACCTTCGCGTCAAACCATAAGTCAAAGAACACAAATTGCCACGCCATGCTGGTTCAATTACCCCCGCTGTATGAATCACCATACCAGCGCTCACACAGAGTGATCGTCCTAATCGGCTTGACGCATGTACGAGGCTGGAGTTGCACTCACATAAGACAAGAATGTTAACGTTGTGGTTATCGACGAAGCAAATCCAAACAATTTATTTTCCTCCAAGCTAAGATCTCAGTTCGATAGTCCGATCGCCATTCATTCAACTAGAAAATCCTCGAGCCAAGTCTATCTTTTCTTTGACACATTTTAACATCCCGAGGATAGCATCCATCGGAACAATAACATTTGCACGATCGTCATTTGCTGAGTCAGAGTACCCCCGAGTTATCACATATCGATCTTTGATACGCCTCAATACCATCGACGATATGCATAACCTGACGATCTTCCTTTGCAACCAATTTCGAGTCGTGCGACTGATGTTATTGTCCGAACTGGATATACCACAATTCCTTGGTATTCAAGATCAAGTTTGATCGCTATTCCTCAAGCTAGTTTCAATATCGTTGTCCAAAACTCAAGTCACATTTCATTTGACTCAATCCAAAATCGCAAGTGCGATCCTCTAGCTTCCTCGATCAAAACATTCATTTTCGCTCATCGTTCCGAATCGTTTTCTAACTCGCATTGCTCATTCACAAGTTGTCCGAACGACATCTCGTTCGAAACATTCGAAGTCACGACCAACTAAGCGTGACGCGTTCTAAGGCTTTGTGCGATCGCATCGCCTCGCCGACATACTCGCCGTTACTTGTAATCCTCAATTTTACTCGAGTGATTTCCAAGAAAATCCATACACCACTCAGGATTCGAGCCATCCGATCTAGTCCTCAATCACGTTTGCGTCGCTCGCTAAAACATCTTTCAGATTCGTTCGACGAATCTCTAGCGTAATCGCTCACGTCGTATCGACGTACTAAGTCATTCGTATTATTCTTCAAAATTCAACCCAATCTCCGAGTACGCCTAAGCGCTAGTTCGATAGTGTTCCTATCGATATACACTCTAAGTGCATCTCCATTCCCGACCGAACGATACTTAATATCGCTCGCGATTCGTTTGCACCAAAAGGTCGAGGTGCGTGACACGCGGCACAACTTAGCCAAAAGGCCGTGTACATGGCTATCCCGTGTGGACAATATTCCAAGTTTGCATGCTCGCTTGCTAGGTCGACGCAAGACTAGTTAGGCACGTACGCGAATTGCTAACTTTAGCACATGTCACGACCCGCACCCATTTTTCGGATACGAAGCGTGTCCAAGCCCAGCTACGCATCGAGCGGACTCCAGCCCGACTCGAGTACGTATAAGCTGTCATGGTCATGGGTATCATGTCTAATCTAAACTATATCTCAATTCACATGAATCATATAAACAAAAATGAACAAGAATGGGTCATGGTCTGCAGCCCATTAGCATTTTGTCCGATTAGACTCCAAGAAAAATAACAAGAGTCTAAACTGAATCAAGAAACAGGATATCTCATGATAATGAAGAAAGCACGAGAGAATAATAAACACAATAACGATACCTGAATCCCGCAAGCGTATCATCACGTCTGCCATCCAGAGTTGCTAACTAACTCCACGCAATAACTAACCTGAAGAGATCATCAGGTCCTCAGGGGACATAGCAAGATACATAAAAACATGTCTATCTAGCAGTTTATCATGCAATAAAGAAAATACAAGAAATAATAGAAAAAGACCAATCAGCACGAAAACATGACTATACACGACTGGAAGAACCACTACGCCTAAACGAACTGCTGGAGAAAACAAGAGAACACGATATCACGATGTCAATGGACAACCAATCGAATACTCAAACCCTTGCCCCCTAGTGTGGACTCGCAGGTTTGAACAACTACTAGCCCTCGCCCCTAGTGTGGACTCACAAGCTAGCATTACCCTCGTCCCTAGTGTGGACTCGCAGATGTGAACCATATACTACTAACCCTCGTCCCTGGTGTGGACTCGTAGGCTAGCATCACCCTCGTCCCTTGTGTGGACTCGCAGGTGTAGACATATAACTACTAACCCTCGTCCCTGGTGTGGACTCGCAGATTAGCTTACTAACTCTCGCCTCTAGTGTGGGCTCACAAGTTAGCTTAACTACTAACCCTCGTCCCTAATGTGGACTCGCAGATTAGCTTACTAACTCTCGCCCCTAGTGTGGGCTCGCAAGTTAGCTTAACTACTAACCCTCGCCCCTAACGTGGACTCGCAGGTTAGCTTCAAGAATTTCAAGGTACAGCAGTTCCGATATGACTTATTCATCCTATGACACGATGCGACTCAGTCCAAGTACAAGAGATGACACGACAAGACCCAATCACGATACACGAGAAAACCAATCCAATACGAACTATAAAGCTAATTTTAAACAAGGCTATATATAAACTAGCAGGCATGATATACAAATCATATATAAATAATCAACTAATAAAAATGTATAATAATATAAATATGCATGTAAATAAACTGTAGAGAAAGGCAAGGTCTCTTGCCTGGAGGTTGCACGGAAAACCAACAATGTATCGCCAATCACAAATCAGAAAGTCCAAGTCATCACAACTGTCTCCGAAAGCTGAAATAAATGTTACCAACATTCTCAGAATAGTCAAATTAGATAGAATTGCCTGTCCTTAAGTCCAATTCTGGATACAGGGGTAAAATGGTAATTTTGGGCAAAAATGATGTCCGCCTTTGGACCCACTTTGTACCAAAAAGCGTGCCAGAGTCAATGGTCTCTAAAGTCGTCAAACTACATGTCTACGGATCCAGTTTTTCGATATGAACCAAAGGTATGTCCAATTTTGGATTCCGGTGGACCGTGCACAAAATCACCCGTTGAGTCGGACCGTGGGGCCCGCAAAACGACGATTTTACCAACTATCTCAGAATCGGACCAAACTTGGCATACAGGACCAGAAAAACGATATGATCCTACTGGCGTAAGTTTCGCCTCGATTTGACAAGTGTGCACGAAGTAATTGAAAAATTTGCACAGAGGTCGATACGGTGAATTTCGACGGATATGCATCAAATTCGTCGCGCACACGCGACCAATTTGAATTCCGTCAAAGCCCACACGACCACAAAGCCGTTACACAGCTTTCGATACCTTCGGTTCGCAACCACGTCGCCCGGAATGGCGGGACGCACGTCGTATCGATGAATTTTATTAATTTTCAAAAACATAATTGATAAGTTTTTCCTGATCTTTGAATTGATTTATCTCAACATTTACTGGATGAAATTAAAAAATATAAATGGAGTTTTGCTGTCCTATATGTTGTGTAGGTACATGTTTAATTATATTTTAGAAACTGTCGATGGGTCGGCTTGGAATTACCTTCCAAAGTGGGTTTCGGGACTGCAAGTTTACTCTATTTTCAACAGGTTTTTCTCTCGACTTCAAGTCGATTTCTCCTAGGCTTTTATTACGATCTATTCCAATCTAATTAATGGGATGTAGAGTCGGTTGGGTTGGGAGCATACCCGAGTAATCCGTTCGTAAAATCGACGAGTGTGGAGATCGTGGTTGCCTCGCAAAGTAGGCCCGACGCCCTGCTGCTACTGCCGCTCCTCCTCTATTTTTTTGACGCCGTGGTCGGCTCCCGGAGGTTCGCACGGTGGTGCGCGGTCAGGGGCGGCCGCCAAGAGGTCGGGGCGACCCTGGGGCGCTGTGGGTGTTAGGGTTTTTCCTTGGTTTTCTTTTTTTTCTCCCGATCACGAGTACTTGTACTCGGCTGCACAGAGTCGGGTTTGGTTCCTGGGAGCATTTACTGCGTGGGAAGAGGATTTTGTTTGGGCTCGGTCCAAGCTCGAGCTGGGCCTGGGGAACTAAGATGCGGGCTGCTTCATTTTATTCCTTTTTATTTATCATACTTATTTACACATAAATACTTATGTACTTATATACATATATTTTTATATATATTCGTATATATATACACATATACGCATACATATACTATATATATATATGCATATATACATACATACACATATACGCATTTATATATATATTTATATCTATATATATATCTATATACATTTGTACCTATATATATATATACCCACATAAATATATAATAATAACGATATAATAAGAATAATAATATAATAATAATATAATAAGAATAATATAATATTAAAATTTACGAAATACACCTACACATATATAGTAAGAGTAATATAATAAGAACGATAATAATAATAATAAGAATAATATAATAATAACAATAAGAATAAGAATAATAAGAATAATTTAATAATAACAATAATGATAATAATAATAAGAATAATATAATAATCAACTAAAATGTCCACTAAGAGTTCTTGGTGGACATATCATACCCCATCTTTATTTGGCCCTAAAAATTCGTGCAATTATTCGAAAACACCATTTAAATATTAATACAATAATTAATATAATCTATTTTGAGAAATTTATCTGCTAAACCCAAAAATAAGTACAAAATATTTGTACTTATCAAAATGTGCCAATAAGGACGTATTGGTCCCACTACATACCTAAAAAGGCTTGGATTCGGTTCGGGCCCAGTTCGGGCTAAATCGACACAACGGGTCTCCTACAAGTTAAATAATATTAATAACGAATAATTAAACTATTTATTATGGTCATGTCACAACTTGGCCTGGTTTTCCTAGTTAGGACACTCATATGGCTTGGCTTTCCCCTACCATGGCTAAACACTAGTCAAAGCACGCTACTGCACTATCCGTGCCATGATTCCTAGTCGTCTTGTACTCCAAAACTCAACCATGGCTAAAGTCATCTACCGTAATAATTAACTAAAATAATTATTTACAAAAATTCTAAAATCACTATTAAATCAAATAAATGAATAAATAGATATTTAAAAAATCCCAGAAGGGGAGCTACAGCACATGTTTTCTATCAAGACAAGTTTGACACTGTTCGGTACAAAGGCCTACCAATGTGTCCGGCGATGGCCTACCGATGCGTTCGATTGAACGCTTGTACGAGCTTTTAAAAATATATAGAATTATTGTATGGACATGCCGAGGCTTCTTGCAAACCTTCAATCTCTTCCTGCACTTCTCCCAGATGTATCCCGGCTTCTTGCAGTAGGAATAACAGATCGCCTTCGGGTCCTGACCCCGATACTGATGCTGCATCTGCTGAACTCCCACTGGTGCCTGCGTCTGCTGAATCTGCACATGAGGCCTCTTGGCCTGGCCTCCGCTGCTGCTGATACCGTGAGCGTCCCGTCCCCTCTTGAGCCTCAGCTCAAGATCGTCCTCAGCCAATAAAGCTTCCATCAAAATCTTCTCGAAAGTGGCATCCCTGTTGCCCTTGGTCAAGGACTTGACTTCCTTGACCAGACCCTTCCGGAACCTCTGGGCCTTCGCCGCCTCGCTCAAGCCCTCTATGAATCTGCTGAGGCGGTCGAACTTCCCAACGTACTCCTCCACTGACAGGCTTGTAAAATCCCTAAATTTCTACTATTTTTTTATTATTAAATTTAGTACCGATTTAAAATTTTGTATTGTACGTCGCGTAGTCGTATTGTACGTCGCGTACGAAATTTTATTTTTCGTAGTTGCTCGTCGAGTACGAATATGTGCGAGCGTACATATTTTATAAAAATATTTTTTCTATTTTATTATACACTTTCAAAATATTATATAATTATTATTCTTGCTATAAAAGACCTTTTGTTTTTAGCAGTTATTAATCATAAATAATATTTTATTGTATACTAGGAAAGGCATAATCATGTATGCATTATTCGTGCATACATATATTTCGTAATTATTTATTAGTCTATTTTAAATAAAAATATAAATTTCGAGATTTATTAATATTAATATTTTATTATTCAAAAAGATATTTAAAAATATTTATTATTTTTGAAATTATTAATATTGGTATTTTGAAAAATATATTTGGAAGTTATTATGGCCATTTAAATCTTGATTTGATTTTTGAAATTATTTAAATAGTTAAATGTTTGAAAATTTGATTTATCCTATTCGATTTTAAACTAAAATTTAATTTGATTTAAATTAGATTTGTATTTAGATTTGGATTTGGTTTTAAATTAAGTAGAGAATTATCTACTTTGGGTTTTAAATAAATCCTAATCCTATCCAAATGGGAATTCCTACATCCTATAAATAGGCAGGTACTCCTCCATTATTTCTCTACAAGCCATAATTATTCCATAAATTATTTCTCCACAACGTGCGTGCTCGTGTCGGTGTTCCATCCATCCTCGTGTCAGCCGTGATGGCCTCGGGTCCGACCCCGGTGACTTTTTTATTCCATTCTTTGTACATGTACAATTTTTTCGTGTCGGACACTTCCCCGACACAATAAAAATTTCTAACCCTAACCCTAAACCTAACTCTAGCTCTACTTTCAGCCACCCGCTAACTCCAGCCTCCTTGCCGTCCTGCCATTGCCATCTCCACCAGTTCAGCTGACCCCTTATCCTACTCGACAAACTCCAGCAAACCACCAGCCATCATCACCCCGGCCATAGCCGGCCGGCAGCACCTTCAACCACCAAACACCACCACCCGTCACCATCATCACCGCCATTGTCACCAAAGCCCCGGCCAACCCGACCCGTCCAGTCGACCACCATCACCGTCACCGGCGCCAACGCCAACGTCGGTGACCAAGAGAAATCCCACAGCCCGTCATTGGCCAGATCCCAAAAAAAAATCATGAAGAAAACCCAAATAAATTCCATCGCCACACCATACTCACCTCCATCCTAGTCACCTGCGTCCGTCGCGCCTAGCCGTAGCCGCAGCGCCGGAGCACCGTCCTCCATGGCCCCTCCCCACCTCCACGCACATCCACAGCCGCTGACCTCTCCGACTACGCGTCGATCCAGCCACCACGCGCCACCGGATGGAGTCCCAGGCGTCGTGCTGACACCGACATCGCCCGGGCTCCGCCTCAGCCGCGCCAGCAGCGGCGAATCCGCCTGGCGCCGTCCGGCTGCCCCCGCCGTGGTTTCACGCAGCCGCAATCCAACCCCTCTCCGTCGCGAGCTGCGCCGGAACCCCCGAACTCCGCCGGACCACCGAAACCCTACGCTCTCTTCCCTCCGCCTACGTCTCCGCCTCCGACTTCCCGGCCAAGCCGCCCGCCGCTTCCACTGAACCCCGTCGCCGACCACTCTCCTCTTCCGCCCTCTGCTTCTTCAGCTCCTCCTCTCCATCCGGCCGCCGCCGTCACCCCCTCGCCGCGAGCTTCCGCGCTCACCCTTCTACCACCGCGTCCCTCAGCCGACCGACCTCTGCGCCCAGTCTCCCGACCGCCTTCGCATCCGCCGCCCCCGTCGTCGGCCACCCACGCCGCACGCAGCTCCGTCCACCGATCCACTCGGAGCCCCGACAGCCCTCACTCTTCTCCTTCCCGCTCTCTCTCACTATGCACACTTTCCTCCCTCTTCTTCTCCCCCTCCTTCTTCTGCAGAATTTTATTTCCTCTCTCCCCCTTACTTTCTGCTAAAGGAAAGGGGCCACAGCACTTTAGTCTAATTTTTGTTAGTTTTTTTTGTGTTTTTAGTTTTAATTGTTATTTGTTTTCTTCTTTTTAGTATTATTATTATTATTATTATTATTATTATTATTATTAACATTATTAGTTTATATATTATTATTGTATGATTATTATTATTACTAACTACAGTATTGTATGTTGCCATTAATATTTTTATTGCTATTAATATTATTATTATTATTATATTTTAGTAACTAAGATTAGTATTATTTTTAGTTACTATTAAAAATTAGTTTTTGTGTAATTAGGTATAATAAGCTTCTCAAAATTTTCTTCTAAAAATATATATACCCATTTATATAAATATTTTATTTGGCTTGGCCTATATTTTAAAATATGGTTTTAGAACCCTATTCTCGAGATTTTTAATATTTATTTAGAAATATTTTGACCCGCAAACCAAAAGATGTTTTGACACGAATTAGGTTCGCCTTAAATAATTTTTTCTAAAACAAAATATATTTTTCAAGGATTATAAATAGTTTTCTAAAAATAGTATATTACCTATTTTCTTTGATTTCCTCCTTTCCATAACCAATCTCCTTTATTCCTTTTCTTTCGCCAATTTCGTACTACCATATGTCTACCTTAACCAATTTGACCCTTCTGGACCTAATGGAACTGTCCGTGCCGACATCAGAGATCACCTTGTATAGTGGTTGTACCAAAGTCGCAGTTCATGTCAACTTGATCATCGCAGCACACCAGGTGTACCACCAGGCAAGACACCTTGCCATTTGCTGTTTATTTATTTTAGCTCATATTTCATGCATTACTAATTTTCTTTATGCAAAATAAACTGTGATACATGGCATAACCTGTTAGAACTTACTGTTCATTTATATTTTCTGCTATGTATTATTTTTCTCACATTAAACCTAGATTTAAGGGACCACCTTGTGTGTTGCATTCATTGGCCTTGACACGTTGTAACACGAAGTTGTGTGTCGCATGTAGGATACGGAAGTGCGTGATTGGCTAGCCACCAGTACGTACAAGCCGTGCGATAGGAATAACCGCTAATAGAGGTTGCATACTTAGTTTGACTTAGCGGTTATAGTAGTTTTGTGTTGTGGATACAACACAGTAGGCATTGGGCGGGCTTAACGCATGGGCTTCGATGCACTTTCCCTTGTGACCCGGACTCTCCGCTGGAGATACGGGATTGATGACCCATGATTACTGACGGCCACTGACGATTCTACGAAAACGTCATGCTCTTACTGATGGGGCCTCTGGTGCCCAAGGGGGGACTATGTCGATCCTATTCAGCCAGGGCCCATGCGTAGGAAGGATTGTTCTTAACTACATTTCACTTAGAACGGTTAGGCACCTTTATCAGTTAGGTAGGAGTACTTTTCATTTGGGTACTTGTATCTGACCGTGGCTTGGAACAATAACTTGTCGCGGATTAGTTCGTCACATCTTGTCCTTGTTTGGTTGTAGGTGTGACTTACTATTTCGATGAGAAGGTATTGAATCTTGTTGGGGTCCGGATACCATATTGGATTCTTAGCATGGAAAGATACGTCACCGTGAATTAGTTTACCATCTCATGTCCTTGTTTGGTTGGGGGGATGGTACGCTCGTTCAGTAGGTGCGTATTGGACCATGTTATAAATTCAATTGACTTATTTATTTGAGCAATATTTATTCAGTTTATATGGCATGATATTATGTGTCTTGTTACGTCCCTCTGAGGACCTGGTTATCTCTCCAGGTGTGTGCTATTATCTTTCGCAGGTGTTCTAGCTCTAGCCGTATTCATCGCTATTTCTTCGAGGATGATTGCATTTGGATCGTCTTCGCTTCGCTCGCCAAAATCTTTCTTTTGTTATATATTTCTTTTCATAGTTGGTAGTGGATTTGTCTCCGCCCAACTACATGTACCAAATGATAATTTTATAGTTAATTATATGATATCTTCTATTCTTTTATTCTTGTGGATGAGATTAGTTATGGTTCTACTGTATTTTATAGCTTATGTATTCGTACGAGGTTTGCATATATTGGAGTGTACTTCGTATAAATACAGCTGGCATGTCTACGTTCCTAGTCCTACATATTTTGGGACTGGGGCGTTACAAGGCTCCCATGAACTAAGCTCTCGAACTGCGACTCCAAGGCTCTGAGCGCTGAATCTGGAAAGAACTTTTTCTTGAAGAAGCCCTTGAACTCCTTCCAGGTCTGTCCAGCTACCCCCATCCTGGGGTCTGACTGATACCAGGTGCGAGCAAGATCTCGCATCCGGCTAGCTGCTGCCTCTATCTGGAGATCTGCCGGTATCCGGGCCAGGCGAAAGATCTCCTCTATATGCTCGATCCACTCGTCAGCATATAAAATCCTCTCTGTCGCCAGAAAGTCTCTGGGGATCATCTTTTGGAACTGCTCTATCCCCGGTGTCCTCGACTACTGACCACTGGCCGAGCTGCGATTGCCGTAAGGGCCAACTCCAGGCCCCTGTCCTGTCGGGCCTGCTGTCGGTCCATAAACTGCTGGAAGTAGGCGAACATCTGTGCCGCATCCACGTATCCTGTAGGCGACGGCTGCTGGAAAGGCATCTCTGGGATGACCGGGCTCTGTATGTGCACTGGTGGAGGGGCTCCTCCAAAGGCAGCTGAAACACCTACCCCTGCTGGCTGAACTGGTGCCACGGTATCGGAGGCTGGCCGCTCAAGACGAGAGATGGCAGACCTCTCAGCAGTGTCCCTCGGTCCGGAGCGATAGGATCTAGTCTCGACCATCCTGGAGACAGATCAAACAGGGAATCAATACTGAGATAGAAGTGATAAATCAAGGGAGGACAGTAAATTTTCAAGGAAGACAAATCAGCAAGATATATAGATGGCACGAATTGAAGCAGAATTTTTCCTAACTGTGATTGAGTACCTCTCCGTTAAAGCCTTTCTCTCAATCCTATAGCAGGCTCGCAGCAGTACAACTAAGTCGCCGTACTACCACGATATCGCACTAATGCGACTATCGACATGCATGGGCCACCACTAAAAATGTGTCACGACCCGTACCCACTGTGAGGGCACGAGTACGTAACAACGCCCAGCCTACGCCGCAGTGTCGGCGGTAGAACGCTATTCTAAGTCTCTAACTAACCATCAACTCATGCAGTATATAGTGTACTCATCATAATCAACTCCGAATAGAGGACAAGTATAAGATATGGTGTAACTCAATCACAGTCTAAGCATGATAAGATAACACAAAAATATAACTAATAAATTGAAGACAACAATAACTACTAAAATAATAACAACATCTCGAACAATCTCAAATACATCTCAAGTCTCAATTCTATACAACAAGCTCTAAATGAAAACAGATACAAGTCTACTAAACTAAATCCCGAACACTCCTGAGTGTCGGGGCCAAAGGTAGCTAAGCCATCTCCTGGTCAGTAATATGTAGGGCATGTGTCCTCAGGGCAATCATCTGTAAAATTTACAATAGGTCCAGTCAGGACAGAAACGAGCACATCTCATCTAGAAAATCCAAGTAAATGACCGAGAACTATAAAGCAGTTATAGACAGTTGTATTGATGAATATGGCAGTTTATATTCAGGTGATGGTAAGAAAGACAGATAAAGTGCAAGAAAAGTAAATAACTAAACAAGAGAAGAATCATAGCAATGAAGACTGTAAAAATAGAACTAGCTGAACCAGGGTAATATGATATAAAGTCCAGACAGCAATGTAGACAAGTGTAACTCCAATGTAAGTCCAGTACAAGATGAATCTAATACAAGATGAATCCAGTAAGGGATGATTCCAGTTATAGTAATCAATGATTCCAGGGTGAGTCCAGCCTATACTCTAGCAGTGTGTTTTAAAATACCAAGATCGACATGTAAACGGCTATAGGTAATCCGGCACATCACACACCTGGCCGGATATGAGATGGCTATCATTCCAGTTTGATTCCAGCAAAGGGTGATTCCAGAAATGGGGTATGTCTATATGTCTTACTCTAGTATTTTCCCTCCCAGCAAGTGAATCCAGAAATCCGACACAATGATTCAAGATGAGTCCAGCCAGAATATAATGATACCAGTAAATGATTCCAGAATGATTCTAGTAATAGAGGCCAGATAATAAATGTGTGTCGTATACATGAATCCAGAATATCCATACGTGTTGTAATAGAGAATCGCATACAACTAACAAGAACTGAAGTACAGTAATTGACAAATAAATAAGAGAACTATCAAAGAATGTACTCGCCTGATACTCTGAAAAGAGTAGTGTAATATCAGATGTCTGCAACAGAGTCACAATATCCTAAACAGAGGAATACAGGTTATAATATGTTTAAAATAAGGTAAGTGAAGTTTATGATACAATCTACATGATTCTAAGTCAATTCTAGGTCAAAGTCAACTCTAAGTCAAACCTGGTCAACTGTCTAGGTCAAACTAGGTCAACTGGTCAAAAGTCCACTATTGGTCAACCAGACTATTTGGGTCAAAAACTCTATATCATATCACATACCCTAGTATACCACATAAGTCCTATATCATATTTATATACATATCACATATCCTTAACCATGACTCAACTACCTCAACACATATATATCTACATATGTAAAATATAACTCTAACCTCTCATATAATAGCCACATACATATATACTAGACATAACCCACATATATCTAAACCTATATCCTCCATTACCACCTACTCAAGGAGTGATACAAAGGCTAAAGGCCTGTAGCCTTGTCCAACACATCCCTGGCTCAATCCCACACACTATACCAAGTGTGGTACCAAGCCCACCTGGGTTATGCAAGCCCAGGCCACACATTTGCCTGGCAGCCCCAAGCCACTGCTGCAATTCCACTGCCCTGCTCCTTCTACTGCTATTGCCTAAGCCTATGATACAAACCCACCTGGACAGGGACTCCCTCCTTATCAAAATTCTGATACAATATATTATGAATGGGGCCGGGTTCAAGTCTTCCTAACCACTCCAACTGGGATACAGAATTCCTGACACCCCAACTTAAATTCTATAACATAAACCTAATACACAAGTCTCAGACATTCACCATGACTGAACTCAACTCAACTCATATGATTGTGTGTGTATGGAAAATAGGAAATTGACAAGTAAACGCCTGTGTGTATAGGAAATAGTGTATGAACATTGTCAGGTTTTAGAGTGTCAAAATGACAGTTTCACATAGTACCCCAATTGATACTCACACATACATATATATATGTATGAACTAATTATATATATAAGGTAAAAGTAAGGGACTGTTACCTCCTCCCTTCTCTCAAATTGTAGCACCCAGTTTCCCAAATGAGGATAATTTTGAAATTTCATGTTTATAATTATTTTAAAAATAATATTTAATTCATGATATGATTTTTGGTAATTTTAAATCATTTTAAAATTATTTAAATCAATGACTTGTGGTTTTGACGTTTTGCTAGTGAAACCCTAGAGACTGTTTCACCCAGAGCCTAACCATGTGATTATGATATTTTAATATCATTTTTGGCCTAAGAATATTTTTGTATTTGACCTCTTTGAATTATTTTGATATTATTTTATTATTTATGATATTGTTTTGGGGTTATTTGAGTCGGGTTCGAATTTCAACTCAATCCGACTTGAAACGGGGACCCGGGAGTAGTTTGACTCTAGTGGGACCCACACACTAGTTAGGCATGGCCCACATGATATTAATTTTACTCCACATGATAGAAATATTTTAGTTAGAGGTTAGACTAATTATTATGGATAAGGTTAGTGTGATTAGAGACTTTAGAATGACTAATTTAGCCCCAACCAATTAGCCCTTTCCTAATACTCATAGAATAGGTTAGTGGGGGCATTTTGGACCTTACCATAATAGGACAAATAGCCCCATATGGCCAACCACTTTGGGAGAGGATAGGCTCAAGTTCATTTCATTATTCTCATCCACACTCTCTCTCTTGTTCTTCCCCAAATTCCTAGAGAGCAATCCCTAGCAATTTCTCCACCAAATCCTTCCATTTCACTACCAAATCTTCTTCTTTCCTTCTCCATTCTAGCTAAGGAGGAGGCTACCCAAGTTTGGGAGGATTCGGAGCTCGTTCGTGTCCTTTTGGAATCTCTACGTGTCGGTGTCGCTCCGGGAAGGTTTTTCTTTGATTCGATCTACCGGGAGGTATAAATCCCTTCTCTTTTTCATTTTCTCATACATATAGGTCTATTTTGAACCCATAGGAATGACCCCCATGGTTGTATCTCTATTTGTGTCCATTTCGTGTCCATTTGGAGGTCATAGGAGTGTCCTTTGTGTTGTGGTTGTGTCCATGTAGGAAAATCCCAAATTTGGACACACTATGTGTTGTTGTTATGTATGAATGAATTATTACATGTTTAATCTCATATTTTTGTATTGGAGATGTGTTCTATAGTGTCTCATATATATATATATATATATATATATATATATATATATATATTAGTGTAGAGAGTGAGTTCTTGATATATTATGTTATATACTTGTGTTCTTTTGTCTCAACTACCTAAATCCGTCATGATTTTTATCCACGTTTTTAATTTCAGCCCTAACTTAGAAATGTCATAACTTCTAGCTCAAAGTTCGGTTTAATCTCCCGTTTTTTTAAAGGAAGCGTATTGAAGTTAGATTTCCAAAAACATGTATTAATAGGCCTAATTCTTTCTGTAACTCTCTGGAGAATTATTTGAGTGTCAGCTGTACGAAAGACAAACGCGTTCTCGGTGTTTTTGCGATTCCGGGAGTTTTCGAAAACGAAAACGCGATCCGTTTGAAGTTTCGGAAAGCTAACATATAGATCTATAACATAATTTAATCCTAAATTTTAATTCATGCTGAGATGGTACAGTATTGATTATTAGTAGGAGTTACTATTCGGCATATGCATCTTGTGCACCCTTGTGTGTAATATAATGTTCTATTTGATTTTAACCCATGCTAATGTATATACATTATGTAATTAAATAGAGAATGCAAGCATGAGTAAATGGTTAAATAAATGATGTTTGAGGTGTAAGTATCCTATCTAATGTAAGCATGTATAAGTATGGCTTGTGATAAATATGTAGGTTCCATAGTATGTAATGTATGGTGCATATAGTGGTGCAAGAGAATAAATGAATAATGAATGAATGCAAGCATGAATGTAATGTAATAATAGATGTAATACATGATATGTTAGATGAATGAAATGATATATATATATGATATATATCCTCTTTACATTAATGTATATATATGGTTGAATGCAAGCATGTAGGAATGCAATTAATGTAATGTATGTAAGCAATACATAAATGCATGAATGAAAGAATGATATACAATGCATGCATGAAAGTATATAATGAATGCTAGATATAAATGCAAAGTATATATGTAATGATAGATATGAATGCATAATGTATAAATATTGTAAATACAATATCAGATTTCATATGTAGACATAGAACCAATGTATAGCTGATATTTAGATTGAATGTTAGTTCATTTTAGGTTGTTCGAACACTGAACTGTCCATGTAAGCATATATACCTTCCTTTTCCTATTGCCAAGCCAATTTTAGTTTTCAATATAGTGGAATGTCTATGAATGTAATGTTAACCTTCAACCCCTTAATTCGAAATGTTAGTTAATTTCAGTATTAGACAATGCATGAGCCGTATGCATATGGGATGTTGGCTTAATGGCAGATTTCAGATAACATGGTTCATTTTATGTGGTTAGTTACACCAGTTTATGGGATAGCTCACTTTAGTTTATATGTAAATGTGGAACTAAACGGAGAATGAACTTCACCCTCTGCACAAGGACACCCCACTCTATATCAACCACCATGCCATGTAACCCTTCTCTAAATGATTGCTATAATATATATAGATTTATGTAAAGTATAGATGCATGTTAGTTATAACTTAAATAGTCTCTACTCTAATGTAAATAGATATATACTTGTAGCCATGCATGTTAAGTATAATACATGTGTAATATAGATGGGTTAGCTTTGTGCCATGTGTAGTGTAAACTCATAACTAGTGTTGATTTCTCTTTTCATGTACACCTCCATGTTCACACACACACATAGCTTTACATGTTAGTTCCTTTCTCTTATATATATATATATATATATATATAAAATATAGAATATGCATGATAGTGATGTATCTTGATGTGTGACTTGTGTTGGCTTGTATAGCCTTGTGATCGGTGTGTGACTGCTAGCCTAGGCTTGGTTAGGCCTGGTGAGACTTATTAGACTTGTTTGGGCTAGGACTTGACCTAGTTGACTAGTGTGGTTGACTAGAGTTGACCAAGTGTTGACTTTAGTCTAGTTTGACCTAGACAGCATGCAGATGCATTATAGATTACTATTATCATCCCCTGTATATATCTTGACTTGTGTTGCTCTAACTAGGAGTCAGGTACCTCATCTCGGACAGTACATTTACTTCAGATATTCAGATACGAGGCGAGTACATTCTCTGACCGTTTCATACTTGTCTGGATTTATATTTTTGCTCTAGATTGCTGTACTTGATGCTGACACGATCATTATCACGGATTATTACTATATGGATCTTCTTCTGAGATGTTATCTCCTTGTATTCACTAAATACATATTGTGATGTGCGTTTCACTTACATATTGTATTTATTGAATATCCTTATCATTGTACACTCATTGTGCATATTGTACTCTCATTATCACATTGAGCCATTGTACAAGCCATTGTACAGGCCATTGTATAAGCCATTGTACAAGCCATTGTATAAGGTAACGTAACTGAATTGGATCCTTGTGTATTGATTGGGGAGGGAGAGTAAAATTGGTTATATGATCAATCCTATTGTATAAGAAATTATATATGTCTATTGTACACCCACGTACAAAGGAGTCCCATTTTATTGTATAACCTAACCCGTTTATATAACCATATTGTGCTCTAAATCACATGTTGCTTACAGTTCTTACTTATCATATATAGATATTTTCCATTATCAAATCTCTGCTGTTTTCATATACATTCTTCTTTCAGCATTTCATGTACCTTACTCTATTGCATGCTTTATATTTCCTAACATGATATGAACTGCGTGAGATGTTTTGTGCTCGCTCCCGTCCTGACTGGACCTGTTGCAAATTTTACAAAGGATGATGAGGAACCCTGCACCCTTACTTAGAGTTTGCCTAGTTGACACTCGTGACCTAGACCCCTGGGGAGGTTCAGGCAGCTGCTCAGGATGATACCTTGTATAGTGTAGATAGCTTAGACTGTCCTTTCTTTTCATATTTAGCTGTTGTCTTATTTTCAGAGTTGTATATTTTAGAGATGTTGAGACTTTGTTATTTCTTTCTGCTGTACCTCAGTTGAGGATTTCTTATCTATTTTCCATCATGCTATATTCTACCTTAGATTGTGATTGAGTTGTACCTCTGTGTTGGCCTCCTTATGGAGAGTATTCATATTATGTTAGTTATAGTTCATAACCTAGAACAACGTTTTACCGCCGACACTGCGGCGTAGGCTGGGCGTTGTTACGTTCTCGTACCCTCACAGTGGGTGCGGGTCGTGACACATTTTTAGTTGTGGCCCATGCAGGTCGAGTTTATATAGTGGTATTCGAACTAGAGTATCACTACAGCCTGCAGTAGGATTAGGATATTTTTGGAGGTACTCAATCACATTAAAAAAAACTCTTAATCCGATTTCTTTTGTCTAAAATTGTTGCTTATTGACTTCCCTTGAATATAAACTTTTCTTCTTAAATTTTTGCTTCATTCTCAGAAATTGCTTCTTGTTTTGATCTGTCTTCATGATGGTTATGAAGACACGATCTCATCGCTTCGGTTCGGGGGATACTATCGAGAGGCTGGCCACCTCTCGTCCTGTTCATCAGGGCCTCGAGACCGCAGCTTCTGTTGTGTCGACTCAGGTTGGCGTTTCTGCTATATTGGAGGTACACCTCCGTCTGTACAGACTTTTTCCTTCATTTCCGGTTTCTCTCAGCAGCAGCTATTCATGCAGCATCAGCATCAGAGATTTGTGTAGTATCAGCATCAGGCTGGAGAAAACCAGCAGGGCGAGCTATCGTCAGGACAGTCGAGGATGCACAGACCGTTGGAGATCTTGCTGCAAGTTCCGTTCTTCTCAATTCCATTCCCGCAATTGTCTTTTATAATTACCTTAAAATCCGATTCCATCTGTTCCTTGTTGATTGATTAATTTTGTCATGTTACTCTTTTGTTGTGTTTGTTTTTTTCTTCTGAGAAAATTATATGGGCTAGGTCGCCTAAATCATGGGATCTATAATCCTCGATAGTCGTATTAGTTGGCATAGTGAGGACATGTAGTCAGATTTTGGATGTATTCTCGGGTATGGAAATTTAAGGTTTTCGCCGTCGCATGCGGCAGTACGAAAATTTTAAATACCATGAACCTAGAGGTATGTACCTTAGTCAAGGACTCTGTGATTATCGTAGCCTTGCTCACTAGCATGATGAAGACTCTGGACAACATGATTTTGGACAGACGCATATGATTAACAGATTGTATCTTGAGAAGGTTTAAACATTATACCCTTTTGATTGTTATAAATGACTTAGGAGTAGGGATATTTAGTTTTGTAGAGCTTATTCATAGGTAGTTCCTTCATAGTATAATGGTATGATAACTTGTAGAGTATTTGTATCCTAGAGGTGATAGTTAGCATTGGTGTTAGAATAGTAACCCATTACAGATAATTCTCCTGTTATCTATAATACCAACCAGTTACATATAGGATGGTAGACAGCCCTACAACCTTGATGATTGTTGTTCCCTTACCTTCCCAATTAGGACACCCTAGATTGTTTGTGTGTTGATACCATATTACTGTTTTGACCTAGAATGATTAGTGTACCTAGGTGAGACTTCCAACTGCTACGGTATGCCCTGACCTTGTATACTATTCCTTCAATTGCATGATTTAGATAAAAAAAATTTTAGACCTTGATTGTTGGGAAATAGGGACGTCACTCCATTAGTATCAGTTGTAGATATATATGGGTTAGTCCTTGATGTGGGGATGTGTGTCTATAAACATGTAGCTTAGGAGATTTAGGAGAGATTATAGTATCATCCTTGATAGGATGTACTAGTCTTTTGGTGAGTATAAATGTGTTATGAGAGATAGGGGCCTATATGTCTTAGTAATGCATCGTTCCTATGGTAATAAAATGTATTAATAGATGGTTAATAGGAAGATAATAGTTTGAGCATACCTATAGCCTATGATCAGTTCATTTTCATCCTTAGTTAAGACCACTTTAAAATAGGTCCAGTCCCTTGGATATAGGTTCAAGTCCATATTCTATTGAAGTTCCATTACCGTCGTACAGCAGAGCAGTATTGGAGGTATTCCTAGATTGACACTTTTTAGATATCCGTTTATCATTCCAGTGTTAGGAAGTGTTACCTTAGATATTGGGTAGGTTATAGGCTCTAGAAGGAGTACTATCGATCTTAAATTTCGAGGACGAAAATTTTCTAAGGTGGGTAGAGTTGTAGCACCCAGTTTCTCAAATAAGGATAATTTTGAAATTTTATGTTTATAATTATTTTAATAATGATATTTAATTCATGATATAATTTTTGGTGATTTTAAATCATTTTAAAATTATTTAAATCAATGACTTGTGGTTTTGACGTTTTGCTAGTGAAACCCTAGAGACTGTTTCACCTAGAGCCTAACCATGTGATTATAATTTTTTAATGTCATTTTTGGCCTAAAGATAATTTTGCATTTGACCTCTTTGAATTATTTTGATATTATTTTATTATTTATGATATTGTTTTGGGGTTATTTGAGTCGGGTTCGAATTTTAACTCAATCCGACTTGAAACGGGGACCCGGGGTAGTTTGACTCTAGTGGGACCCACACACTAGTTAGGCATGGCCCACATGATATTAATTTTACTCCACATGATAGAAATATTTTAGTTAGAGGTTAGACTAATTATTATGGATAAGGTTAGTGTGATTAGAGACTTTAGAATGACTAATTTAGCCCCAACCAATTAGCCCTTTCCTAATACTCATAGAATAGGTTAGTGGGGGCATTTTGGACCTTACCATAATAGGACAAATAGCCCCATATGGCCAGCCACTTTGGGAGAGGATAGGCTCAAGTTCATTTCATTATTCTCATCCACACTCTCTCTCTTGTTCTTTCCCAAATTCCTAGAGAGCAATCCTACCAATTTCTCCACCAAATCCTTTCATTTCACCACCAAATCTTCTTCTTTCCTTCTCCATTCTAGCCAAGGAGGAAGCTACCCAAGTTTGGGAGGATTCGGAGCTCGTTCATGTCCTTTTGGAATCTCTACGTGTCGGTGTCGCTCCGGAAAGGTTTTTCTTTGATTCGATCTACTGGGAGGTATAAATTCCTTCTTCTTTTCATTTCCTCATGCATATAGGTCTATTTTGAACCCATAGGAATGACCCCCATGGTTGTATATCCATTTGCGTCCATTTCGTGTCCATTTGGAGGTCATAGGAGTGTCCTTTGTGTTGTGGTTGTGTCCATGTGGGAAAATTCCAAATTTGGACACACTATGTGTTGTTGTTATGTATGAATGAATTATTACATGTTTAATCTCATATTTTTGTAATGGAGATGTGTTCTATAGTGTCTCATATATATATATATATATATATATATATATATATATATATATATATATATTTTATATATATATATATATATATATATTTTATATATATATATATATATATATATATATATATATATATATATATATATATATATATATATATATAGTGTAGAGAGTGAGTTCTTGATATATTATGTTATATACTTGTGTTCTTTTGTCTCAACTACCTAAATTCGTCATGATTTTTATCCACATTTTTAATTTCAGCCCTAACTTAGAAATGTCATAACTTCTAGCTCAAAGTTCGGTTTAATCTTCCGTTTTTTTTAAAAGAAGCGTATTGAAGTTAGCTTTCCAAAAACATGTATTAATAGGCCTAATTCTTTGTGTAACTTTCTGGAGAATTATTTGAGTGTCAGCTGTACGAAAGACAAATGCGTTCTCGGTGTTTTCGCGATTCCGGGAGTTTCCGGAAACGAAAATACGATCCGTTTGAAGTTTCGGAAAGCTAACACATAGATCTATAACATACTTTAATCCTAAATTTTAATTCATGCTGAGATGGTACAGTATTGATTATTAGTAGGAGTTACTATTCGGCATATGCATCTTGTGCACCCTTGTGTGTAATATAATGTTCTATTTGATTTTAACCCATGTTAATGTATATACATTATGTAATTAAATAGAGAAGTATGGCTTGTGATGAATATGTAGGTTCCATAGTATGTAATGTATGGTACATATAGTGGTGCAAGAGAATAAATAAATGATGAATGAATACAAGCATGAATGTAATGTAATAATAGATGTAATGCATGATATGTTAGATGAATGAAATGATATATATATATGATATATATCCTCTTTACATTAATGTATATATATGGTTGAATGCAAGCATGTAGGAATGCAATTAATGTAATGTATGTAAGCAATACATAAATGCATGAATAAAAGAATGATATACAATGCATGCATAAAAGTATATAATGAATGCTACATATAAATGCAAGGTATATATGTAATGATAGATATGAATGCATAATGTATAAATATTGTAAATGCAATATTAGATTTCATATGTAGACATAGAACCAATGCATAGCTGATATTTAGATTGAATGTTAGTTCATTTTAGGTTGTTCGAACACTGAACTGTCCATGTAAGCATATATACCTTCCTTTTTCTATTGCCAAGCCAATTTTAGTTTTAAATATAGTAGAATGTCTATGAATGTAATGTTAACCTTCAACCCCTTAATTTGAAATGTTAGTTAATTTCAGTATTAGACAATGCATGAGCTTTATGCATATGGGATGTTAGCTTAATGGCAGATTTCAGATAACATGGTTCATTTTATGTGGTTAGTTACACCAGTTTATGGGATAGCTCACTTTAGTTTATATGTAAATATGGAACTAAACTGAGAATGAACTTCACCCTCTGCACAAGGACACCCCACTCTATATCAACCACCATGCCATGTAACCCTTCTCTAAATGATTGCTATAATATATATAGATTTATGTAAAGTATAGATACATGTTAGTTATAACTTAAATAGTCTCTACTCTAATGTATATAGATGTATACTTGTAGCCATGCATGTTAAGTATAATACATGTGTAATGTAGATGGGTTAGCTTTGTGCCATGTGTAGTGTAAACTCATAACTAGTGTTGATTTCTCTTTTCATATACACCTCCATGTTCACACACACACATAGCTTTACATGTTAGTTCCTTTCTCTTATATATATATATATATATATATATATATATATATATATATATATATATATAATATAAAATATGCATGATAGTGATGTATCTTGATGTGTGACTTGTGTTGGCTTGTATAGCCTTGTGATTGGTGTGTGACTGCTAGCCTAGGCTTGGTTAGGCCTAGTGAGACTTATTAGACTTGTTTGGGCTAGGACTTGACCTAATTGACTAGTGTGGTTGACTAGAGTTGACCAAGTGTTGACTTTAGTCTAGTTTGACCTAGACAGCATGCAGATGCATTATAGATTACTATTATCATCCCCTGTATACATCTTGACTTGTGTTGCTCTAACTAGGAGTCAGGTACCTCATCTCAGACAGTACATTTACTTCAGACATTCAGATACGAGGCGAGTACATTCTCTGACCGTTTTATACTTGTCTGGATTTACATTCTTGCTCTAGATTATTGTACTTGATGCTGACACGATCATTATCACGGATTAGTACTATATGGATCTTCTTTTGAGATGTTATCTCCTTGTATTCACTAAATACATATTGTGATGTGCGTTTCACTTACATATTGTATTTATTGAATATCTTTATCATTGTACACTCATTGTGCATATTGTACTCTCATTATCACATTGAGCCATTGTACAAGCCATTGTACAAGCCATTGTATAAGCCATTGTATAAGCCATTGTATAAGGTAACGTAACTGAATTGGATCCTTGTGTATTGATTGGGGAGGGAGAGTAAAATTGGTTATGTGATCAATCCTATTGTATAAGAAATTGTATATGTCCATTGTACACCCACGTACAAAGGAGTCCCATTTTATTGTATAACCTAACCCGTTTACATAACCATATTGTACTCTAAATCACATGTTGCTTACAGTTCTTACTTATCATATATAGATATTTCCCATTATCAAATCTCTGTTGTTTTCATATACATTCTTCTTTCAGCGTTTCATGTACCTTACTCTATTGCATGCTTTATATTTCCTAACATGATATGAATTGCGTGAAATGTTTTGTGCTCGCTCCCGTCCTGACTGGACCTATTGAAAATTTTACAGAGGATGATGAGGAACCCTGCACCCTTACTTGGAGTTTGCCTAGTTGACACTCGCGACCTGGACCCCTGGGGAGGTTCAGTCAGCTGCTCAGGATGATACCTTGTATAGTGTAGATAGCTTAGACTGTCCTTTCTTTTCATGTTTAGCTGTTGTCTTATTTTCAGAGTTGTATATTTTAGAGATGTTGAGACTTTGTTATTTCTTTCTGCTGTACCTCAGTTGAGGATTTCTTATCTATTTTCCATCATGCTATATTCTACCTTAGATTGTGATTGAGTTGTACCTCTGTGTTGGCCTCCTTATGGAGAGTATTCATATTATGTTAGTTATAGTTCATGACCTAGAACAGCGTTCTACCGCCGATACTGCGACGTAGGCTGGGCGTTGTTACGTTCTCGTACCCTCACAGTGGGTGCGGGTCGTGACACAAATTTCCTGGCACTTGGCACCCTCCTATAACCACATACATACACTCTCCCCATCCTCTATTCACTCACTCATCTGCCCATAACTGCTGCTCACCCCAACCAATCAAAACCCCTGCCTAACTGATAGGACCTGCCATGGCAAAACCAGGCTAAGCCAAGACAAGCAAGGCTGCCTGGCCAACCTTCCTCACAGAACCTGGGTTGAACCCAGTTCAGCCCCTAATATTTCAGAGAGACATTCCCTCTCTAATACAATACTCAGTAAACAGGGAAAAATAGTGAAAAACAGTGACTATCTAATCATTGTGATCAAAACAGTAACCATACCCAGTTCAGTCCCAAAATCAGTTGTGTGTGTGGTGTGTTGACAGTTAGAATGTGTGTATAAATGCAAAATGGGACAGCAATAAGTATCTCAGGTTATGCTCTCAGTTGACAGTGTAGATAGTAGTGCAATGTAGATTAATGTGTGTATACCTGTCGAATTATGTGTAATAATCTCAGATTCTAATGTGTAATATCAGCAGTATGATGTGGGTATAGATAGCAGGAATGAAAATTCTATTTTTAGGGGAGAGGGTTCTCAGTTGTCAGTTAGCTGGGTTGTACATAACAGTGCCCTGTTATCAGTCCAAAATATCTCAAAATTCAATGATTAACACCAATCATAAGAGCCCTAACACATACATCATCGTATACACATATAAATGAACCATTACATGATAATAAATCAATATTTAAAACAGTTTAAGGATTACAATTAACTCTCGGAACTTCGACAGTGACCTTGAGTATCAGACATTTAGAAAAAACCAATTTTCAAACTAAAACCCAATAAATTATCAAATTGATTGCGCCAACACAAGTACACATGTCCTAGGGGTGCATTCGTGTCCAGAAAACTGGACACGAAAGTGTCCAAAACTAAATTCGAATTTATCAGAAAACTGGAAAAATAATCGTCGTGCAGCCATGTCGAGCCTTCGTGGGCTCGACACAGTACTCGAGGTGAGTCGAGCTCATGTATAGCGGTTCGCCCATAGTAGGGCTTCGTGATGAAGTGTCTGCATTGTGTCCAATCAAGCCGTGTCCAAAGAAATCAACGCGTATCAGACGCGATTTTCGTGTGCGGGCAGTTCAGTGTAAAACCCGTACGAGCTCGATAACTTCAAGAATACTCCACAAAATCATCTCAAACTTTGGGAGAGTGGTGACAGAGGTTGCCCCCTCGTGTCCACCAAAACTCGTGTCACGAGAGGCCGTGTCGTGTCCTGTGTCGACCCCGAGCAGCAGGACAGCCGCACGAGGCCTTGTGCACGCGTTCGTGTCCAATATTGGACACGAAAACCAACCCAATACTTGCTCAATCATATACAAACATAATCTACATATGATATGCTTTCCAATTATGTTATTTGTTTAGAAAAACATTAACATTCAATCCATTGAGGCATTTTAACAAACACCTTAAATAATACATAGACACGTGTCCGATACGGACACCAAACGGACACGAAATCTACCCAAATTTCGGGGACACCTAGGGGACTCCTAGATCTAGCCATAAATACAAAGAAAACCGAAATTTAAATCAATTTAAAGGATTTTACCTATATGTGCAAAAAGCTTGTAAAAGCTTCAAATGGGGGATTCTTCCTCTTAATGGCAAAAGCTCCAAATTGATCGAAAGCTGGGATTAAACCCCAAAATCAGAAAATAGGAGAGTATTAGGTTCTAATGCAAGAAACTAGGATTAAAAAAGAATAAAAATGGATTTATGGGGATTTTTGGAAGGGGGAAGAATACCTCTCTTTCTCCAAGTGTTGGAATAAAATAAAGGAGGCAAGCCCTAATGAATAAGTGTTTATATAAGGTGGGGATCCCCATGTGGCTGGTCATTTAGGGTTTGGTTAGGGTTAGGGTGTCAAATAATGGGCCATGGGCCAAGTCACAAGTCATTAAGTCCTTAAATCACTAGTCCTTTCATTAAAATCACAAACCATGAAATAATTTCACTTAAACTAATCCTCTCATTCTAAAAATAATCTCTAATGACTAAAAGTAGGTTAACCTAAGTTAGACTAGGGTCACCATGGCTAGGGTTAGCTTCTAGGCTAGTCCACTAGGTCTCAACAAGTCAAGGTCAACTAGAATTCACCAATTCAATAAATTATCAATTAATTCAAATAAGTCAAAATGACCAAATTACCCCTAGGCTAAAAATGATAATTAAATCATCCTAATGACATGGTTAGGCTCTAGGTCATGCAGTCTCTCAGGTTACACTAGCAAGACCTCAAAATCACAAGCCATGACTTAAGGCAGTTTTTAAATAGTTTAAAAATTATTAAAAATCACCAAAAATCATAATGTGAAATAAATATGAATAATTAATAATTATAATTACAAATTTTTAAAATTACCCTCATCTGAAAAACTGGGTGTTACAACACATTTGGATCACGATCACTCTCTAATTTTTCAACAATAATCCCATTTATCCGGGACCAGGTGGTGTCTGGATTGGGTACGGGGCCTTAGATCCGACCCCCACATCTTGTGGGAAATTTGTATACATTAACTTTTTTAATTCCAATTTTATTCTCAAAATTTACTGGATTGTTCTCTGTTGGTGAGCTTGTCACGACCCGCACCCTAGAGTAAGGGCACGAGAAGTGGGTACGTCCAACCTACGTCGCAGTGTCGGCGGTAGAACGCTGTCCTAGGTCACAACATCTAACAATATAAAGCTAAACAGTTTATACTTCCCGAATGGGAGTGACATAGCAGAAAGTAACTCAATCACAACTAAGGCAGATGATAAGATAGCAGATAGATAGATAATACTGCTGAAAAGAAAGGAAATCCCAAGTACAACAGAGAGTCTAAGTGTCTAAGATAAATACATATCCCCAGTATCAAATATATACAATCATCCATAGAGTACTGTAAATGAAAACATCCTAGTCTAGAGGTGTGTCATCCACAGCTAGTGGGACCTGCTGCTGGTCCAGGTCCAACATCTCATCTAAGGTAGAACTATAAAAGGTATCCACACCGGCCTCCTCCTCGTCCTCTGTAATATTTTCAACAGGTCCAGCCAGGACAGGAGCGAGCACAATACATCTCAACAGTTCATAGCAGGTTAGAAAATATAATCATGCGGTAAAGTAAGATACAAGAACTAAAAGAAGATACAGGATGTAAACAGAGAAAGCTGTAATAGAAATATATATACTGTAATAGAGAACTATCAGTGGCTAGTGAGTCAGAGTACAATATAAACATGTGAATGGCATAGGAGATTCTGGGAATTATACTATAGAGTGATCTGGGAATTACACTAATTGGATATTATTCATATGTCTACTTCTACTCCTCCGTACCCCTAATCAATACACAAGGATCCAGCCAGGTTATGTTATGATTCCATGTAATGGCCCACAAGGGGTGATACATGGTAAGCCCATAAATGGGTGATCTGGGAATGCCCATAAATGGGATGATTCAAAGAAGACTCTGTGATCATGAGAGTACATGTCACAAGTGATCAATGAACCGTGAAGCATAGTGATACGTCATGTAAGTGAAACGCACAAAACATGTAGTATACGATGCTCCCTGAGGGGATAACATCTCAAGAAAGGATCCATATAGTACTAATCCGTGTGACCAATGTGACAATATCAAGTAAAGTAATTTAAAGTAGGAAAATAATTCTAAACAGGATATGAAATGATCAGAGAATGTACTCGCCTGGTATCTGAGTGTCCAACTGAAATGTACTGTCCGAGGAGTGGTGTCTGGCTCCTATTTAGAACAGCACAAGTCACAACAAGTCCAGAATGGTAAAATGAAGTACTACAATGCATTCTACATGAATCTAGGTCAATCTAGGCCAAAGTCAACTCTTGGTCAACTCTGGTCAACCCTAGAAGTCAAATTAGGTCAACTATAGTCAAACTAGGTCTAACAAGTCTAAACTAGTCTATTCTATCAAGCACACACCAATTCTAGACTGTACAAGTCTACTAGACACTCACTAGGTAACAGACACACCCATAGGCCATGAGCACTAGGCTATAGGCTATATCATGCCTATAGACCAACCACAAATCACTATGCACATATCAATATATATATCTACATATAATACACACACATTATAATGTATAGGGCACATGAATGTGCATCTCCCATATAATATATCCATGAAGGATAGGAAATGGAAAGGTGATGTTGTATATGTGTGTGTGTGTGAGAGACATGAGGGCAAAGTGTCATGAGAGTGTGTAGACAGGTAATAGAGTGTGTGAGGAAAACAATATGTAATAGCAATGTGATAGAGTGTTGAATTCAGTTTGTGTGTGCACTGAACCATCCAATGTGGTTCAGGATGTGAGGACAGTGAGCTAAAAGAAGGAACCTGTGTGTGTGAGTGTGGAAGAGGAGTGGTACATGTGAGGCCTGTGTGTTTACACATATAAACCTATGTAACAGGAAGGGTTAAATAGAGGGTGTGTGACAGGAAGGTGGGGGGGTAGGCTAGTGTGTGATATGTGACAGTGCATAATCTGAAAATAGTGAATCAAACATAAAACAGTGAATCCAATATTGACAGTTCATGAACCAGTGAAGCCCATTCTCAGGTTTGGTGTATGTGCATAAATGAAATAAAAGAAAAATAGTGCAATGTGTATCTCAGGTATTTGTTCCTAAATCCCAATTCCATGTACAGTGAAATACAATGTCAACAACTAAAACTGAATTCAAACAACCCAGATATGTACAAACATTCCAAACCCAATTAAACTCAGATTTCAGGTTTTTCTGAAACCTATGACAGAAAATTAGAATATTACAGTATGTGTGTGTTTGAATGTGTGAAAGAGTGTCTACATGTGTGTGTGTAGAGGGTGCCATAGGTTCTCAGAATTAGTGACATGTCTCAGATTCAACCAAGGTTCAATTCTCAGTTTAACATTTCAGTTAGCATGGAAATCTCAGTATTAACATTAACATTTGAAAATCAAACCCAATTTAGTTCCAAAGCTGATTTCTTCTCAATTCAATTTATAAATCCCAAGATCAAATGAACCAAGAGTTCATTTCACTTCTCAGTTATCTAAAACCCAATTCGAAAACATATTTTAATCAAATCAAACTCAAATTCAGTTGGAAAACTAGGATCAAATGACAGAACCAAAATATTGTATAGAGAGTATCAGTCCATATTTTGCCCAATCCAGTATTCGAATTCCAACACTCTCGACTACAACTAAAACTAATCTTAAAAATCAACTCAACAGGGGCTAATATACATGCATATGAGTATACATGGCAAAAAAAATTGAGATTAGCTGTGATCGGAATTAAAAGTTTGAAATGGAGGGCAGTACATATGGTATCAGTCATATCAGGAATAACAATGCACAAGGAAATTCAGAATTTTGAAATCATTAAACCATCTAATTTACAATTATCAAGTTGGTAAATAATGTTATACATGTAAGGGTACTAGAAAGTGCATTCGTGTCCAAGTTTTGGACACGAATCATGTCTAGAATACCATACGAACACAGAACCAAACAATGTACAAATAATCATCGTGCATGCGTACACGTGCATCCCACACACGACATACGACACGACACGACACGTGCTCGTGTCCAGAGGTTCATCTAGGATAGATCTAGGTCTGACACATACTGTACTGGGTCCACGAGTCCCACAGACACGACACACGTGTCAGTGGTGTCTGTGCACTCACTCAGCAGCCCGCGTGTGACAGCTCGCGGCCAATGCGGCATCAATTTCTCCGTGCACAGACCACGAGACACTCCCAAATTTTAGGAGCATGGTCGCAGACGTTGCCCCAAGGTTCACACAAAAATTTAGGAGACGACGTGTCCTATGTCCAGAGAAAAGGAGCCCGTGATGCAGGACACGGCCTACGGGCTCGTGCTGCGTGTCCACGTGCAAAAACAGGACACAAATGGACACGAAACACCAGGACACCTTCACAAAAGTTAATACACACATCTAGATCTTCAAATCCATGCAATTACATTTCAAAAATATGAAAATTAATTCCTATGTGGCATTTTTACAAACACCTAGTATATCAATACGATACGTGTCCGATACGGATACGAAATGGATACGAATATTGCCCAAATTTTGTGGGTAGTTAGGTAACCCCTAAACCTAACCTATTATGCAAGAAAATTAGGAAGAAACAAGTGTTTAGGTGGTTTACCTATTGAGTATCAAAACTCAAGAACAAGCTTCAAAGAGGGGATTCCAAATGGCAACTCCAAATCTCCAATCAATGCAAAAACTGAGGTGATCCTCCAAAAACAGTATATAAACATAAATTAGATCCTATTGCAAAAGGCTAGGATTAAAAAGAAGCTAAAATGAATTAATTAGGAATTTTGAGCATAGGAGGAATTACCTCTCCTCCAAAAATTAGGTCAAACCTAAAAGAGGCAAGAACACTCTTAAGAGACTACTTATTGTCACGCCCCGATTCATAGAGTCATTTATTCACATATTTTATCTCTTGGAATCGATCGTCCTCGCTTGGGCGTGATGCCGTACAAGTCTGGTATTGCACTTGTACAAGGCAAAGATGGTACATAATCGATTATTCTTCAAATAGGAATACATCGCAGCGGCAGAAGCAGATAAATTGAATTTAATGAGGACAATCTTTCTTATTGAATAGAAGTACATCACTTCTTTATAGCAGTGGAGAAAAAGAGTAACTTAAAGCCACACAGAGATATGTAGAACTTTATTCTCTTTATTGATAATTGAAGAAGAGTACAAGACTTGTATTGAAGTAAAATGATTACAGCACATCTCACTTTATATTGGAAACCAACAGAACAATGCTATACAGCTTACATTTGATATTTGGATACAATGGATTACAACTTGATATACCTACTTGGCTTACAATCTCACTGGTACAACTGATTACAATGTTCCATACATTATGCCCTTTATAAACAGAAGACATCATCTTGTGCAAGGAGAGCTTCTGTATGCCCAACAAATCTTCGATGCCGCGGGACCAATCCAGCTAAACTTCGTGTGTAGAACATTCCAAGCACAAGCACCTGCCCACAAAATGTGGGACAGCACATCATCTATGTACTGGCGAGCAGAATCCAACCCACTCGCATAAACCAACATTTAAGTGATCATTTAAGCATGCATTTATTAGAGTAATCTTTCTATTTGGGGCCTAGCATCAGTTTACAGTTCATGGGCAATAATCAGAGTGAAGCATGTAAACATACTCTTAGTAGCATTCATGTGGACATATCATTTATCATTCTTGGTGTTATCATGCAAGGGCATCATTGAGGCATACTAGGTGGAACATGTTAAGCAGGCAAGTTAAACCAACTTATACAATATCACAATTATGTGATTTCTTACCGATAGCCGACTCCTCGTACCTGTATCAATTACAGGTTATCTGATATACTTACTCTGCCTGCACAAAAACATTCATTAGCATGCATCCTGACTACATGGTCACTGGTGTTGTTAAACCATATGGACTCTTCTCATTTCATTTCATTTTAAGATAATGCGGTCAGCATAGTAGGTGGCGAGCCTCTATGCCACCCCGCCTTATCCGTGCTCCCATAGCACTCATCATTATTTCCTCCTAGGCCGAATCGGTCCCCAGGGCCCTAGGAACCGTTCGAGGAAATTATTACTCAAACCTTGTATACAAGTTGTCCATGACCATACGAATGCGTGTCCGACTCGATTGTGAACAAAATCGCATGGTAAAATATATTAAGGAAAGTAAAGGCAACAGTGCATCATTAGTCATATTCAATGACTTATTCTTTTCATCATTACCATCATTTCACTTGGTGATCTCAACGATCCCAGCTTTATCATTTCTCATTCATTGCTTCATTGCAACGTATCTCATATCATTCCTTTCTTAAGAGGAACTTAACATTCATTCATTTCATAGGGACATTTATTCATTCATTCATTTCTTATGAGGGACAGGCAACATTTCATATTCTTGCAACAGTTATACAGATAGTACATGATTCTAGTGTTTCATTCAGTTCATTGGTTCGATAGCATAGCCAGTTCATTTCTTATTCTATCATTCATAAGGCATCTCATTATTCAAGTGTCTACTTGTTCCAGCAGTGTTAAGCATAAGGGGCAATGTTATCAATTCATTCTCAGGCAGTGAATCACATTAACAGTTCAATGTGTTATACATTTCAATAATTCTCAACAAAAGCATCTCTATTAAACAACAACTAACATAAGAGACATTTAGGGGCAGTTCATAGCATTTCAATACTTCATCTATTAAGCATGAAGGAGTAAGGAGGAGGAAGGACAGTTCCACTCACCCAAAATTCCACTAATCGTAGCTCCACCTGCGAGCCACGTTCCAATACCCATTCCGTCTAGCCAGCTAAGAGAGACTACATCAGTCTCAATTCTCCTGATTCCCAACATAAGTCACGGTCCAATATTCTGATCCCATCCAATAAGCCAACTAAATGCCTCGTGCGGAGCGGGGCATTACATAATATACCACTCAGAAAAAGTTTCGTCCTCGAAACTTAAGGAAACAAGTCTTCTACAAGATTCACTTAATCACCATGCGTTTACTCATTCAGCTTCAAATCAATATTCATTTCAGCCCACTCAGTCATTTCAAAATATCTATCCAACTGTACCATTTAAATCCATCAACGATTCGATCTGTCTATCTCTTTTTCAATTACTTGTAACTTCTCATTGATTCGCCAACATTTTCCTTATATTTCTATTTCGGTCGCAACATATCATTTTGTTTGGATCCATACACATATTTTAGGCGTCCCCAAAACATATGCATTTCAGCCAAAGTTCGTGCTAGTGCGATAAATTCTTCCCATAATGTTATCTCAGTCGCAACTAATCACTTCGGCTGGATCCATACACATATTTTAGGCGTCCCCAAAACATATGTACTTCAACCAACTTCCATGATAGTATAATTCGATCAGCCACGATATAACTCTCTTTCCCAATCAGACTTAGTATCCTTTCAATTGACTTATCACTTTATTCACTTTGCCACCATCACTATTTTCCAGGCCACCACTTAACATCAGATACAATCTCCATCCAAGCATAACATTTCTAACATTTGATCAAGGGTCTAACTTAGAGCCAATCATATCAAGGTTTCACAACAACAATCATTTTTCTTCCCAAATCCAACAACATTTTTCACCAAGGCAATTCATCTTTTCTAAAAGATACAATCCAACATCACCAGCTATCGATTATCCGAGTCAGGGTATAATTCTATGCAACAGTCAAGGTTAACCCAGCTACCCGACTATAGATACTTATCCAACATTTCCGTCATGAGCAGTCAATTCCATCTCATATAATAATTCACTATTCGATACATACAAATCAAGTCTCATCCCACGATTCCATTTCCCGCTATAGGCCGACACATAATCCTCAAGGGTCAAACATCTCTAAGGTTCATATTGGAGCATATACTTACAACTTATTATCCTTAGATCATACTCATCACCATCTCTCGTTCAATGCCACGAGGTCATTCTATGGGTCGCCAACGGCCATCTATTATTCGGTCCAGTCTCAATGGTTAGCTATACCGACAGCTATACCTAATCATTCAGGTGACTCCCCTAGAGTGGACGGCTACTAGGGTTATACTAGTTTCTTATTCTTAAGGCCAACCAGCAACCAACAGTTCTAAGGAACTCTACCCAAACCTATGGGTTTTAACTCAGTCTGAATAACTAATCGCCATTGTTGGTTATGCCAACAATTGGTCATGCAGCCCACAGTTTCTAGGGTCAAGTCTATCTATCTAGTGTCTTCCTCAAGGAATAATTCCCACAGAGGCTCACTCTAGACTTACCCAACGATCGACTAAGATCGATCTATCAACATTACGGTCAAATTCCAACCCGACAAACGATTCTCATCGTTCTAATAATCCATCAAGTAAATTCCTAATGATCCACATTTCTATTCAAATTCCTTTGTACCCACACGAACCAATAAGCCAATGCTAACTATTCAAGGGTCATCGATTCCGATAATCTTAATATAATTATGGAATCATACTATTCGGTCCGTATGACAGAGTCAAACCACTAAGTCATAAGCCAACAATCTATATCCCAACCAACAATCACCTATACCGACATTATCCAACATGTTTGCAATTTCTCGTTTCTATTTGTTTCTCAATCATCAACTATCTTACGGCATTCTTAATCTCATACAGTAATGGTCAAGTAGTTCATCCCATTCAATCCGACAATTTATGTATCACTTAACTATCCTCTAGGCAACAACAGTATTCTGAGTCACTACTTGTTATTTTTCTAGTACAATTCAATTCTTCAGCATCATGCATCTATGCAATGACTATCCTTTGGTGATCAAGATGGATTGACATCCATTACACCTTAGGATCAAGGCACAGATTTCTAATATCCCTTTGATTCACCGACAATATTTTTAAACTTTCAGCTTAGCAACCAACTTTGTATTAGCCATATTTGATTTGTATCCAACCAATCGAAGTCAACATTCAGATGTTCTAAGCCACAATATTCTCTAGCCAAGTCTATTTATCCGTAGCATACTAACTGTCTTACTAGCTCGAGTCATCACTCGACTAAACAATTTCTAACCAAGCCAACCGGTTACAATTTCTAGAATCTTGCTACCCAACATAGCATCACCGTCAGGGGACACTCGAGTCATCTAGCAACAATACATGACTCCCATCTATGTCTCGGCACTACCCAGTACTCACAGATAGTCTCATTGCTATTCTATGGAAAGGGTCAACATACATCTCGTTCTGAGGTGGTAGAGGCAATATACCACTCAGAAACGAAGCCATCCTTAAACAATACCAACTCAATCTATTCCGGACCTTCATGATCTATGATGATCACAACACTTAGCCAACATTTCGGTGTCTCAATCTCACAAGCCAACATTCTTAGGTCTCGAAAGTACTAGCGAGCACATATGTGTCAACTCACTAGTTCTGCTGAACTCATTCATCAATTATTCATTCCCAAATCTTTCTGCATTACATGCAATTCTCAACTTGTTACAGCATACCCAGCCACTTTTCTATATTCCCACATTTCTAACAGCATTCACAATATAGCATACTATGGCATCGAGTCATTGTTGGGTTATTTGTGTCCAAACCAACAACAATCATTCTTTCAGGGGCATCACAATGTATATAGACTTATTGTATGGAACATCCAGTGAGCAGCCAAGAGGGTCAATGATCTTTCAGACACGAACAACATAGGATGATTATAGAACAACAACAATATAATCGCAGAAGCAATCTTTGATTTAATCGCGGAAGCAACGTTGAGTGATCGCGGAAGCAACTTTGGTCAATCATCGATGCAACTTTGATTTGAAATGAACCAAAGAAGAGACCAAGGACGTAAAACCTGGCTCTGATACCAATTTGTCACGCCCCGATTCATAGAGTCATTTATTCACATATTTTATCTCTTGGAATCGATCGTCCTCGCTTGGGCGTGATGCCGTACAAGTCTGGTATTGCACTTGTACAAGGCAAAGATGGTACATAATCGATTATTCTTCAAATAGGAATACATCGCAGCGGCAGAAGCAGATAAATTGAATTTAATGAGGACAATCTTTCTTATTGAATAGAAGTACATCACTTCTTTATAGCAGTGGAGAAAAAGAGTAACTTGAAGCCACACAGAGATATGTAGAACTTTATTCTCTTTATTGATAATTGAAGAAGAGTACAAGACTTGTATTGAAGTAAAATGATTACAGCACATCTCACTTTACATTAGAAACCAACTGAACAATGCTATACAGCTTACATTTGATATTTGGATACAATGGATTACAACTGAACAATGCTATACAGCTTACATTTGATATTTGGATACAATGATATACCGACTTGGCTTACAATCTCACTGGTACAACTGATTACAATGTTCCATACATTATGCCCTTTATAAACAGAAGACATCATCTTGTGCAAGGAGAGGCTCACCACCTACTATAAACAGAAGACATCATGTTGTTGGATTCGGTCCCCATTGTATCCAAATAAAGGGCATATCATAGATGATGTCTTCTGTTTATAAAGGGCATAATGTATGGAACATTGTAATCAGTTGAACCAGTGAGATTGTAAGCCAAGTCGGTATATCATTGTATCCAATCTCACTGGTACAACTGATTACAATGTTCCATACATTATGCCCTTTATAAACAGAAGACATCATCTTGTGCAAGGAGAGCTTCTGTATGCCCAACAAATCTTCGATGCCGCGGGACCAATCCAGCTAAACTTCGTGTGTAGAACATTCCAAGCACAAGCACCTGCCCACAAAACGTGGGTCAGCACATCATCTATGTACTGGCGAGCAGAATCCAACCCACTCGCATAAACCAACATTTAAGTGATCATTTAAGCATGCATTTATTAGAGTAATCTTTCTATTTGGGGCCTAGCATCAGTTTACAGTTCATGGGCAATAATCAGAGTGAAGCATGTAAACATACTCTTAGTAGCATTCATGTGGACATATCATTTATCATTCTTGGTATTATCATGCAAGGGCATCATTGAGGCATACTAGGTGGAACATGTTAAGCAGGCAAGTTAAACCAACTTATACAATATCACAATTATGTGATTTCTTACCGATAGCCGACTCCTCGTACCTGTATCAATTACAGGTTATCTGATATACTTACTCTGCCTGCACAAAAACATTCATTAGCATGCATCCTGACTACATGGTCACTGGTGTTGTTAAACCATATGGACTCTTCTCATTTTATTTCATTTTAAGATAATGCGGTCAGCATAGTAGGTGGCGAGCCTCTATGCCACCCCGCCTTATCCGTGCTCCCATAGCACTCATCATTATTTCCTCCTAGACCGAATCGGTCCCCAGGGCCCTAGGAACCGTTCGAGGAAATTATTACTCAAACCTTGTATACAAGTTGTCCATGACCATACGAATGCGTGTCCGACTCGATTGTGAACAAAATCGCATGGTAAAATATATTAAGGAAAGTAAAGGCAACAGTGCATCATTAGTCATATTCAATGACTTATTTTTTTCATCATTACCATCATTTCACTTGGTGATCTCAACGATCCCAGCTTTATCATTTCTCATTCATTGCTTCATTGCAACGTATCTCATATCATTCCTTTCTTAAGAGGAACTTAACATTCATTCATTTCATAGGGACATTTATTCATTCATTCATTTCTTATGAGGGACAGGCAACACTTCATATTCTTGCAACAGTTATACAGATAGTACATGATTCTAGTGTTTCATTCAGTTCATTGGTTCGATAGCATAGCCAGTTCATTTCTTATTCTATCATTCATAAGGCATCTCATTATTCAAGTGTCTACTTGTTCCAGCAATGTTAAGCATAAGGGGCAATGTTATCAATTCATTCTCAGGCAGCGAATCACATTAACAGTTCAATGTGTTATACATTTCAATAATTCTCAACAAAAGCATCTCTATTAAACAACAACTAACATAAGGGACATTTAGGGGCAGTTCATAGCATTTCAATACTTCATCTATTAAGCATGAAGGAGTAAGGAGGAGGAAGGACAGTTCCACTCACCCAAAATTCCACTAATCGTAGCTCCACCTGCGAGCCACGTTCCAATACCCATTCCGTCTAGCCAGCTAAGAGAGACTACATCAGTCTCAATTCTCATGATTCCCAACATAAGTCACGGTCCAATATTCTGATCCCATCCAATAAGCCAACTAAATGCCTCGTGCGGAGCGGGGCATTACACTTATAGGCAAGGGAAACCTAATATTGGCTGCCATGGTTGGGTTAGGATTGGTGTTGGGCTTAATTCATGGGCCTAAGTCTTAAACACTAGACTTAAAATTGGTAAGTCATAAGTCATTGACTTAAGTCACTAGTCATGGACTAATTCCACCCAAACTAATCCTCCCTACTTTAAAACTAATTTCTAATTAATAAAGTAAGTTAACTAGAGTTAGACTAGGGTCACCAACTAGGGTTAGTTTCTAGGTTAGTCTACCAAGGTCAAAGCTAGTCAAAGTCAACCTAGTCAACCTCCATTCAAACAATTCTAAAATAAATCCTAAAAATTTCCATAAATTCAAATAAATTATAATAAATTCAAATAACCCCAAAAATGACAAAAATACCCTCAAACTAGAGATGATAAATGAAATACCCTAATCACAAGTTATGATTTTAAATAGTTTAAAAAGATTAAAAATTACCAAGAATCATAATATGAATTAAATATAAATAAATAATAATATAATTACAAAATTTCAAAATTACCCTCATCTGGAAAACTGGGTGTTACAATCCTACCCACCTTATAAAAATTTTATCCTCGAAATTAAGATGGTCGTACCCCCTTCTTGGTCAAACATAGTCAAGGTCAATCACTAGTCAATTTCTCAACATCCTAGTGCTTGGTCATCAGCTGGTCAAATTTCTTAGGATTTACCTGTGCTAGCTACCTAAGTGCTGGCAACTAGAGATTAGGAAAAAAACTCTATAATAGGCTAACTCTTAACTTTCCAATCCTATCAAGTCACCCATAACTAAGTACTTACAAGCTAAGCACACAAATCCCAGATACCACATATATATGTATGCTCAAGAACAACAACCCATCACATATATCCTAAGTATATCATCTATATATATATGACTGATCAACCAAGGGTTAAAGTAGACTAAACTCATATGGGACTGAAACAAAAGCTTAGAATTAGGCTAAGGATGAATGGTCTGAACATCAATATAGGCAAAAGGAAATGATACCAAGGGGACTGAACTATGGTCCGGTGAAACCTATGATGCAACATGGTAGATAATGAAAGCCGAGTGCAGTGAACAACTTGTACAAGTCTGAACCAAGGGGACAGAGTATCTAGTGGAGGGTCTGCACACTGTCTATAAAGGTTGATCAACATGACTGAACTCAACACAAGGATAACTTAACTAAAATAGGAAGTGAACTAATATAGGCTAAACAACATGTCAATAATCATATACAACAATGACCTATCGATACTAAACAAACCCATATCTCATATGCTAATACTGTTTGCCATGAAATATAAAAGAACAAAACAATTATCGGAGGACCGAACTTTTACTTCACGTTACAAACTCGCTCGTACAAAGAAAGCCTAGGGACAAAAACCTAGGTACAGCAGTCTAAGTACAATTGTTTATTTTAGATTTTGGGGGGTGACGATAGAGGCTCGGGAAGGCGACGGTAGCCCTGTCTTACTCCTTGGACGATCGGTATGCAGCCTTGGCTCCTGCGAAGAGATGGTTGGCGTTGATAAAGAAATGCTCTTCTTGCTCTCCCTCTATTACTCTTCTGGCTTCTCTCTCTCTCTGTGTATTTTTTTCTCTGATTATTGGGGGAGTCTCTCTGTATATCTCATAAGGGAATGACACCTTGCTTATTTATAGGAGTAGGGGCATCATTAGGGTTTGGATGATTACCTATTTTTAAAGTGGCGGAGGCCTGCTGTTTAATTAATCTGGACCATTAATCTTAAGCGTGAAGGATCTAGGCCATAAATGGGGATAGTATTGAATCCTATGAATGATTAATGCTGATTATTTTAAATCTTCATGATTGGTTGTGTCAAGCTTGGATCTCTCACCACGTGTCCCATTGGCTTGATCACGAGTGATATGCCCTAATCTTATTAATTATGAGGATAACGTTAAATATGGTTATTGGGATCTGGTAAATCTCTGATTGATTTAAAATCATGTGTCCCATAATCACCCTGCTACCAGCTGTCAAGTCATGGGGGCAATTGAATCTCTGCCACGTGTCTTAATGGTGGACCCTGCCAGAGCCGCGTGATATCCATGAACCGCATGAGACAGCGTCTCAGTGAGCCGTATAGGTATAGTACTTACGAGCCGCATGGGATGGCTTCTTGGTGAGCCGCATAGGTATAGTACTTGCGACCGCATGGGATGGCTTCTTGGTGAGCCGCAGGAAGATGATTTCTGCCACCCGTATGAAGCTGTTCTTCAATTGAGCCGCATGGGAATAGCCACGTGGCAATCTTGGATCGTGTCAGAGATTTTCTTCTGTTCCCGAAGAGCCTGTCATTATGACAGGACCATCATGGCACTTTATGCCAAAGCCGTCAGCTGTCAAATCAGAGCATTAAATAAGGCCATTACTTGATGGCCAGCTGTGTGAAAGGATCCCACGGGGACACGTGGTATTGATCGAGCTGCATCTCTCTGTTGGTCGTTTGTGAGTTGCATATACTTCCGAGCCGCATGAGGCTGGGAGACTCTTTGAACCGCATGGGACTGTCCCTATGTAAGCCGTATGGATTCTCCTGCTCCGAGCCGCATGAGACTGAGAGTCTCTCCGAACCGCATGGGACTGCCCCCTGTATGAGCCGCATGGAGTTCTCCTGTTCCAAGCCGCATGGAGCATCATTCTGATATTTTCCATGCTTCTACAGGACCCCCTTTAAAGTTTTCAATTTGTATAATTGAAATACTTTGAATAAGAAGCATGGCCTTTGCTAACCGCATAGATGGTTCAGCCGTATGGATTTATCTGGCCGCATGAACTGTTAGGCCGCATAGACTTTTTGCCACGTGTCCCAACCACGTGTGCAAATCTTTCTGCATTAAATGCCCTTGATTCGTTTTTTGAATTAACACCGCCTTTTGGGGGAGGATCCCAAGGGTCAGTTTTGCTTTGACCGAAGCGTTTTGCCCTTATTCTTTTAGACGACATGCGGATCGAGGCATTTGTTGATTTACGAGCCTTCTTCGCCTATAAATAGGAGTAATTTATTCTTCGAGGGTTTCTTTACCTTCTCTCTTTGCTCGAACTACTTGTTGCCAACTTCCTTTTCGTCTTCTCCCATCAACGATCGGCAATGGCTCCCAAGAAGACTACCGCTGCTACGGGTAAGAAGGCCGCGTCGTCATCTGCGGCCGTGAAGGGCAAGAAGGCCGCGTCTTCATCGACTGCGGCAGAGAACGTGGCGGCTCCTCCGCCGACTGATGTGCCTATTTTTACCCCGACGTTCACCCGCCTATTGCTGGTAGGACCATCAACATGAACTATCATGGCTACGCCGCATATCTTATACGCGAGCCTGTATTTCCAAGTGTGCTGCGTGTCCGACTCGTGTTCGAGCTGCATGGGATATGACCCAGGCCTAAGTCGTATGAAAGTTGTTGTTTGCAGCCGCATAACCACTTCATCATCAGGGCCGCATAAGCTCATCTGGACTGGACCGCATGAGCTTTTTCAAACTGAGCCGCATAAGCCTATTTCGAACTGAACCGCATAAGATCAATTGAACTAAACCGCATAAGCTCATCCGTACTGAACCACATAAGCCTATTTCGAGCCGAACCATATAAGCATATTCGAATTGGACCGTATGGGCTCATCCGAACTGAACCGCATATGCTCCTTTCAAACCGAACCGCATAAGCTCATTCGAACTGAACCGCATAAGCTCTTTCAAACTGAGCCGCATGAGGCTATGCCGAGCTAAGCCGCATAAGCATCAAGTAGTTTGTGTTTCGGCTATCTTTTTGACTTGTTTCTTTTGTCTTTCTTCAGTAAATCTGCCAGTAAATCCTGCGGAGAAACTTCTGGTTGGCTCGAATCGGTTCGCCTTGGGCGTACGTCTTGATGACTTAGTTAACCATGTGTTGAATTAATTTCCTGCTAATGAGCCTTCGGAGAGGTTGAACGCCATCGAGAATCAAACCCTCCATTATCTCCGTGCCATGATGAATACATGGAAGTTGGATGGATTATACCTGAAGCCTTTATTCCTCTTTGGAGACGCTTTAATCATAAAGAATCCCCGAGTATTGGAGATTTCTGAGAACTGGGATTTTTCTTTGGATGGGATGGCGATCCATATTCCTCTCATGGAACGTCATTATCCTCTGTCGTGGTTCAATATGGTGTTGTTGGACAGGAAGATGGTGTGTAACTTAACTCCTACCCAATCAGGGATGTTGATGGACAACATCTATTATAACCCGAACATGCGGTCAGCGTACGCGGGTAAGGATTTCGTCCTCCGGTACATGATGGGTCTGGCCCCAGGCTCTTTCATGAATGTATACGGTCCCAACTTTACACTCACTCAAGCTGATACATTCCTGAATCGGCTTGCTCGCAAGAAATCTTATCCCGTTGGCAGACTGGCATTGCTGAACTGGATAAACCCTACTTCTACGTGGGCCCAGTTGACCACTTGGGTTTTGCAGACCTACGGAACATTCCTGCGGGAAGTGGGACTTTATCATGCCATTCGGGGCACTTGTCACGGGCTTCCTATCAATAAACCATTGTTCGTGGCGCTCTTGGAGATGTATAACCGGCGAACGGGGACGTTCTTTGCACCCGGAGGGGAATTGGGGCTTGCTCTCCATGAGATGTATACTGTCTCCAAACTTCCGTGGAGGAATGAGCCTTTCGAGGTGTATACCCCGTCGAATGAGGAGTTCGAGGACTTGAACCGACGACTCCCAGGTTTTATTACGGTGTATCAGGAGTTGCTGTGCCATCATAGTGCTTGTCACCAGATGGCTATAAAAAAGGTGGATAGCTCAAAAGGGACCGCTCCCCATACCACATACTGGGTCAATTATCTTTTTAAAGTTGACCCTTCTGGCGAAGTTACTCCTCGAACCCCTCGAACCCATGGAGAGATAAAGGACCTTATGTTGAGCGTCAAGAAGTCGCGGTCCAAGAGCGACATATTCGGGAGTCAAACTGACTCTCTTAGCTATTTTTACTACGGCACCACACAGATGTCAGAGAAGGCGCTCCTGGCTGGATTTTTAATGATATGGCTACGGAACTGCGTAGTCTCGGGAGGGACAGGTTCTATTGAGAGGATCAGTCGCCACTTCTTTCTCCCTGCCGTTAAGCTGGTATTTGGAGTTAGGCTGGCTCTTCTTCCGGCTATGGTGTGTAGCATACACCATGGTCTCCGAACATTCTCGTCCAAAGTCATTGCCCGCGAGAAGACGCTGGATTTTGAGCGCATAGAGCTACCGTTCCACTATTTGATGGGGTGGTTGTTGATGTACTACAAATCTTTGATGGGACCTGGAATAGCGGAAGATGCTACGGATGAAGACGCTTTCCTTTTCAAATGCCATTGCCAGTCTTGGGAATATAATACTATGCCAGCTTGTCGAAGGGCGCTGGCGAGGGTGGATGTGTGTGACTTTTTCGTGTCTGTTCCTCACTTTTTCGATGAGGAAGTGGGGAATGTATACCTTGATGGTACCGGACCTTCTCATTTTCTGTCTCCGAATATGCTCACCTGGTTGTGCAACATCCGCCCCGCGCATCTGGTTTATCGTAACCGCGATAATGTGTACTTGGAGCCCTACCTGCCTAATAGGTTTTCCTGCCAATTTGGCTATAGCCAGTTATTCCTTGACTGTCCCAACCCTTGTTTGGGCTTTGAAGGTAGCGTTCTTGATGGTGTCAGGGCGTGAAATTATTATGACGCCTATCATACTTGGGCCAGCTTCTCGGTCCCCGATGCTAAGGCGCCGAGGGAAATTTTGTACGTGGCTGCTTTGTATCATGTTATGGCGAACAAGCCTCCTGTTAATTTCGATCCGAGTACCAGTTTCATCATGGGTACCGGTTTAGAGGAGAAGCCCAAGGGGGCTAAGGCTAGAAAGCAACTAGCGCTCCAGACTCCCCTTCCTGAATCGGAATCTTCCGAATCGGCTGAGGAGGATGATGATCATGATAGCGAAGACTCCCTTTCTGGTAGGGGTGAAGAGGTAGCGGATCAACCGCTTACCACATCAGACGCACTGGCGGAGGACCCGTTACTTGTTACACAAGAGGAAGTAGTGAGGGAAGGACAACTTCCCGCTGTGCCTGGTCCCTCACGCAACGAGCCAGACGCGAATCTTCTGACGGCAGAGCGACCTTTTCTGTGAAAAAAGCCGCCGTTAGGTCTCGTGGATTGCTTATCACCGAGAGGGGTGAAAATGCTGATGCTGCTCCGGAGGTACGACCATGTTGGAGCTATCTTCTTATTGTGGCTTTTCTTTTTTCTTTTTTTCTTGGAGATATGACCTGACCATTTTTTTTCTTTGTAGGCGTCTGACGAACCAGGCTCTCCTGAACCGTCTACTGCCCCTGGCGTTGATCCGGCCCTTGCTGCTTTGATTAGCGACATGTGTGTCGCGGTCCTTTCTGCGGGGGCTCTCTCAGCGGCGGCTGGAAGCTCCCAGGTTGTTGAGGCCTCGGCCCGGGGTGACGAAGGTTTTCTCGGGCCCGTCTCCGAGATTGCTGAACTTCAGCAAGGCGACGCCGATCTCGTTGCATCCCCTCCCGAGGGTGCAGGGGCGGAGGAGTCTATTATACCTGACTCGGAGACTGTTGGTGAAGAGGCTGCGATGGCTGTAGGCGAACCTCAGCCTCCACACTCCTCCACTGGTAAGATAAGCCAAATATTGACTAGTGAGGGGGCTTATTTGCTCTATCAACATATCCTCCGGGTCAAATCGATTCATGGTTGCCTTGGCCCTACAGGTCCTGACCCTTTACTTCCCACCGCGGATGTTCTTGGGGAAGGCTCGGCCTGTCGTGATCTGGGAGAAATGAGCGTTTCCTCTCCTTCGCCGTCTCATGTCGAGGGGCCTCCCGCCAGCCCCGGACAGATAGGAATGGAGGTGGCGATGGTCTCTACCTCATCCTCTGCTGATCATACGGCTCCGGAGATTGACCTCTCGACCCTGCCAAGCATTCAAGTTCTACGGGCCGCTGAAGAGGAGTTGGCCGCTATTCATGTGTCCTTCCGTGTGGAGTTTGTTTCTCTTATGGCAGGAGCGGCAGATTCTGTTGCGTCTTCTTCAGCGTTGCCGGCTACACTCCCGTTGACACCGGCTTCCTCGGAGGCTTTAGACGAGGTGACGCAGGATGTGGTCGATAGCTTCTATCGCCATTTAAAGAGGGGCGTAGATGCTACTGTAGAACGGGGGACCCCTTTTAATCTGTCTCTGCAGTGCGCTCAAGGTCAGGTTGCAACTTTGAAGTCTCTTCCTGGCAGGGTGGGGTTGGCTGCACTCCTGGAGCCTAAGTTGGCAGAGACTGATCAGCTTGTGACCCAATTGCTGGCGATACGGCAGGCGGGCTTGCCTGCTGCGATTGAACGGGAGCTGGGCTTCCTCATTGCTGCTCTGGATAGGATCAAGCTCGCTCGAGATACTGCCGGGCCAGTTGTGCAGGGGGACCTTGATAAGTTCTCCGCTTCGTATGACAGGCTGGGTCGTCGAAATCAGGCTTGTCGGGCTCGGGAAGAGTCTGCTTCTCGTGGAATTGCTGATACGAAGGAGCGGATTCTCGTACTCCAGAGGGAGTTGACCTTCTTAGAGTCAGAGCTGGAGGCTGCTCGTGCGGAACAGGAGTCGATTGCTCGGGAGGCCGAGAGGGTTTCCCGATCTTCTGTCAACCTGGAGCGGGCCTTTAAGAGATTCGAGGATAACTGGCAAGCCCATGCTCAACTGGAGGACGAGGCGGTGCTGACCCAAGAGGCGGAGCGTCGAGCTACCCAGAGGTTTGAGCGGTCGGTTGCCTTGCTGACGGACCGTCTCAGGGCATTATGTGCCCCGGAGCAGTGATCAGCTTTCTGTTTTTCTTTTGCTGTTGTTTTCTTTTTCGTCTTTTTGTTTTGATTTTGTAAAGGATGTGATCCTAAATGATGTAGCACTTTGAATTTTGAATGAATGAGCATGTTTCAACTCATCTTCTCTTTCTTGTACTTGCGGTGTTCGTGGAACTGGACTTGTTGGGGGATTATTTGTGGACCTGTTACCCTAGGCGTACCTGTTGGCCCATTGGTCATATGGTCAACCTGATTTTAATAACTGATCAAACTCTGTCTGGATATACAAAGCTAGTTGGGACATCTCGGTTACTTGGACATAAGCAAGATTGGCTATCCAGTCCGTTCAAGACTGAAGATCTGTTTGCCTACTCGAGTCTGTATTTCCTATGCAATGTAATTTTTTATTTTATTTGAGTCTAGGAATTTGTTGTACACCGAGTCGTACTGGCAAATAGGCTATCCCCAAAATAGTTCAAAATGTTTTTAAAATGACCTATCAAAATGTTTACAAAAAGGTTTTCAAAAATCACCAAAACCCATTTTTAAAACCCTAACCTAGCCCTGACAGAACTCGGCCAGAGTTTGGCCAGAGTTCGGCCAGAGTTCGGTTAGTGGCCGTTGTGATTTTGAAACTCTGGAACTTGGTCCTCCTGCAGTTGCGGATTTGACCGAGATTTGCTCAAAGAGTTCTGCCCGAATTCTGACAGAAGTCTGCCTTTGGAACTCCTATAAATAGAGAAGGATTTCGATCATTTCAACTCACTCATTCACTTTCAATCTTCTCTCTATCTAAAGCTTTCAGTCTTCCAAAGAGTTTTCTAGAGCTTACAATTTCAGATCCCAAGCCAGTTACAATCCTCTAGTCAATTTGCCAGTGCGCTACGGTCTAGAAGTTTCTGAGAGATTATAATCAGAAGGCTTGATTGAAGAATACCTCTTTACATTTGAAGTTGGACGAGTTCTTCGTATCAAAGCTCGCGTTGTAGAAGTTGCAAGGACTTCGTAAGAAAACTTGCGATTTTTCCAATAGTGGATTCAACTGGTAGCAAGAGTTCTACCGACTGGATTAGTCCTCAACAGAGGGATACCAGTATACATCGCTGTCTTTGCGTTTGCTCTCTTAACTCTGCCTTTACATTATTTCAGTTGTGATTAATATTCTGTGATTGTGCTGCTAACATTTTTATTTAGCATTATTCCGCTGCCAACTCTATTCACCCCCCTCTAGAGTATTACACTTTACTATTTCGTTCCTACAATTGGTATCAGAGCCAGTGCTGCAACTAGAGGTAATATATTCTGATCCCAATTGGTCCTACAATTGGTATCAGAGCGGGTGTTACAGGTAAAACAAAGGTAACAGTGCAATTATTTATTCTTTTTAATTAACTGTTATATAGATCACAGCACAACACATGGCAACTGTAAAATTTACAAGTAAAGGCCAGGCCACAAACAGACCTCCACTGTTTGATGGTACAAATTATACATATTGGAAAACACGGATGAGTTTCTTCTTAAAATCTCTTGATTTTGATTTATGGTCCATTGTTCTTGATGGCTATCAAAAGCCACCTCGTATAAATATTGATGGAGTTTTAGTTGAAAAACCCCATAACAGATATACAGAGGAAGAAAAAAAAAGGGCCAGTCTTGACGCACGTGCCATTAATGCTCTCTTTTGTACTTTAGACAGAACTGAATTTAACAGGGTGTCTATCTGAACAACGGCCAATGAAGTATGGAAGCTACTCGAAGTCACACATGAAGGCACGACTCAAGTCAAGGAATCTAAAGTCAGCAGACTTACTCAAGAGTACGAGGCGTTCAAAATGAAGCCCAACGAAACAGTCACACAAATGTTCGAGAGATTCTTGGATATTGTAAATCCTTTGTCCTCCCTAGGCAAAGATTACAGTAACCATGAAAAGATTCGCAAACTCCTGCGAGCTCTCACCAAGAACTGGATTCCAAAGGCTACTGCAATCATTGAAGGGAATAACCTCACAACTATGTCCCTCGAAGTACTCATGGGTAAGCTACTCACTCATGAACTGGAGCTACAAGATTTTGAAGAGCCTGCACCAAAGGAGAAGACTATCGCCCTCAAGGCTCAGCACAGAAAAGCTGCTGAAGATGACTCAGACAGCAGTAGATCTGACGCTGAAGATCAAGCTCTCCTAGCAAGGAAGTTCAAAAGATTCATGAGACATGAGAAGAGAGTCAAAGAGAACAACAGCAACAACTGGTACCAAGAAGATGCTGTCTGTTATGGCTGCAAGAAGAAGGGACACATGAAGAAGGATTGTCCCACAAACTCATCATCGAGCAAGAAGAACAACAGGTATGATAAAGGAAACCTGAAAAGATCAACTTCTCGAAAATATGCCAACACCAGCATATAGCATGAAAGTGAAGCCAGCGACTCAGAAGGCGAACACTCAGAGGACGCTGCAAATGTATGCTTCATGGCAACCGATCAGGTACCTACTGAACCTGTAGAAACTTATGATGACTTCACCTTTGAGCAATTAGGAGATGCCTTCAGTGACCTGATGACTGATTACAGGAAACTGCGTAGTAAGTATCAGACCTCTAAGAAGGTACTCAAAGAGTACAAAGGTAAAATAGGTAGACTTACCGACCTACTAGCTGAGGTTAGAAATAATGTTAGTGAGTCTGGTGAGCTTTCTTCAATAAAGCTCTTGTTACACGAGACTACTAAGTCATCTGAAGAGAAAGACAAAATTATTGACCAACTCAAGGAAGAACTTTCTATAGAGAAGAAAAGTCTTCAATGTGCACAAATCAGAATGGAATCACTTACTTCTGATTATACTAAGTTGTATGACACTTCCAAAAGATTAGAAATTAGGCTAGGAAAATAGCCTGAGCTTGCTGCTTCCTACCCTAACACGTGTCACTTACCGAGAAATCGGAACATTCCCAAGCCAAATACTGTCAGACCTAACCCTATCAAACCTTTACCCTAAAAGGTCAAGCCCAAACAAGATTATAGGTATGCTTTCTTCTATACTAGAAAACCCAAACCTACCAACCATGCACACCACTCAGATTTTAACACTCGACATGCACAATGTCATTATTGTGGCCTCATTGGTCATATATCATCTGCATGTAGAATGAGAAAGCTTGTAGATCTAAATGTTTATACTTGGATACCTAAGGCTAACAATTCAGGACCCTACAAGAAATGGGTACCAAAGGTTTCATCTGCAAACTGTTTTGTAGGTGGAACACCCTTCACATGCTAGAAGCAAATGGATCCTCGACAGCGGTTGCTCACGGCATATGACCGGTGATGCTACCCTATTTGCAACACTGTCGAAGAAAAAGAAGGAAGGCTATGTCTCCTTCGGTAATAATTTGAAAGGGTATATTATTGGTATCGGTGATGTTGGTAAGTCTCCCTATCCTGTAATTAAGGATGTCTGTCTGGTTACCGAGTTGAAACATAACCTACTCAGCATAAGTCATCTAGCTGATCATGGTTATGGCATCAACTTTGGCAAAGACAAATGTACTATAGTTGATAGCTCAACCGGTAGTACTATCTTTGAAGGTATCAGGGAAGACAATAATATATTTTCTATTTGTTAGAAGAAACTAACATTTCAGGTAGATGCTTAATGGCCAAGAGTGATGAGAGTCATCTGTGGCATATGAGACTCGGTCACGCTAATATGGATACAATATCAAGATTATCCACAAAGAAGCTAGTACGCGGTTTACCGGACATTACATTCAAGAAGGATTCGGTATGCAGTCAATATGAAAGGAACAAAGCTACCAGATCCACTTTCAAGTCAGTAAACGCAGTATGTACTACTAGACCTCTACAATTGCTTCACATGGACTTATTTGGTCCTGGCAGAGTTGCTAGCCTCGGAGGTAAACTTTATGCTTTCGTAATTGTAGATGATTTCTCTAGATACACGTGGGTATATTTTTTGACACGCAAGAATGATACATTATCTGAATTTATCGCCTTTTGTAAGAAAGTTCAGAATAAAAAAGGTTACATGATCACTCGCATTAGAAGTGATCATGGTGGCGAATTCGAGAATGCTGATTTTGAGCATTTTTGTGACACACACGGTTTTATTCATGAGTTCTCCTGCCCTAGAACTCCACAACAAAATGGGGTTATGGAACGTAAGAACAGAACTCTAACCGAAATGGCCAGAGTAATGTTAAACCAGTTTAGTCTACCCAAATATTTCTGGGCTGAAGCTGTCAACACAGCTTGCTTTGTTCTCAATAGAGTTCTAATTCGACCCAAATCGAAGAAGACTCCATTTGAGTTATGGTTTGATATAATTCCTTCAGTTTCATACTTTAGAATTTTTGGTTGTAAATGTTTTATTCTTAACACAAAAGACAATTTGGGAAAATTTGAAGAAAAGGCCGATGAAGGTATATTTTTAGGTTATGCGGCCAAGAGCAAAGGATACAGAGTCTTCAACAAACGTACCATGATTATCCAAGAGTCAATCAATGTCACCTTTGATAAATTAAATCAAATGACGATTGATGACAATGACGAAGATACATCTGTACCAAGCTTAACTCCAGCTGATTCTCAACCAAGCTCTGCACTAGCTGAACCTCCTAGAGAAGATCCAGGAACCAGCTACCTTCAGAATGAAGCAAAAAGGTTGAAATTTACAGCAAATCATCCAAAAGATTTGGTAATTGGTGATATTACCAAGGGAGTAAGTACTCGTACATCCTGTAGAGATATTGTTTCTAGTGTTGCATTTATTTCACAGCTAGAACCCAAAACTATTGATGAAGCATGTAGTGACAGTTTTTTGGATAGATGCTATGCAAGAGGAATTAAACCAATTTGAACGGAATCAAGTTTGGGAATTTGTTCCCAGGCCTGTTGATCATCCGGTCATTGGCACCCGTTGGGTATTCCGAAACAAACTGAATGAGAATGGCTTAGTGACTCGTAATAAGGCTCGACTCGTAGCTCAAGGATACAATCTAGAAGAGGGTATCGACTACGATGAGACTTATGCCCCAGTTGCGAGATTAGAATCCATTCGTATGTTATGTGCATTTGTATGTTTTCATGATTTCAAACTTTTTCAAATGAATGTCAAGAGTGCCTTTCTAAATGGTTTTATAAAAGAAGAAGTTTTTGTAGCACAACCTCCGAGTTTCACGGATTTCAAAAATCCTGACCATGTTTTCAAGTTGAAGAAAGCTCTATACGGTTTAAAACAAGCCCCTCGTGCTTGGTATGATCGTCTAAGCTCTTTTCTACTTGACAACGATTTTTCAAAAGGAAAGGTTGACACTACACTTTTTATTAAATCTTTTAATGGCAAGCTGCTTTTAATTCAAATCTATGTTAATGATATCATATTTGGATCCACTGATGAATCTCTTTGTCAAGAATTTTCTAAGTGTATACAGAATGAGTTTGAAATGAGCATGATGGGAGAGCTGAAATTCTTTCTCGGATTGTAAATCAAACAAATCGATAATGGGACATTCATAAATCAAGCCAAGTACACAAAAGACTTGCTAAAGAAGTTCGATCTGGACAATGTCAAACCTATTGGCACTCCGATGGCAACTTCAATAAATCTTGATTCAGATGAACAAGGCAAGCCAGTCGACACACGTAAGTATCGAGGTATGATTGGTAGTTTACTTTATTTAACTGCTAGTCGTCCTGATATAATGTTTAGTGTTTGCCTGTGTGCACGTTTTTAAGCTAACCCAAAGGAATCACATCTGTCCGCAGTTAAGCGTATCTTCCGATACCTTAAAGGCACTTCTTCTGTTGGCTTGTGGTATCCCAAAACTAAGTCCTTTGACCTTATTGGTTATTCGGATGCAGATTTTGCTGGATGCAAAGTTGATAGAAAAAGTACAAGTGGCACATGTCATTTCTTAGGCAAAGCTTTAGTCTCTTGGTTTAGGAAAAAGCAAAATTCTGTAGCCCTATCAACAACAGAGGCTGAGTACATCGCCGCAGGACGTTGTTGTACTCAGATTTTGTGCATAAAACAAACCCTAGAAGACTATGATTTATTTTACACATATATTCCCATTTTCTGTGATAACACGAGCACTATTAATTTGACTAAGAATCCAGTATGTCACTCTCGTACTAAACATATCGAGATTAGACATCATTTTCTTAGAGATCATCATCAAAATGGAGATATAAACCTTGTGTACATAGATACTGAAAATCAATTAGCTGACATCTTCACTAAACCTCTAGCGGAAGATCGTTTCAATTATTTACGTCGAGAATTAGGAATTTTGGACGTCAATAATATTAATTGATTTTGTTTTATGATTATATCTTAATACGCAAAAACTGTGTTAGAGACAAGCCAATAAAGAGTCTGTCTGTCACCACAACTACGGTTGAAGCGAAGCGGTATTTAAGAGTTTTCCGGTGAACCTCCGCCAGCTGGGACAGTACTCCTACTGCTAATCTGAGACAGTCGCTGTGTAAAGACATTTAATTTATAAAATATTATTAATTATGTTATTTGAAGGCTAAATAACTAATCTTTGAATTAAATATTTGAGATGATGATGATGACGAGGATAGTGATGAGGAGATGTGATTTGATCTTTTAGTGATATTCTATTGCATACTTGGAAATGCTCCAACATTCCAAGTTTTTATCAGTTTTTCTTTTTATCAGTACTTTTGATTTTTATCAGCACTTTGTTTCAGTACTTTTTCATGGACAAGCTTATGGTGTTTCATTTATGATATTCCAGTTTATTTCAGCACTTTGTTTTCGCACTATCTCTTTATACTGCTTCTTCATTACAAACTGCCTGTGAAATAGCATGTCTGAGATTTCTTTTATGTTTTTGAAACAATAGCATGCATGTGATAATAGTTTGTAGATACTTTACATGCCTATGATGATGTATATTTACTCTTTATGTTTTATTTGTTTATGTTTTCTCACTTTTTGTTCCTTATGCATTAATTGCGGGGAGCCTTCTGCATTAAATGCGGGGGAGCCTTCTCTTGTGCAATTATTTTGCTAAGTGACAAAGGGGGAGAAAATTAAAGATCTAACATTTTTTTTGAGTTTAAATACAGGACTTGAACAATTTCACGTTTTGATTCTTTTTGAACAAGCTTAATGTTATATCATTCATAGTTTGTCAATTATCAAAATGGGGGAGATTGTTGGCCCATTGGTCATATGGTCAACCTGATTTTAATAACTGATCAAACTCTGTCTGGATATACAAAGCTAGTTGGGACATCTCGGTTACTTGGACATAAGCAAGATTGGCTATCCACTCCGTTCAAGACTGAAGATCTGTTTGCCTACTCGAGTCTGTATTTCCTATGCAATGTAATTTTTTATTTTATTTGAGTCTAGGAATTTGTTGTACACCGAGTCGTACTGGCAAATAGGCTATCCCCAAAATAGTTCAAAATGTTTTTAAAATGACCTATCAAAATGTTTACAAAAAGGTTTTCAAAAAGGTTTTCAAAAATCACCAAAATCCATTTTTAAAACCCTAACCTAGCCCTAACAGAACTCGGCCAGAGTTCGGCCAGAGTTCGGCCAGAGTTCGGTTAGTGGCCGTTGTGATTTTAAAACTCTGGAACTTGGTCCTCCTGCAGTTGCGGATTTGACCGAGATTTGCTCAAAGAGTTCTGCCCGAATTCTGACAGAAGTCTACCTTTGGAACTCCTATAAATAGAGAAGGATTTCGATCATTTCAACTCACTCATTCAATTTCAATCTTCTCTCTATCTAAAGCTTTCAGTCTTCCAAAGAGTTTTCTAGAGCTTACAATTTCAGATCCCAAGCCAGTTACAATCCTCTAGTCAATTTGCTAGTGCGCTACGGTCTAGAAGTTTCTGAGAGATTGTAATCAGAAGGCTTGATTGAAGAATACCTCTTCACATTTGAAGTTGGACGAGTTCTTCGTATCAAAGCTCGCGTTGTAGAAGTTGCAAGGACTTCGTAAGAAAACTTGCGGTTTTTCCAATAGTGGATTCAACTGGTAGCAAGAGTTCTACCGACTGGATTAGTCCTCAACAGAGGGATACCAGTATACATCGCTGTCTTTGCGTTTGTTCTCTTAACTCTGCCTTTACATTATTTCAGTTGTGATTAATATTCTATGATTGTGCTGCTAACATTTTTATTTAGCATTATTCCGCTGCCAACTCTATTCACCCCCCCTCTAGAGTATTACGCTTTACTATTTCGTTCCTACAGTACCTTGGTTTTAGGTACGGATAACAAGTTTGGTCAGGATATCCGGAACAGCCATGGCAAAGTGGTCATGGGTGCTCTCGGTATTGGGAAAAAGAATGTCGTAGAGCAGCTGGGCTCCCGGGGCATGGTGAGATGGTGGATTTATGCTAAGAAGCTTAGCAAGGGATATTTGTGGACCTATTATCCTTAGCGTACCCTGGTTCAGGATACGGATAATGGGATGAAAGGAAACTAACATATTTGCTCAGAGGTTATGAGGACATGGCAAGCATGAGGGTTTTACCAGGGAATCTTCCTGCTCAGAGGTAATGAGGACATGGCAGGGAAGACTTTACGAAAGATATTCGTGGTCAATAGCGGACATTTGTGGTCAACAGAGGACGTTTGTGGTCAACAGAGGACATTCGTGGTCAACAGAGGACATTTGTGGTCAACAGAGGACATTTGTGGTCAATAGAGGACATTTGTGGACCTATTATCCTTGTCGTACTCCGGTTGTGGGTACAGATAATAGGTTGAAAGGGAACCGACATACTTGCTCAGAGGTAATGTGGACATGGCAAGCATGAAGGTTTCTTCGACGGAGCCTTCCCACTCAGAGGTAATGAGGACATGGCAGGAGTGGGCTCAATGAAGAGGGGGTACATAGAACGACTCAGAGGTAGGAGAACGTGGAAGTTCTATGCGAGGGGGCGGTTTGTTTTTGGTGGAAGTGAAAACGACTCAGAGGTAATGAGGACATGGCCGTTTCGGAAATTTGTGGATCGATTACCCTTTTTGTCCACTGGGAGTGCGGGTAGTGGATCATGAGGGAGGATCTCTTCCAGGAAGAAAGATCAGAGGTATAATCATACGTGACTTACTATCTGAAAGAGTGACCGGAATGTGAGTTCAGAGGCACCAGCGGGTACATAACTCGGTAATTTAGAATATTAAGAAAGTGTGAGTTCAGCGGCGCCAGCGGGTACATGACTCGATAATCTGAAGGGAATGTGGAGGTGAGTTCAGCGGCACCAGCCGGTACATGACTCGATAATCTGAAATGTTGTGGATGTGAGTTCAGCGGTACCAGCGGGTACATGACTCGATGATCTGGAGAGAATATCGTTTAGACATAATATTTCTTCAGGAACCTGTCGTTGACGGGCAACATGAGCAAGTCTCCGTTTTGTTTTGTGAGGCGGTAAGCACCGTTGGAGAATACTGTCTTAATGATAAATGGGCCTTCCCACTTTGGCTGGAATTTGCCGGCGGTCTTGTGAGTCATGACCATCGGCCTCCGGACTGCCAGAACGAGATCGCCCACCTGGAATGTTCTAATTTTGACCTTCTTGTTGAAGGCTCCGGAGATGCGTGCTTGGTATAGCTCAATTCGTTGCTGAGCTAAGAGGCACCTTTCATCTTGTGCCTCCAATTCCTGTAGCCGGCGATGGTGGTTTTCGTCTGTCGTCAATTGATGTGTGAGGGCAACGCGTAGTGAGGAGATCTGAGTCTCCAATGGGAGGACTGCTTTACTCCCGTACACCAGGAAGAATGGTGTATTCCCGGTGGCTGTTCGAACTGTGGTACGATAAGCCCATAAGCATTCACCGAGCTTCTCGTTCCAGTCGCGTTTGTTGGAGGAGACAAACTTCTTAAGGAGTTTGATGATTGTTTTGTTGAATGCCTCTGCCAACCCGTTCGCTGCCAGGTTGTACGGTGTCGAAGCGACATTCTGAATACGGTACTTATCGCAAAACCGATAGAATACGTGGCTTGCAAACTGCAGACCATTATCATGGATGATCCTTCGTGGCAGTCCAAAGCGGTAGATGACGTGATGCTTCAGGAAGCTGATCACGTTTGAAGTCTTAACTTCTGCGAGTGGGACAGCTTCCGCCCATTTGGAGAAGTAATCAGTGATCGCAAGTATGAAGCGATGTCCTCGGGAGGAAGGTGGGGTGATTGGACCAATGATATCCATTCTCTATGCTTCGAATGGCCAGGATGCCACTGTCGGATGTAGAAACTCGGATGGTTGGTGAATGAAATCCGCGTAGACTTGGCAGGCTTTGCATTTTCTAGCATAATCTATCGCATCTGCCACCATCGTAGGCCAATAGTAGCCCATTCGACGAAGGCGGTCTTGCAATTTAGGACCGGGCTGGTGGGCCCCGCAGACGTCATCATGAGCTTCTCGTACGACTTCTTTGGCTTCTGCATTTGACAGACACCGAAGCAGTAACCCGTCGTAGGAGCGGCGATACAGCATTCTAGTCTCTGTATCGTAGAAGAATCTGAGAGAACGCCGTCTGATGGAAGTGGCTTCTTTTGGGTTCTCGGGCAGGATGTCGTAGACGACGAAGTCGATGAATGGTTGTCTCCAATCTGGGGCATCCTCGATCGTTTGTACAGAATAACTCACCACGAATTGCACATTGTTCTTGGGACAGACCAGTTCGTGGCCTATCACATCCACTGATTGGCGATCATGATTCGGAACTGCTAGGAAAGCGGCAAGACCAGCTAAGGCATCAGCTTCAATATTTCGGAGTCTGGGGACATGTTCGATGAAGAATCCCTCGAACGACGAGATGATGTCAATCGCTATTTGGTGATAAGGGATCATGTCTTCGTGGCGGACCTCATATGAGCCCCGTACCTGATTGACGATTAGTTGGGAATCGCCGTATGCTTCAAGGTATTCTACTTCCAGCTCTCTTGCGAGTTGGAACCCAATGACCAGAGCATTGTACTCAGCCACATTATTAGAGCAGGGCTCTGTGAGGGAATAAGCACAGTTAATCACCAATCCGGAAGGGGAGATCAGCACCACCCCGACTCCGACGACTATATTGCCTTTAGGTCCGGTCCTCGAAGCACCGTCGAAGAACATTTGCCATATAGCCTCGTGAGAGGTTGCATACGAGTCGACAACCTCATCTGGGATCTCTTCATATATTCTGGAGGACTCCGAGCCTGGGTGGGCTGCTAAGAAGTCTGCCAGAGCTTGACCTTTGACTGCCTTTTGGGGGACGAAGATCATATGATAAGGGGACAGCAATATTGCCCATATAGCGAGGCGAGAGCTGAGTGCCCCTGGTTTAGTCATGAGGACCTTGATAGGGTTGACTCATGAGATCACATGTATCGTTTGTCCGATGACATAGTACCACGTTTTCTGAATGGCGAACACCAGGGCGAGGCATTCCTTCTCCACAGTGGTGTATCGGTGCTCTGGCCCAATCATCATTCGGCTAAGGTAATATATGGCTTGCTCATGGCCTGCGTCATTGTTTTGTGCCAGCAGAGCCCCGATGGAGTGTTCCATTGCTCGTACATAGAGCAGGAATGGTTTTCCAGAAACCGGGACCACCAAAACTGGAGGATTTGACAAATATTCTTTGATGCTGTCGAAAGCACGCTGACATTCCTCGTCCCATACGAATGAGACTCCTTTTTTCATGAGATGGGTAAACGGTTGACATTGCCCGGAGAGGTTGGAAATGAACCTCCTGATGTAAGCTAGCCTCCCTTGGAGGCCTCTGAGTTCGCGAAGATTTCACGGGGGACCCATCTCCATGATTGCTTTCGTCTTCTCAGGGTCTACAGGGATACCTTGTGCCGTGATGATGAAGCCTAAGAACTTCCCGCTGGATACGCCCAGAAAGGACTTCGTAGGGTTCATTTTCAAATTGTGCGCTCGCATTAGGTCGAATACCGTCCTTAGATCCTGCAGATGGTCTCCCTTGCAGCGACTCTTAACGGCTATATCGTCAATATAGCACTCCACTGTCTTGCGTAAGTGGTCTCTAAAGATGATGCTTATAGCTCTTTGATAGGTGGCGCCAGTATTCTTCAAACCGAAAGGCATGACTGTGTAGCAGTACGTGGCAATTGGCGTTCGGAATGATGTATGCTTTTCGTCATCAGGAGACATTTTGATTTGGTTGTACCCCGAGAAGCCATCCATGAATGACATACGTTCGAAGCCGCAGGTATTGTCGATCATGATGTCTGTGATAGGAAGGGGGAATTCATCTTTGGGGCATGCCTCGTTCAGATTGCGGAAGTCGATACAGATTTGAATCTTCCCATTCTTCTTGAGGACGGGTACTATATTGGCTACCCAATCGGGATATTGCTCCTCACGAATGAAGCCGCTGGCTATCAGTTTGTTGACTTCGGCTTCGATCGCGTCCATGATGCCTGGGCGGAAGCGTCGCTGTTGTTGCTTGACTGGCTTCGCATCTGGCCGAATGTTGAGTTTGTGAAGAGCAATGTCATGATTTAACCCTGGCATGTCTTCATAGCTCCAGGCGAACACATCAATGTATTCTCGGACAAGTTCTAGCAGCGACTCCCGTTCTTCGTCTGTTAGGCTTTTACCGACGAAAATTAGTTTTGGAGAAGATTCGCTGCCGAGATCCACTTGTATGACCTCATCTTCAGTAGGAGGTTCTCTTTGTTCGAACCGCTTTTCCCATTGTGCGTCCAATTGCTGGGCCCACGGTTCTAGCTCGAGGATTTTGGAGATGTCTTCGTCTTCTTCGTAAGCGTCGGCGAATGCCATGTTGACTGTCATGACTTGTCTGAACACATCTCCGATGCTGGTATCCGAGTCAGAAGTTGGTGGCCCGGTTGAATGTGACTGCCAGTCGCATTCTTCATCTGAACTCTCAGGGGTCATGGTAGGCGTTACATATCCTAACCCGCATCGAGTTTTGTTATAGTAGTCCCGTGGTTTGTCCGCCGGGACTGGCGGCTTCAAAGGTAATCGTCGCCCAGTACCGTAATTCAAACCTGGCATCGTTTCCAGATCATACCCCTGTTTCTGCATGAGATATTTGGATTGGGGACTATAAAGATACAGAGACAGTCTTCCGGCATCTGACCCGAGGTCGGCTTCCTCTATGGTGAAGGGATGCGGGTCATTCGTCCGGCCGAAGATGATTGGATGATCCCCTCCCTCGATTATTCGGTATGCGTCTTCTATTGGAGTAAGCTGGATCGCGGTGTACACATTTGTCACTTGTGTGTGTAGGTGAGTGCCTATACCGTGTTCCATAGCATACATTGTACATAGCTTATTGAGCTCGGTGTAGTTCAAAGATAACCCTTTATTGATGAAGTAAGGTATCTTTTATAGGGGAATTACATCATCAGCGGAGGGAACATCAGTGTGGGCAGCCACATACTTGGCTAACTCTGGTTCCTCTTCGGCTACCCCCTGTGTGAATGAAGACTGGAAGGACGTCCTGGGAAGCTTGATTGTCAGTGGTTCAGTTGATGGAGCAGAGCGTAGAGTTGTTGGCAGACTAGCGACCCCCAGTTTGGCACTTGATGTGGAGCGAGGAGTGGCCGATTCGCTAGAAGTGTCAGACCTTGCATCGGGGTGACAACCCTTCTTGGGAAGGCGTATCGTCAGTGGCCTATCGGAGGGATTGAGCTTCTCCGTTTGGGGTTGACCGACTCTCGGCAGTCTGATTGTCAGTGGCCCCGTTGTGGGTCTCGGCACTTGGCCGGACCTTGGCAGCCGGATTATCATCTGCTCTTCCTGCGTCGAGAGGCTGATCGCGTCCTTCCGCAGAGTGGCAGTAAGGGATACGGACCTTCCCGGTTTGCGAGCTTGGAGGTAGATTGTCAGAGGCTCTTCTGATCCTGTGGCCGTCTCGGTACTAGCTTGTATATTTCCTTCATCAAGGTGCCTCTTCGACTTTTCGTATAGGCAGGAGTCCGAGTAGTAAGATTCGACCCCTTTGAAGGGATCGACGTCAGCAAATTCCGTCTTCACGAAGCCGTGTTTGTCGACATATTTGAAGCACTGGTGTAGCATGGAAGGTACGATCATATAATCGTGTATCCATGGGTGCCCCAAGAGGATGTTGTAAGAAGTGTCTGCATCTATGGCGTAGCAGGTGACTTCGGATTGGAGGTCGCCAATTTGACACTTCAGACGAATCTTTCCAATAGGGTAGCTCCTGCCCGAATTGAAACCGCTGATGGCGGTGCTTGTAGGTGTCAGGCGATGCATTGGGATGCGGAGATGATGTAGCAGACCCTTCGGGATGATGCTTATGGAAGAGCCAGGATTAATGTGCATCCGATCCACCTTTACGTCGCCGATGTATCCAGTATAGTATAGTGGGCGATCGTGCAGGTTGGTTTTGATGAGCATGTCCTGCGGAGTAAAGACAATGTTGGGCATTGCTCCCGTACAGGCACTGTCCTGGAGATCCACAGGTGAGTCCTCCCCGGTGAGGTTGGATTGAGCCAGATAGACATCGGCATTTTGGAGTGCTTCGTTTAATACAATACGAACGTCCTTGGAGAGCCTTAGGAGTTCGTACAGTGACAACTTGGCCGGTGTGTTAGCCAATTGCGCTAAGATGTCAAAGTTGTGGGGCCTCTCTAGCCCTTCGGCTGCCTCTTTTCGGAGGGATTTGTCGAAGCGAGTCTCCCTCGGCCTAGGCTTGTCGGTCGTCGAAGGCTGAACCGGTCCCGGAGCATCAGTTGTAGTGGGTTGATGATTTTCAGCTGGATTGTCAACCACAGGTTGGGATTGCGCTCCGGACCGTGTGACGACGGCTGTAGCTTCCTCGTTGTCTGTCGAGATTGTGTGGCAGGTCCTGACTTTTCCACTTTTCTTCTTGTCGGTGGAAGATGGCGTGGGCCGAGTTACTTCTGACACCAAGTCTGGATGGATCCACATGACCTCTCCTCGTGATGTGGTAAGGGGTACTAGATCGACAGCCTGATCTCGGGGTGGTGGAAGATTGGTAATCTCCATTGTCGCTAAAGGGACGGGGACCACCCCGTCTTGAGTCTCCGTCGGAGGAAAGCTGCCGAATTGTACGGGCACCATATTGGCCGCCACGGTTACCTCTTCGAAATCGATGGCCAGAGCGTTCGAATCGATGAGGTTTTGTATGTACCGTTTCAGCTGGTAGCAATCGTGTGTAGCATGATGGACATAGCGATGATAATGGCAGAACTTTGGATTCTCCATCTCTGTCGGCCGCGGTTCCCGTCTTGGTGGAGGAAGCTGAATCCTGTCCCCTTGTATGAGCATGTCCAAGATGGGCTTTACGTGACCGTCTTCGAAGGAGTAAGTGATTTGCGGCCATTGTTTGTCTGCTGGCTTTGGCTCAGGTTTTTGTGCTGTATCGGCCACCATAGCCTGCTTTCCCTTGCTGTCCCGATTGTTTGAGGGGCTACCCCCATTATCGTTGTTGGGACGCTTGCCCTTATTTTCTCCTTCAGAGATGTGCAATCCCAGTTGGCGAGCCTTCTTCAGTCGTTCTTCGGCGCTTGTGGTGCTGATGATGAACGTCTTCCAATCTTTGAATTGACTTTCGCCCATCCAGAGACTGATCGTTGGAAGCAGTCTCTTTTGGCAAATTTCAATTAAAGAGGAATCTGGTTTTTCGGAGGGCAGATTCATGGCGGTTTGGCAGAACCGCTCAATGTAGTTTCTTGTCAGCTCCTTCTCCCCTTGGACGACGTCCATGAGGGTGGACATGGTGACATCCTTCCTACTTCGTAGAATCTCTCCAAGAACATGCGCTTGAAGCCGGCGAAGGAGTGGATACAGTTGTCCGGCAGATTGCGATACCAGTCGAAGACGACTCCTTCCAATGCCCCAATGAATAATCGCGTGAGGATAGCATCATCATGGGGCAGATGGTCGGTGGTGACCTCGAAGTAAGTGATGTACCGACTTGCTGAGGTCTTGCCGTCATACGGGTTGATATTGAATGGCTTATATCTTGGTGGAAATGGAACATCCCTCCATTCAGCAGGGTATGGCTGCCGAATTCTGAGGTCTTGAGCATTTTCTCGGGCATGGAACATGGCTCGGAGCTCCTGAACCTCTCTTTTTACTTCTTGGGCCTCATCTGTCGAGGTAGGGGCTGTTATTTCGGGAGGATTGTTGCCCGGGTTCGGTACCGCCGAATTCGAGTCCGCATTGACCGTGGGACCCGTACTTGTTTGGCCAGGCGTTCCTCCTTGCAGAGTTGGAAGGGCTGCTTTAATCTCGTCTACAGACTTGACCAAAGCAAGTAATATGGCTTCGAGATTGTCGATGCGCTGGCGATCACTGGAACCACTTTGATTGCTGTCTGACATGAACACCGTCCTTGTATGATAAGAAACGGAAGGGACGGTGGAGGATGTATCCTCCGAGTCATATCCATGTACCGAAAAGTCATCGGGATATATGGGAATATTCTCTTCTGGTTCCACTCGGAAGGAACAGTACCCCCAGCCTCAGAGCTTGCTTCGTCTTGAGAGTCATGGATGTCCTCGGGGACATCGGCATCTGTTGTACCTGATGGGAGAGTTGTTTCCCCGGGCTCGTCTTCTTGAAACATCGGATTGTTGTGGATGTTCGGAGGAGTGCTACCTCCAGTTCCCACGACCCCCAGCGATGTGGATGATGAATTTCCCATTGCAGCAGATTTAGTCTTTGAACGGGTGTGTTGGAATATTCTGGTGGAGGACAACCGTTTAGACGACAGTTTCTTAGTTGTAGTGGTTGATATCTTGGGGCTGGAGATGCTTGTCTTCTTCCCTCTCCCCTCGGCGGGGACTTTCTGAGTGGAATTACAGAAGACAACAGAAGGTGCCTCGTCCTCTGAGCTCGGATGCTGTAGTCTTTGGAAGACTGACGGCCGGTCTTCCGTCGCTGCCGCGTTGTTGCAACAGCAGTTGATGATGATTTGGGTGCAGTGACGTCCAAGCGAGGACTCTTTGCACACCGAAACCCCTTCTCTTTCCTTGCGCTTGTAGAGGATCGCCTCACGCAGGTCAGAGAAACCACTTTGTCCTTTTGCCACCGGAGGCTGGGCTCGAGCGGTTCTATACAACTTTCCATCAGAGGCCCGCGTGATAGTCAATGGGACGCCCTGACAGTCAGAGGTTGGGGCAGCTGACTGGGCTTGATGAGCCCGTGCTGCCCTAGACTTCTTCTTTTTAGCACTTGCGGGTGCGTAGTAGGAAGAGTCTAAGTTGAATACCACAGAGTCTGGCTTATCATCCAGAGACCCATCAGGGTCAGGACCGTATGAGAGACGGTCGAAGACTGATCGAGAAGAGCGTGGAACGGACGCTATGCGGCTAGGATTAGAAACCGTGCAGGCTGTCTTCTTGCGGTTATCTTTTGCTGTCGGATGAGTTGTTCTTGTGCGACTGGGAGTCACGACCGTGCAGGCTGGCCGCATGCGGTTGGCAACTGTGGCCGTATGGGTTTTCTACAAGCGATTGACTTCAGTGACCGTATGAGTCTCATCCATGCGGTTGACAACTGTAGCCGCATAAACTATGCGGCTGACAGATATGGCCGCATGAGTTTTCTTTATGCGGCTGGCGGATCCAGCCGCATGAGCTTTCTCCCTGCGGCTAATACCCTTATGCGGCTCGGATCGTATAGAGTTTCTCTCTGCCCCTGCAAGTCCAGCATCATAGTGTTTTCTTCTGTCGGACTTGGGGACAGCAGAGTTGTCTACGGTCTGAAGTGGGGCCGCAGAAGAGTCCTTCTCGCCGTCTTGAGCAACAGAGGGTATCCCATCGAGGGCTTGGGGAGGAGCAAATGATTTTGGCCTCCGCTCTTTGCGAGCCTTCGTCGTGCGGGTGTACTTCTGGACCGAGCCAGCGCTTCCTTCGGAGAGCATCTCTTCAAACACCTATTGGTCGAAGCGGACGACCATCTTTTGTTGCGTGGAGCCAAGTTTGGCTGAATTCGACTGCGTCACCAACTCCTCAGCCGTGGAGAAATTTGTCCCCAGCAGAGTCGCCATCGTGTTTGCCATGAAATATAAAAAAACAGAATAATTATCGGAGGACCGGACTTTTACTTCATGTTACAAACTCGCTCGTACAAAGAAAGCCTAGGAACGAAAACCTAGGTACAGCAGTCTAAGTACAATTGTTTATTTTAGATTCTGGGGGGTGACGATAGAGGCTCGGGAAGGCGACGGCAGCCCTGCCTTACTCCTTGGACGATCGGTATGCAGCCTTGGCTCCTGTGAAGAGATGGTTGGCGTTGATGAAGAAATGCTCTTCTTGTTCTCCCTCTATTACTCTTCTGGCTTCTCTCTCTCTCTGTGTATTTTTCTCTCTGATTATTGGGGGAGTCTCTCTGTATATCTCACAAGGGAATGGCACCTTGCTTATTTATAGGAGTGGGGGCATCATTAGGGTTTAGATGATTACCTATTCCCAAAGTGGCGGCGGTCTGCTGTTTAATCAATCTGGACCATTAGTCTTAAGCGTGAAGGATCTGGGCCATACATGGGGATAGTATTGAATCCTATGAATGATTAATGTTGATTGCTTTAAATCTTCATGATTGGTTGTGTCAAGCTTGGATCTCTCACCACGTGTCCCATTGGCTTGATCACGAGTGATATGCCCTGATCTTATTAATTATAAGGATAACGTTAAATATGGTTATTGGGATCTGGTAAATCTCTGATTGATTTAAAACCACGTGTCCCATAATCACCCTGCTACCAGCTGTCAAGTCATGGGGGCAATTGAATCTCTGCCACGTGTCTTAATGGTGGACCCTGCCAGAGCCGCGTGATATCCATGAACCGCATGAGATAGCGTCTCAGTGAGCCGCATAGGTATAGTACTTACGAGCCGCATGGGATGGCTTCTTGGTGAGCCGCATAGGTATAGTACTTGTGAGCCGCATGGGATGGCTTCTTGGTGAGCCGCAGGAAGATGATTCCTGCCAGCCGCATGAAGCTGTTCTTCAATTGAGCCGCATGGGAATAGCCACGTGGCAATCTTGGATCGTGTCAGAAATTTTCTCCTGTTCCCGAAGAGCCTGTCATTATGACAGGACCATCATGGCACTTTATGCCAAAGCCGTCAGCTGTCAAATCAGAGCATTAAATAAGGCCATTACTTGATGGCCAGCTGTGTGAAGGGATCCCACGGGGACACGTGGTGTTGATCGAGCCGCATCTCTCTGTTGGTCGTTTGTGAGCCGCATATACTTCCGAGCCGCATGAGGCTGGGAAACTCTTTGAACCGCATGGGACTGTCCCTATGTAAGCCGCATGGATTCTCCTGCTCCGAGCCGCATGAGACTGAGAGTCTCTCCGAACCGCATGGGACTGCCCCTGTATGAGCCGCATGGAGTTCTCCTGTTCTGAGCCGCATGGAGCATCATTCTGATATTTTTCATGCTTCTACAAATACCATCTGCAATCTATCTATGTATATAGACCTCTCAGTCTTAGGTGCAGCTACAACTATACTCAAGGACAGGCTCTATTCATGGGTGCCTCTCTGGGAAGGGTAAGGGAAAATAATAATAAATCATCAAAGCTGTAAGGAATACTAACATCCTATATGTAAACTCGTTGGTATTGTAAATTACAGGAAAACCATCTACAATGGGTTACTATTCTAATACCAATGCTAACTATCATCTCTAAGGTACAGACACTCTACAAGTCATCTTATCATTACACTATGAAAGAGCTACATATGAATAAGCTCTACAAACTAAATATCCCTACTCCCAAGTTATTTGATGATGGAATACAATTTTAAAAACAACAGAAGGGTATGATAGAGATGATATGTTGAAACCTTCTCGAGATAAAATCTGATAATCATATGCGTCTGTCCAAAAACATGTTACTCAGAGTCTTCGTCATGTTAGTGAGCAAGGCTACGATAATCACATATTTCTTGACCAAGGCACATACTTCTAGAATCATGGTATTTAAAATTTTTGCATTACCGCATGCTTGGCAGCGAAAACCTTAAATTCCCACACCCGAGAAATACGTCCTAAATATGACTATATGTCCTCACTATGCCAGCTAACATGACTATCAAAGATTCTGGATTCCATAACTGGGTGACCTAGCCCATATGATTCATCTCAAAAGAAAATCAAGCATAACACAAGAACAACAGGACAAAATTTGATCAATCAACAAGGAACAGAGGGAATCGAAATTTCAAGGCAGTTATAAGAGGCAATTTCGGAAATGGAATCAAAAGAACGAAACCTGCAACTAGATCTCCAACGGCCTGAGCATCCTCGACTGTCCTGGCGAAAGCTCGCTCCTGTTGGCCTCCCCTGGCCTGCTGCTGATGATGCATGTACCTCTGCTGCTGAGTCGGTAAGGGTAATCCCTTCTACTGGCCTACCGGAGTCCTCGCTCCTGCTCCTGGTGCTGCTCCCTGAACTACTCTGCCTATGTTCTGGGAACACTCCCTCAGCTGGTGGTCCGCTGCTCCACATAGTAGGCACCTGCCCAGCCTCTTCCTGCACTCACCCCATCCATGCCCCCGTTTCTTGTAGTATGGACAACTGATTATCTGCTGCCTGGGTGTCTGATACTATCTGGATTGCTGTTGTCCCTGCTGATGGCCCTGACCCTAGAACTGCTGCTGAACAGGCCTCTGTTGATACTGATGCTGAATCTGCAAGAGGGGTATCTTGGCCAGGCCCGCACTGCCACTAGCTCCCTCAAAAGGAGGTACAATGGGACAATCCATCTTCTGGTGGGCACCTGACCCATATAAATAGCAAACCTTCAACCTCTTCCTATACTGCTCCCAGATGTGTCCCGACTTCTTGCAGTCGGGACAACTGATCGCCTTCGGGTCCTGACCCTGATATTGATGCTGCGCCTGCTGAACTCCCACTGGTGTCTGCGTCTGCTGAATCTGCGCATGGGGCCTCTTGGCCTGGCCTCCGCTGCTGCTGGTACCGTGAGCGTCTCGTCCCCTCTTAAACAACTGTTGCCGCTGAGTTTCCACTATCTGCTGGAAGAAGGAGAATAACCGCGCCACGTCCTCTGATCCTGATGGCGACTGCTGCTAAAGAACGTTCGGGATGACAGGAGAAAGTCTCGGAGTAGGAAGAGGTGCACTCCCATAAGCTGCAGATATCCCAGCCAGAGCTGGCATAACAGGAACTGCAGTCTCGGGGCCCTGCTGATCAGGACGAGGAGTGGTAGACCCCTCAATGGTATCTCCCTGATTGAGACAATGAGATCGTGTCTCCATAACCATCCTGAAGACAGATCAAACAAGGAATCAATACTGAGATAGAATGATAATTCAAGGAAGGACAGTTATTCAAGGAAGTATCAGGAATTTAGATGGCAGGGATCCTGTTAAGAGTTTTTCCTAATGTGATTGAGTACTTCAAAAATAATCATAATCCTACTGCAGGCTGTAGTGATACTCTAGTTCGAATACCACTACATAAACTTGACCTGCATGGGCCACCACTAAAAATGTGTCACGACCCGCACCCTAGAGTAAGGACACGAGAAGTGGGTACGTCCAGCCTACGCCGCAGTGTCGGCGGTAGAACGCTGTCCTAGGTCACAACATCTAACAATATAAAGCTAAACAGTTTATACTTCCCGAATGGGGGTGACATAGCAGAAAGTAACTCAATCACAACTAAGGCAGATGATAAGATAGCAGATAGATAGATAATACTGCTGAAAAGAAAAGAAATCCCAAGTACAACAGAGAGTCTAAGTGTCTAAGATAAATACATATCCCAGTATCAAATATATACAATCATCCATAGAGTACTATAAATGAAAACATCCTAGTCTAGAGGTGTGTCATCCACAGCTAGTGGGACCTGCTGCTGGTCCAGGTCCAACATCTCATCTAAGGTAGCACCGTAAAAGGTATCCACACCGGCCTCCTCCTCGTCCTCTGTAATATTTTCAACAGGTCCAGTCAGGACAGGAGAGAGCACAATACATCTTAACAGTTCATAGCAGGTTAGAAAATATAATCATGCGGTAAAGTAAGATACAAGAACTGAAAGAAGATACAGGATGTAAACAGAGAAAGCTGTAATAGAAATATATATACTGTAATAGAGAACTATCAGTGGCTAGTGAGTCAGAGTACAATATAAACATATGAATGGCATAGGAGATTCTGGGAATTATACTATAGAGTGATCACTACTTGGATATTATTCACATGTCTACTTCTACTCCTCCGTACCCCCAATTAATACACAAGGATCCAGCCAGGTTATGTTATGATTCCATGTAATGGCCCATAAGGGGTGATACATGGTAAGCCCATAAATGGGTGATCTGGGAATGCCCATAAATGGGATGATTCAAAGAAGACTCTGTGACCATGAGAGTACATGTCACAAGTGATCAATGAACCGTGAAGCATAGTGATACGCCATGTAAGTGAAACGCACAGAACATGTAGTATACGATGCTCCCTGAGGGGATAACATCTCAAGAAAGGATCCATATAGTACTAATCTGTGTGACCAACGTGACAGTATCAAGTAAAGTAATTTAAAGCAGGAAAATAATTCTAAATAGGATATGAAATGATCAGATAATGTACTCGCCTGGTTTCTGAGTGTCCAATTGAAATGTACTATCCGAGGAGTGGTGTCTGGCTCCTATTTAGAATAGCACAAGTCACAACAAGTCTAGAATGGTAAAATGAAGTACTACAATGCATTCTACATGAATCTAGGTCAATCTAGGCCAAAGTCAACTCTTGGTCAACTCTGGTCAACCCTAGAAGTCAAACTAGGTCAACTATGGTCAAACTAGGTCTAACAAGTCTAAACTAGTCTATTCTATCAAGCACACACCAATTCTAGACTGTACAAGTCTACTAGACACTCACTAGGCAACAGACACACCCATAGGCCATGAGCCCTAGGCTATAGGCTATATCATGCCTATAGACCAACCACAAATCACTATACACATATCAATATATATATCTACATATAATACACACACATTATAATGTATAGGGCACATGAATGTGCATCTCCCATATAATATATCCATGAAGGATAGGAAATGGAAAGGTGATGGTATATATGTGTGTGTGTGTGTGAGAGACATGAGAACAAAGTGTCATGAGAGTGTGTAGACAGGTAATAGAGTGTGTGAGGGAAATAATGTGTAATGGCAATGTGATAGAGTGTTGAATTCAGTTTGTGTGTGCACTGAACCATCCAATGTGGTTCAGGATGTGAGGACAGTGAGCTAAAAGAAGGAACCTATGTGTGTGAGTGTGGAAGAGGAGTGGAACATGTGAGGCCTGTGTGTTTACACATATAAACCTATGTAACAGGAAGGGTTAAATAGAGAGTGTGTTACAGGAAGGTGAGGGGGTAGGCTAGTGTGTGATATGTGACAGTGCATAATCTGAAAACAGTGTATCAAATATAAAACATTGAATCCAATATTGACAGTTCATGAACCAGTGAAGCCCATTCTCAGGTTTGTTGTATGTGCATAAATGAAATAAGAGAAAAAAAGTACAATATGTATCTCAGGTATTTGTTCCTAAATCCCAATCCCATGTACAGTGAAATACAATGTCAACAACTAAAACTGAATTCAAACAACCCAGATATGTACAAACATTCCAAACCCAATTAAACTCAGATTTCAGGTTTTTCTGAAACCTATGACAGAAAATTAGAATATTGCAGTGTGTGTGTTTGAATGTGTGAAAGAGTGTATACATGTGTGTGTAGAAGGTGCCATAGGTTCTCAGAATTAGTAACATGTCTCAGATTCAACCAAGGTTCAATTCTCAGTTTAACATTTCAGTTAGCATGGAAATCTCAGTATTAACATTAACATTTGAAAATCAAACCCAATTTAGTTCCAAAGCTGATTTCTTCTCAATTTAATTTATAAATCCCAAGATCAAGTGAACCCAGAGTTCATTTCACTTCTCAGTTATCTAAAACCCAATTCGAAAACATATTTTAATCAAATCAAACTCAAATTCAGTTGGAAAACTATGATCAAATGACAAAACCAAAACAGTGTATAGAGAGTATCAGTCCACATTTTGCCCAATCCAGTGTTCGAATTCCAATACTCTCGAACACAACTAAAACTAATCTTGAAAATCAACTCAACATGGACTAATATACATGCATATGAGTATACATGGCAAAAAAAAAACATTCGAGATTAGCTGTGACAGGAATTAAAAGTTTGAAATGGAGGCAGTACATATGGTATCAGTCATATCAGGAATAACAGTGCACAAGGAAATTCAGAATTGCGAAATCGTTAAACCATCTAATTTATAATTAACAAGTTGGTAAATAATGTCATACATGTAAGGGTACTAGGGAGTGCATTCGTGTCCAAGTTTTGGACACAAATCATGTCTAGAATACCATACGAACATAGAACCAAACAGTGCACAAATAATCATCGTGCACGCGTGCACGTGCATCCCACACGCGACACACGACACGGTACGTGCTCGTGTCCAGAGGTTCACCTAGGATAGATCTAGGTCTGACACACACTGTACTGGGTCCACGAGTCCTACAGACACGACACGACACGACACGCGTGTCAGTGGTGTCTGTGCACTCACTCAGCAACCCGCACGTGACAGCGCGCGGCCAATGCGGCATCGATTTCTCCGTGCACAGACCACGAGACACTCCTAAATTTTGGGAGCATGGTCGCAGACGTTGTCCCAAGGTTCACACAAAAAATTAGGACATGACGTGTCCTATGTCCAGAGAAAAGGAGCCCGTGATGCAGGACACGGCCTACGGGCTCGTGCTGTGTGTCTACGCACAAAAACAGGACACAAATGGACACGAACACCAGGACACCTTCACAAAAGTTAATACACACATCTAGATCTACAAATCCATGCAATTATATTTCAAAAATATGAAAATTAATTCCTATGTGGCATTTCTACAAACACCTAGTATATTAATACGATACGTGTTCGATACGGACACAAAATGGACACGAAATGTGCCCAAATTTTATGGGTAGTTAGGTAACCCCTAAACCTAACCTATTATGCAAGAAAATCAGGAAGAAACAAGGGTTTAGGTGGTTTACCTATTGAGTATCAAAACTCAAGAACAAGCTTCAAAGAGAGGATTCCAAATGGCAACTCCAAATCTCGAATCAATGCACAAACTGAGGTGATCCTCCAAAAATAGTATATAAACATAAATTAGATCCTATTGCAAAAGACTAGGATTAAAAAGAAGCTAAAATGAATTAATTAGGAATTTTGAGCATAGGGGAAATTACCTCTCCTCCAAAAATTAGGTCAAACCTAAAAGAGGCAAGAACACTCTTAAGAGACTACTTATAGGCAAGAAAAACCTAATAGTGGCTGCCATGGTTGGGTTAGGATTGGTCTTGGGCTTAATTCATGGGCCTAAGGCTTAAACACTAGACTTAGAATTGGTAAGTCATAAGTCATTGACTTAAGTCACTAGTCATGGACTAATTCCACCCAAACTAATCCTCCCTACTTTAAAACTAATTTCTAATTAATAAAGTAAGTTAACTAGAGTTAGACTAGGGTCACCAACTAGGGTTAGTTTCTAGGTTAGTCTACCAAGGTCAAAGCTAGTCAAAGTCAACCTAGTCAACCTCCATTCAAACAATTCCAAAATAAATCCTAAAAATTCCCATAAATTCAAATAAATTATAATAAATTCAAATAACCCCAAAAATGACAAAAATACTCTCAAACTAGAGATGATAAATGAAATACCCTAATCACAAGTCATGATTTTAAATAGTTTAAAAAGATTAAAAATCACCAAGAATCATAATATGAATTAAATATAAATAAATAATAATATAATTACAAAATTTCAAAATTACCCTCATCTGGAAAAGGTCAAATTTGTCGTACAAAATTATGTATACAATGGAAAAGGTCAAAATTACCCTCATCTGAAAAAGGTCAAATCTGTCATACAAAATTTTAAAATATAAATATATAATAAAAAGGTCAAATCTGTCGTACAAAATTATGTATACAATGGATTCCTAATTCAATTCCAGAATTGTACACCTATGTTGTACGACCATAACTTCTACCATATAAACTTAAACCCTATCGTATCATATATCGTCGGAAAGCTTATCGAGTCCTCTTCAATTCTCGTTCAGACAAATTTCAATTTTAATGATGTCTGCTAGATCAAAACTGATCTGAAAAATACTGTAAAATAAATTTTAGAATATTGTTCCAGAATTTTTTATCCATGTTGCACAGCCTGTAGCTCCTAGTACATAAATTATAATACAATAATATTATATGTTTTCAGAAACGGCGTCAAATTTTCTATATAACTCGTTAAGACATATTTTTATTTTAGTAAAGTTATTAGGTCAAAACAGTCTCACAATAAAACTGTACAGGAAAAAATTCCAGATTTACATTACTTGAGTGTAATACTTGTGCTATAGCTTCTACAATTTCATTAGAAATTATATGTAATTAATATAGTTAGGGGAGGACATGCCTTGGGAAAATAATTTTGGTTTGGAATTGGGAATTAGGGCTTGCTCCTTCTCCAATTTCTCCTTCTTTACTCCATCTTCTTCTTCATCTTCCTTCTCTCTCTATTTTTTATTTTTTTTTGAAAGAGGGGGTTTGGGTTTTGGTGATGGGGATGAAGGGAATAAGGAGAGGAAAAGAAATAAAGGAGGAATAAGAAGAAAGAGGGTGAGGTGGCTCATAAAGAGAGCCCTTCTTCATGCATCCAACCCATGTGGCATTATTAAGTGCCACATGTCTTAGAAGATACCACCTAAACATATATGAATGCCACCTACTCTCTAATATTGACACCTAACACAATGAGTTGGTAAGTCTAAAAATACAATTGCAAATTTAATTCATGGACTTTTATAAAAAATCATCTAATTAAATTATTAAATCCTTTTTATTATAATAAAATATTAATAATTAATTAGAGAAAATTTTTAAGGAACGTACAATTAATTAAAATAAATAGTATAATTGGATACGGCTATGACAGCATGCGCCTAAGGTCAACATCGTCCAAGGAGAGCATGCGCCAAGGAGAACCTGCACAGGGAGTGGCATGCGCCCAAGCAGGGAGCATGCACCCAAGACTATGAACCTAGGACTATGCGCCTGAGACTATGAACCCAGGGCTATGCGTCCACATGCATGTGCCCACAAGAGAGAGACAGGGTGCACTTAAAAAGAAGTCAGGAGACTATCTTCCAAGGCTCAGTGGGCGCATAAAAGGACTATGCGCCCAAGCAGGGGAGCTTTGGGCCTTAGACTCATGTCAAAGCCTATGCGCCCAAGCAGGGAAGGCCTTGGACGCATAATAAGAGCTATGCGCCCTAAGCAGGAAGAAGTGTGTCTTGGACGCATATTGATGGCTATGCGCCCAGCACTGCTCATCTTCTCCAACCCGAGAACATGTGTTCATTGAACCCATGAACTTCACAAGTTCATAAAATCACTCAAAACAAATCGAAATCCGGGTTTTCAAAGGTCTATTTTGAGTAAAATCAAATTCTCTACAATATGGAACAATCAAAACTTAAAAGTAATGAAGTTTGGTAGATCAAATTCCAAGAAAATTAATATTTGAGTAAACTTAGATCTACAAGAAATTATCCACCAAAATCAAAATTGCTAAGTACTAAAGAGTCTTAGAAACTGGTAGTGAAGACAATGAAACAATAAAATTGGGATTTCTCCATGAACCATGTTGCACTTACCTAAGGTGGGTGGAGAGGTTTATTGGAGGAAGAGGAGTAAATGAAGAAGTAATGAGGAGAGTGAGAGGAAAGTTGATATTTATATCAACCCTTTCCATCTCCAACGAAAATCTAAATCAAACCAAAATAAACCAAGCCAAGCTACATCAAGACCAAACCAAGCCAAGCCAAGCCATACGAGACAAGTCAAAATACGGGTCGGAAATCCATACATATATACTTGTCACGCCCCAGAACCAGAATACTGGAGAGCGGGGGCGAACATAGCCAGCTACGTATATTGAAATGGAAACCACCTCGCTATACGGTCACGGCTGTCTAGATATGAGGGTTTACTACAAGCCAACGGTCTCTTAAGGTCAAGCCTATTGTCTCAATCTCAAGCAAATAATATAATTACAAGATGTTAGACCACCAAATATACAATAAAAGGCGTCCCAAATATTACATATTCAGTTGATCATGAAGCTAGTCGTACAAAATGCGAGGACTAGCAAGAGTTAAGTCATACATGATCAACCCTAGGATTTGTTAATCATGTTTACAGCCCGTAGGCAGACAGTAAGTAAATGTGCATCGAGCTAACAGGTGCTCGTCGGCTAAACGCCTCAAAAGAATAATTTTACAATAGAGTGAGTGAAACAAAATAGGAAACCCACTCGTAGCCCGGATTTCTTCTAGTTGCCACCATCGGGCTGGAGGTTCGGTAGATCCTCGGGAGCTGCTCCAAAATCTGGCCAGACAAAACCAGCTGGGTCAAACCCCAGAAAGAGCAAGTGCCACAAGGGAGGCCACAAAATAAGAACAAAACCAGCATATCAGAATATAAAAAAATGGAAGAAAAGTACAGGTAATAAAAGTACAACAGGACAATAAACGGCTAGGGACATGGAACCTTTCCGGGAGCCAGATTACAACCCGTAAACCAAACAAGGACCAGGGTTGTAACCCTTCGCCTGAATAGCACTCGTCCCTATCCATTTATTGTTAAGATAAGTAAAACAATCATGTACAGGAGTACCAGGTATAGGGACTAGACAAGACTTAGACAGAGCTAGACAACATCCATTCACAAGCGGCCAAGCAATTACTACAGCTTACTACTTTAACTAACTAGGGTTATCACAAGCCTAATTACTAACAAGATACAATGAGAATTTCTCAGTCCCAAGCCCTGCAGAATATCTAGTTATCCTTCCGCGGGTTGAGAGTATGGTTGGGTATATCGCCCAGGAGACGATATACCCTTAGGTGACTTAGAGGGTGCAACACATGACAGTGTGCTGGAATTGTGCTCTACTCTTCGGCAAGCTACAAGTCCAATTAAGGCACCCAGATAACGAGATTGCCAGTGACTGAAAATTCTCCATGAACTATAGTTTGATCTAGTCATTAACCTAATCCATATTCAGTACGAATCCCTGACCGTGGAAACCAGGAAGTCACGTCCTAGACATGATGCAAGACAAGACAAGTGAATTTGCACAAGCAAGCAAGCAGGAACACCCACGGTGTCAGAGTTAGTTACAAGAGTCAAGTTAGCCATCGCAACGACATCAAGTCAAGTCAAGTTACGAGTCAAGAGTGCGCTGCCATGGACCACTATCAAGTTATCTGGTTACCGAGATAAATCATGAATCACAGGTTACAAGTTAAGTGTGTACCACATCGGGTCACTATTAAGAAGATCAGGGGTACTAAAATCATACTTCACAGAATTAGAAAAACTGCATTAGTCATAAGCAAAATCATCGAAAATCGTGCCAGTTCGTGTTGGGTCAAGATAGTCGTGCTGTGTGGAACAAGATCTCAAAATCCAACCCACAAAAGAAAAGCCAAGTCCAAGAAATAAACCAAACCATCATGGGCAAGTGGGTTGCGTAGAGGGTGGATGGCGCAAGGGTCAAGTGCGCCGGGGATGGATGGCGCAGGGGTCAAGTGCGCCGGGGGCAGATGGTGCAGGGGTCAAATGTGCCGGGGGCAGATAGCGCAGGGGTCAAATGCGCATGGAGCCAAGTGCGCTGGGGGTTGAACTGCGCAGGATCCAGGTGTACTGGAAGCAAGCGCACGTCGACCCAGCGCTAAGGAGCACTGGCCGGGGAAGTGTTTGCGCAATCCGGCCTTGCACTAAAGAGCGCAGGCCGAGAGGGAGCTGGCTCAATCAGGCCTTGCGCTAAAGAGCGCAGGCCGAGGGGTCTTCTTCTCCAAGGCTGAGATGAACTTCTCAAGAACACTAAAACTTCAAATCTTCATATCTTGGCCAAATCAAAACCAAATTTGGATTTTCAAAGGTCTAACTTGTGTAAAATTGAATTATCTTCCACATGGAAGTATCAAAACAAACAAAAATCAAAGTTTGATAGATCAAAACCAAGAATTTCTGAAAATATTTAAAACTTAGATCTAGAATAATGGAGACTCCAAATCACAAAATGCCAAGTTCTAATGTTGTTCTTCATGGCCTAATCTAGCTAATGGACAAATAAAATGTGGTGCTTATTTGGTGGCAAGGTGCACTTGCCTATGGAGGTTGGTGGAGTGTTGTGTGAAAGAAGGAAGAAGAAGAAGGAGAAATTAATGGAGAGTAAAGAAGAGAGAGAAAAGTTAGGTAGGATTTAATGGGGGTAGGTTGTGGTGGAATGGAGGTTGAGAATAGGTTAAGGTGTTCCATGCATATTAAACCAAACCAAACCAATCCTACTCTACAAAACAAAACCAAGCCAATTAAAACCGAGCCGGGCCGAAACCCAAAATACGAAAAAACCCTAAATTCCACAAGTCCAGAAAAATAAAAATACGTGCCAAAATCCAACTACGAGTATTAATACGAAATACGGAAAATGGAGGTGACAACTCTACCCACCTTAAAAGAATTTCGTCCTCGGAATTTAATCAAGGAGCTAGAGAATGCCATGGCAAGCCACACTAAGCACCCACAACCACACTAAGCAGTTCAATCATACAATCATACATGCAAGCAAGGGATGGAAAGCCTAAGGTATAAGAAAGATATTATACCTTACGAGTCAAACAAGTAGGGATATCGCGATCGGATATCATCCTCACGCTCCCACGTTGACTCACCTAGAGAGTGATGACCCCAAGCAACACGGACTAAACGAATAGCCTTGTTCTTGAGTATCTTTTTCCTCCGGTCCAAAATAGACACGGGCTTCTCCTCATACGAAAGGTTGGTACCAACAACCAACTCCGAATGGTCTAGGATATGGCTCGGGTCCGGGATATACCGTCGTAATTGGGACACATGGAATACATCATGTACCTCACTTAGCGACAGCGGAAGAGCAAGGCGATAGGATACATCTCCTGCTCGCTCCAGGATATCAAACGGCCCTATATACCTAGGACTAAGCTTTCCCCGCACGCCAAAGCGAATGACGCCACGGTTAGGCGAGATCCTAAGGAATATATGGTCGCCGATAGCAAATTCTAAGGAATGCCGATGGGCATCGGCCTAATGTCGCTGGCGGTCTTGGGCAACTCGAAGATGATCCTTGACTCTTCTGACTATTTCAACTGTCTGGGCAATCATTTCTGGACGGAGCATCTGCCTCTCTCCGACATCGTCCCATGCTAGTGGGAACCTGCACTTCCTACCATACAGAGCTTCGAATGGAGCCATCTGAATACTGGCCTGGAAACTATTATTGTACGAGAACTCCACCAGGTGCAGGTGATCTTCCTATGATCTACCGAAGTCAAGTGTACATGACCGCAACATATCCTTAAGAGTCTGGATGGTGCGCTCTGACTGGCCATCTGTCTGCGGATGATATACTGAGCTAAACTGAAGGTGAGTTCCCAAACTCTCTTGCAGGCTACGCCAAAAGTGTGATATAAACCTTGAATCCCTGTCTGAGGTGATACTGACGGGCACCCCGTGAAGCCTGACAATCTGCCTGAGATACATCTCTGCCAACTGAGCCGTTGACTGCCCAACTCTGAATAGGAGAAAATAAGCCACCTTCGTGAGCCGGTCAACTATAACCCAATTAACATCTCGACCAGCCGAGGATCTAGGTAATCCAGTCACAAAATCCATGGTCACATGCTCCCACTTCCATTCTGGAATTGGCAAGGGCTGAAGAAGTCCAGCGGGCCTTTGATGTTCAGCTTTAACCTGCTGGCAAACCAAACACCGAGAGACAAACCGGGCTATCTCCCTCTTCATGCCATTCCACCAGAAATACTAATGAATATCTCGGTACATCTTCGTACCACCAAGATGAATAGAATACTGCGAACTATGAGCTTCTGCCATGACCTCCTGTCTGATATCTCCACTAGGTACACAAAGACGAGTGCCGTGCCGAAGTATACCATCTTCATAAATGCACAACTCTGGTCTTCTTCCTGTCTCACACTCTGCTCTGAGCTGCTGAATCTTAGAATCTGTAGACTGCACCATCCGGACTCTCTCAACTATGCTGGACTGAACCTATAGACTGGCCATCAATGCCACACTGGTAGGAAGAACCACCTCAATTCCCATCTTCTGAAGATCTGCCAATAACTCTGGTTGCGCTGTTAGGAGGTAAACTCCGGCTCTCCGGCTCAACGCATCTGCTACAACGTTGGCCTTCCCTGGGTGATACTGCAAGTTTACATCGTAGTCCACCAGTAGCTCAAGCCATCTTCTCTGCCACATATTAAGGTCCTTCTGGGTGAAAACATACTTCAGGCTCTTATGATCTATAAATATCTCCACTCTATCTCCGTACAAGTAGTGTCTCCATAACTTAAGTACAAACACTACTGCTGCCAGCTCCAAGTCGTAGGTCGGGTAATTCTTCTCATGATCACAAAGTTGACGTAATGCATAAGATATTACCTTCCTGTTTGTCATTGATTGTAAAAGTATAGAACAATTATCGGAGGACTGAACTTAGACTCACAATACAAGCTCGCTCGTACAAAAGAAGCCTAGGGACGAAAACCTAGGTACAGCAGTCTAAGTATGATTGTTTATTTTAGATTCTGGAGGGTGACGATAGAGGCTCGGGAAAGCGACGGTCGCTCTGCCTTACTCCTTGGACGATCGGTACGCAGCCTTGACTCGGGGAAGATCTGCTTGGTCGTTGACGAAGAAATGCCTTCTTGCTCTCTCTCTGATTGCTCTCCTGGCTTCTCTCTCTGTGTGTATATTCTCTCTCTGACTATGGGGGAAGTCTTTCTGTGTATAGGTATTCTTCTCTGGTTTCTTTTTGTATATCTCTCTATATGCTACAAGGGAATGGCACCTTGCTATTTATAATAGTGGGATGTGATCGCTAGGGTTGCCAATGATTAGCTCTTGGAGATAGCGGCGGCTTGGGGATTGATCAATCTAGGCCGTTCGTTTCTGATTGCGACGAATCAGAACCATTAAGGGTAAATTATACCAAATCCCCATTAGCAATTAATGCTGATTGGCATAAATCTTCCTTATAATGATTCTCTCATATCTGTAAATAAATCAAATTTATTCTCCTGCCACGTGCCCCAGATCATTGGGATTCGACCCGATCTTGGATTGCCATAAATCTGGGAGATTGATCGGCTGAGGACACGTGTCCTGAGAGCCAATGGTGAGACTGGAACCGCATGCAGATTGGGCCGCATGAGATTTGGGTCGCATGAATTTTGGGCCGCATAAGACTTGGGACACGTGTCAGGACTGTCTGGACAGTGGCCCCCTCCTTCAGACTTCTGAACCATATGATAAGCCGCATGAACCGCATAATGGTGTGTCTGCTTGAGCCGCATGGGCATGATCTTCTTGAGCCGCATAGGGATGATTCCACTCGAGCCGCATGGGACAGCTTCACTCTGAACCGCATGGGAAGTCTTTACTTCGAGCTGCATAAGCACACCCACGTGGCAGGGCCACGTGGCATTTTGTTGTTCTCGGGGGATTGTGTCAGAGATTTTTTTCTCTTCCCTAGAGATTCATCATCATGACAGAGTCATAATTACCTGCTTTGGTGTCAGGTCTGTCAACTTTTCAGAGGGGTCAGCCATCAAAGCGATTAATACAGCATGGATCGGAGGGGAGCACTATCACGCCACGTGTCTTCTGAGCCGCATGGAATACCTCCGGTCGCATAGCTCCTTATGCCGTATGACTCCCTGAGCCGCATGCGTTTTCTGAGCCGCATGGGTCTTTCTTGGCCGCATGAGTCAATTTCTTTAGTATTTTCCATGCTTCTACAGGACCCCCTTCAAAGTTTTCAATTTGTAAAATTGAAATACTTTGAATAAGAAGCATGGTCGTGCTCTTCTAACCGCATATGAAACCCTGACCGCATAGAGATCTTGGCCGCATAGATTGTTCAGCCGTATAGCTGCTCGCCACGCCATTATGTCATGCATGCAAACCCTTTTTGGGGCAGGATCCTAGGAGTTTCTGACCTCTAATTAACTAGTCAGTATCGATAGCCGAAGAGTCGACTACTTTGTACGAAGCGTCGGTCTTGGTCCTCCCTTCTCTATAAATGGAAGGGTATTTAGAATGATTTCTCTCTTAGACTCTTTCTGATTAAGATTTCCATCTTGCTTCCTTCTTCCAACTGACAAACCACGATGGGACCTAGGGCTTCCAAGGCAGTGAAGAAGGTTGTGGCTAGGAGCAGGAAGTTGGCTTCGTCTTCAATTGCTGCACCCCCCGTTCGTCTTGACGTTCATGTTGTCGTCGAAGGTAAGGACTGTGCGGAAGATTGGGTGCTCTGAAACCTTAAAGGATGCTGCTCTGCTGCATTGCTTCGTGCATAATCATTTTGATGCGAGCTATTTAGATTACGTGGTCCGCATACACATCCTATGAGCCGCATAGAATATATTCCATGCCCAAGCCGCATAAGAATTGTCTTTAAACGAGCCGCATGAACACTTCTGAATATCCTCTGACTGTTTTCATCATTTCTCATCACTTTTTTCTGTCTTTTGGTTCTTATAGTGTCTCCACCGAGTGCTGATATTGCCGTGGTAGAGGATCCGTCGCTCCCTGGCGTCAATCAGGGGCCTTCCTCTGTTAAGAAGGAGACAATAAAAGAAGAATCGGAGCCTGAGAGGGACGACGTCCTCCCCACTGTCGAGACTGCTGAGGGTGACACCACTGGGAATCCTGATTCTCCCATTCTGGACGAGGATCTTCCTCAGTTGCACCCTTCATACGTAATGTGGTTGAAGGAGTTGTATACGTATTTTTATAACTAGGGGTTTGAGGTGTCTTGTCTGTAATGAAGAACTTTCCTGTAACCGTGTGGATGTAACTGATTTCTGACTGAATGGAATATATATTTGCTTCACTCTTTTGCATTGTAATAATCCTTTTATCGGGTCATTTTGCGTGGACCCATTGTCCCTAACATACCCTGGTTTCGGATACGGACAATAAGTTTAAAAGAAAGGAACCAATCATACTGACTCAGAGGTGCTGAGGACATGGTGAGCATGAGGGTCTCTTTGACAGGGGGAGGGTACATAGAACAACTCAGAGGTAATAAGGACATGGAAGTTCTATGTAGGGGTGATTTGTTTTTGGCGAAAATAGGACGACTCAGAGGTGATGAGGACATGGTCGTCTTGGAAATTTGTGGATCCGTTACCTTTGTTGTGCACTGGGAGTGTAGGTATTAGATCATGAGGGAGGATCTCTTGTAGGAAGAAAGTTCAGCGGTACGATTATACATGACTTTCTTTCAAAAGAGTGACCGGGATGTAAGTTCAGGGGTACCGATGGGCACATAACTCGATAATCCATGAATATTGGAATCAAAGTGTAAGTTCAGAGGTACCAGCAGGTACATGACTTAGGAGTTTGGGATATGTTTATGGAAGAAGGGCATGAGTTCAGCGGTACACGTAGGTACATGACTCGAAAATCTGTGAATGTTGGAATCAAAGTGTAAGTTCAGAGGTACCAGCAGGTACATGACTTGGGAATTTGGGATATGAGTTCAGCGGTACAAGAGGGTACGTGACTCGATAAGTTGGAAAATTAGGGGGTTGAGTTCAGTGGTACCAGCGGGCACATGACTCAAAACTCTGGAAAATATTGTTTAAACATAGTATTTCTTCAGGAACTTGCCGTTGACGGGCAACATGAGCAAGTCTCCGTTCTGCTTGGCGAGGCGGTAAGCACCATTGGAGAACACGACCTCGATGATAAATGGGCCTTCCCATTTTGGCTGGAACTTGCCGGTGGTCTTGTGAGTCATAACCATTGGCCTCCTGACTGCCAAAACAAGATCGCCCACTTGGAATGTTCTGACTTTGACCTTTTTGTTGAAGGCTCCTGAGATGCGTGCTTGGTATAATTCGATCCTTTGCTGAGCTAGGAGGCGTTTTTCATCTAAGGCCTCTAACTCTTGTAGTCGACGTCGGTAGTTATCATCCGTTGTCAATTGATAAGTGAGGGCAACTCGGAGTGAGGGAATCTGAGTCTCTAATGGGAGAACTGCGTCACTCCCGTATACCAGAGAGAATGGTGTATTCCCGGTGGCTGTTCGAACCGTGGTGCGATAAGCCCATAAGCACTCGCCGAGCTTCTCGTTCCAGTCGTGTTTGTTGGAGGAGACAAATTTTTTGAGGAGTTTGATGATTGTTTTGTTGAATACCTCTGCTAACCCGTTTGCTGCCGGGTTGTATGGTGTCGAAGCGATATTCTGAATGCGGTGTTTGTCGCAGAATCGGTAGAATGCGTGGCTTATAAACTGCGGACCATTATCATGGATGACCCTTCGGGGCAGTCCAAAGCGGTAGATGACGTGGTGCTTCAGGAAGCTGATTACGTTCGAAGTCTTGACTTCGGCGAGTGGGACAGCTTCTGCCCACTTTGAGAAGTAATCAGTGATCGCCAGTATGAAGCGATGTCCTCGGGAGGAAGGTGGGGTGATTGGACCAATGATATCCATTCCCCATGCTTCGAATAGCCAGGATACCACTGTCGGATGTAGAAATTCGGATGGTTGGTGAATGAAGTCTGCGTGGACTTGGCAGGCCTTGCATTTTCTGGCATAATCTATCGCATCAGCCACCATCGTGGGCCAGTAGTACCCATCCGGCGAAGGCGATCTTACAGCTTAGGGCCAGGCTGATGGGCCCCGCAGACAGCGTCATGAGCCTCTCGTACGGCTTCTTTGGCTTCTGCGTTTGACAAGCACCGAAGTAGTAATCCGTCGTAGGAGCGGCGATACAGTATTTTCGTCTCTGTATCGTAGAAGAATCTGAGAGAACGCCGTCTGATAGAAGTAGCCTCCTTCGGGTTCTCGGGTAGGATGTCGTAGACCACGAAGTCTATGAATGGTTGTCTCCAGTCTGGCGCTTCGTCGATTATCTGAGCAGAATAACTCGCCATGGCTTGAACGTTGTTCTTGGGGCAGACCAGCTCATAGCCGATTACATCGACCGAATGATGAGAGTAGTTTGGCACTGCTAGGGAAGCAGCCAGGCCTGCTAGGGCATCAGCTTCGATATTTTGGAGTCTGGGGACGTGTTCGATGAAGAATCCTTCGAATGATGAGATAATATTGATCGCTATTTGGTGGTAAGGGATCATGTCTTCATGGCGGACTTCGTACGTCCCCCGGATCTGGTTGACGATTAATTGCGAATCGCCGTATGCTTCAAGGTATTCTACCCCCAGTTCTCTTGCGAGTTGGAGGCCAATGACCAAAGCGTTGTACTCGGCCACATTGTTAGAGCAGGGTTCCGTGAGAGAGTAGACGCGATTGATCACTAGCCCGGTAGGAGAGACCAATACTACTCTGACTCCGACGACGATGTTTCCCTTGGGTCCGGTTCTTGAAGCGCCATCGAAGAACATTCGCCATATGTTATCGTGGGTGGTTGTGTTTGAATCGGCGACCTCATCTGGGATTTCTTCGTATATTCTGGATGATTCCGATCCTGGATGGGCCGCCAAAAAGTCTGCCAGGGCTTGACCTTTGACAGCCTTCTGCGGGACGAAGACCATATGATAGGGGGACAGCAATATCGCCCATGTAGCGAGGCGGGAGCTGAGTGCCCCTGGTTTGGTCATGAGGACCCTGAGAGGGTTGATTCGTGAGATCACATGTATGGTTTGCCCCGTGACATAGTGTCGCGTCTTTTGAATGGCGAATACCAGGGTGAGGCATTCTTTCTCCACAGCGGTGTATCGGTATTCGGGTCCGACCATCATTCGGCTGAGATAGTAAATGGCCTGCTCATGGCCTGCATCGTTGTTTTGTGCCAGCAGGGCACCGAAGGAGTGTTCTATTGCTCGTACATAGAGCAGGAATGGTTTTCCAGGGACCGGGGCCACCAGGACTGGAGGATTTGATAAATATTCTTTGATGTCATCGAAAGCGCGCTGGCATTCCTCGTCCCATACGAATGAGACTCCCTTCTTCATGAGGTGGGTGAACAGTCGGCATCGCCCGAAGAGGTTGGAAATGAACCTCCTGATATAAGCTAGCCTCCCTTGGAGGCCTCTAAGTTCATGGAGATTTCTCGGGAGACCCATCTCCATGATTGCCCTCGTTTTCTCGGGGTCTACATGGATACCCTATGCAGTGATGATGAAGCCCAAGAACTTCTCGCTGGATACGCCCAAGAACGATTTTGTAGGGTTCATCTTCAGATTGTGGGCTCGTATTATAGTTGAACACCGTTCTCAGGTCTTGTAGATGATCCTCCTTACGGCGACTCTTAACGTCGATGTCGTCGACATAGCATTCTACTGTCTTGCACAAATGTTCTCTGAAAATGATACTCATGGCTCGCTGATATGTAGCACCAGCATTCTTTAGACCGAATGGCATGACTGTGTAGCAGTATGTGCCAATCGGGGTTCGGAATGAAGTGTGCTTTTCGTCGTTGGGAGACATCTTGATTTGATTGTACCCCGAAAGTCCATCCATGAATGACATACATTCAAAGCCGCATGTATTGTCGATCATGATGTCTGTGATAGGAAGGGGAAATTCATCTTTGGGGCATGCCTCGTTCAGGTTGCGGAAGTCGATACAGATTCGAATCTTCCCATTCTTCTTGAGGACGGGTACTATATTGGCGACCCAATCAGGATGTTGCTCTTCACGAATGAAGTCGCTGGCTATTAACTTGTTGACTTCAGTTTCGATCGCGTCCATGACGCCTGGGCGGAAGCGTCGTTGTTGCTTCTTGACTGGCTTTGCATCTGGCCGTATATTGAGTTTGTGGAGAGCGATGTCAGGATTTAACCCCGGCATGTCTTCATAGCTCCAGGCGAACACATTAATGTATTCTCTGACAAGTACTAACAGCGATTCTCGTTCTTCGTCAGTTAGGCTTTTACTGATAAAGATCAGTTTTGGAGAAGATTCGCTGCCGAGATCCACTTGTATGACCTCATCTTCGGTAGGAGGTTCTCTCAGTTCGAACCGCTTTTCCCATTGTGCGTCTAATTGCTGGGCCCATGGCTCTAGCTCAAGGATTTCGGAGATGTCTTCGTCTTCCTCGTAAGCGTCGGTGAATGCCATGTTGACTGACATGACTTGTCTGAACACATCTCCGATGCTGGTATCTGAGTCGGAAGTCGGTGATCCGGTTGAATGTGACTGCCAGTCGCATTCTTTATCTGAGCTTTCAGGGGTCGTAGTAGGCGTTACATACCCTAAACTGCATCGAGTTTTGTTATAGTAGTTCCGTGGTTTGCCCGCCGGGGCTGGCGTCTTCAAAGGTAATCGTCATCCAGTGCCGTAGTTCAATCCTGGTGTTGTCTCTAGATCATACCCCTGTTTCTGTATAAGATATTTGGATTGAGGGCTATAGAGATACAGAGGCAGTCTTCCGGCATCTGACCCGAAGTCGACTTCTTCCATGGCGAGGGAATGCGGGTTGTTCATTCGGCCGAAGATGATTGGGTGGTCCCCTCCCACGATTATTCGGTAAGCGTCTTCTACTGGAGTAAGTTGGATAGCGGTGTACACATTTGTCACCTGTGTATGTAGGTGAGTGCCTATACCGTGTTCTATAGCATACATTGTACATAGCTTATTGAGCTCGGTGTAGTTCAAAGATAACCCTTTATTGATGAAGTAAGGTATCTTTTCTAGAGGGATTACATCATCTGCGGAGGGAGCGTCAGTGTGGGCAGCCACATACTTGGCTAGCTCTGGTTCCTCTTCGGCTACCCCCTGTGTGAATGAAGATTGAGAGGGCGTCCTAGTCAGCTTGATCTTCAGAGGTTCAACTGACGGAGCGGAGCATGGGGTTGTCGGTAGACTAGCAACCCCCAGTCTGGCACTTGATGTGGAGCGAGGGGTGGCTGGTTCGCTTGAAGTGTCAGACCTCGCATCGGGGTGACGACCTTTCTTAGGCAGGCGTATCGTCAGAGGCCTATCGGAGGGATTGAGCTTCTCTGTTTGGGATTGACCGACTCTCGGCAATCTGATGGTAAGTGACCATGTCGTGGGTCTCGGTACCTGGCCGAACCTTGGCAGCCGGATTCTCAACTGCTCTTCCTGTGCCGAGAGGCTGATCGCGTCCTTATGCAGCATGGCCGTAAGGGGTGCGGAATTGCCTGGTTTACGAGCCTGGAGGTGGATCGTCAGAGGCTCTTCTGATCCCGTGGTTGCTTCAACATCAGTTTGTTCATTTCCTTCCTCCAGGTGCCTCTTCGACTTTTCGTATAGGCAGGAGTCCTAGTAATAAGATTCGACCCCTTTGAAGGGATCGATGTCAGCAAATTCTGTCCTCACGAAGCCATGCTTGTCGACATATTTGAAGCATTGGTGTAGCGTGGAAGGCACGATCATGTAATCGTGTATCCAAGGGCACCCCAAAAGGATGTTGTATGAAGTGTCGGCATCTATGACGTAGCAAGTGACTTCTGATTGGAGATCGCCAATCTGACATTTCAGACGGATCTTCCCGATTGGGTAGCTCCTGCCCGAATTGAACCCGCTGATGGCGGTGTTTGTAGGGGTCAGGCGATGCATCGGGATACGAAGATGATGCAGTAGTCCTTTTGGAATGATGCTTATGGAAGACCCAGGGTCAATGTGCATCCGGTCCACCTTTATGTCGCCGATGTAGCCTGTGTAGTATAATGGGCGATCGTGTAGATTAGTCTTGATGAGCATATCTTGTGGAGTGAAGACGATGTTGGGCATTGCTCCCGTACAGGCACTGTCTTGGAGGTCTGCGGGCTGATTTTCTCCCGTGAGGTTGACCTGAGCCAGGTACACGTCGACATTTTGAAGTGCATCGCTCAAGGCTGTACGGACACCCTTCGAGAGCCTCAGGAGTTCATATAAGGATAATTTGGCCGGTGTATTGGCCAATTGCGCCAAGATGTCGAAGTTGTAGGGCCTCTCCAGCCCCTGAGATGTTTTCTTTCGGAGGGATTTGTCGAAGCGAGTCTCCTTCGGCCTAGGCTTGTCGGTCGTCGAAGGCTGAGCCAGTCCCGGAGCGTCCGTGGTAATGGACGGATGATCATCAGTCGAGTTTTCTGCCACAGGTTGAGATTGTGCTCTGGATCGAGTAACAACGGCCGTGACTTCCTCTTCATCTGCTGAGGTGGTACGGCAGGATCTGACTTTTCCACTTTTCTTTTTAGAAGATGGAGTGGACTGAGTTACCTCGTGGACTAGGTCCGGATGGACCTACATAATTTTCCCTCATGATGTGGTGAGAGGTACTAGACCAGCAGCTTGAGCAGGCGGGAGATTAGCAATCTCCATCGTTGCCAGAGGGATGGGTATAACCCCATCCTGGGTCTCGGTTGGAGGAAAGCTGCCGAATTATACGGACACCATGTTGGCTGCCACGGTTACCTTCTCGAAATCGATGGCCAGAGAGTTCGAATCGATGAGGTTCTGGATATATCGTTTCAGTTGGTAGCAGTCATGCGTAGCATGGTGGACGTAGCAGTGGTAATGGCAGAACTTTGGGTTCTCCAAATCAGCCGGCCGAGGCTCCCATCTTGGTGGAGGAAGCTGAATCCTATCTCCTTGTATGAGCATGTCCAAGATAGGCTTGATGTGACCATCTTCAAAAGAGTAAGTGATTTGAGGCCATTGTTTGTCCGCAGGTTGCGACTCAGGCTTCTGGGCTGTATCGGCCACCATAGCCTGCTTGCCTCTGTTGTCCCGGTTGTTGGAGGGGCTACCCCCATTGTCGTTGGTGTTACTGGGACGCTTGCCTTTGTTCTCTCCCTCTGAGATATGTAATCCCAGTTGGCGAGCCTTCTTTAATCGTTCTTCGGCACTTGTAGCATTAATGATAAAAGCCTTCCAGTCCTTGAATTGACTCTCGCCCATCCAGAGACTGATTGTTGGGAGTAGTCTCTTTTGGCAAATTTCGATCAAGGAGGAGTCCGGGTTGCCAGATGGTAACTTCATTACGGTTTGACGAAACCGCTCAATGTAATTCCTCGTCAGCTCTTTCTCTCCTTGAATGACGTCCATGAGGGTAGACATCGTGACGTCCTGCCCTACCTCATAGAACCTCTCCAAGAACAGGCGTTTGAAGCCAGCGAAGGAATGGATACAATTGTCCGGCAGGTTGTGGTACCAATCGAACGCGACTCCTTCCAATGCCCCAATGAATAACCGCGTGAGGATAGCGTCATCATGGGGGAGATGGTCGGTAGTGACCTCAAAGTAAGTGATGTACCGACTTGCTGAAGTCTTGCCATCATATGGGTTGATATTGAACGGCTTATATCTTGGTGGAAAGGGAACATCCCTCCATTCAGCAGGATATGGTTGCCGTATCCGGAGGTCTTGAGAGTTTTCTCTGGCGTGGAACATGGCTCGGAGCTCTTGAACTTCTCTCCTTACTTCTCGGGTCTCATCTGTCGCAGTCGGAGCCGTTACTTCGGGAGGATTATTGCCCGGGTTTGGTGCCGCCGAATTTGAATCTACGTTGATTGGGGGACCCGTGCTTGTCTGGCCAGGTGTCACCCCCTGCAGATTAGGAAGCGCCGCTTTGATCTCGTCTACAGACTTGACCAAGGCGTGCAATATGGCCTCCAAAGTGTCGATGCACTGGCGATCACCGGAACCGCCTTGATTGCTGTCTGTCATGAACACCGTCTTCACATGAGGAGTGACGAAAGGAGTGGTGGAGGATGTACCCTCCGAGTCATACCCGTGCATCGAGAAATCATCAGGATATGTGGGGATGTTCTCTTCAAGTTCAGACTCGGAAGGAACACTACCCCCGGCATCGGAGCTTGCTTCGTCTAGGATGTCCTTGGGGACGTCGGTATCTGTTGCATCCGTCGGAGGATTTGCTTCCTCCAGTCCGTATTCCTGGAATGTCGGATTGTCGTGGATGTTTGGAGGAGTGCTACCCCCAGTTTCGACGACCCCCAATGTTGCAGACGACGAACTTCCTACTGCAGCAGTTTTCGTCTTCGAACGAGTGTGTTGAAATACTCCAGTGGAGGATAACCCTTTAGACGACGGTTTCTTAGCTGCAGTAGTTGACACCTTTGGGCTGGAGATGCTCATTTTCTTCCCTCTTCCCTTGGCGAGAACTTTCTGCACGGACTTGCAGGAGACAACAGGAGGTGCCTCGTCTTCTGAGGTCGGGTGATGTAGTCTTTGGAAGACGGCTGGCTGGTCTTCCGTCACCGCCGCGTTGCTGCAACAGCAGTTGACGATGATCTGGGTGCATTGATGTCCGTGTGAGGGCTCTTTACACCCCGAAGCTCCTTCTCTTTCCTTGCGTTTGTGGAGGATAACCTCACGCAGGTCAGAGGAACCACTTTGTCTGTTTGCCGCCGGGGGCTGGACTTGAGTGGTTTTATACAACTTCCCATCAGAGGCCCGCATGATAATCAGCGGGACGCCCCGATAGTCAGAGGTTAGGGCAGTCGTCTGGACTTGATGAGCCCGTGCTGTCCTAGACTTCCTCCTTTTAGCACTTGTGGGTGCGTAATAGGAGGAGTCTAAGTCGAATACCACAGAGTCTGGATTATCATCCAGATAATGATCAGAGTCAGGACCGCATGAGAGCCGGTCGAAGACTGATCGAGAGAAGCGTGGGACGGACGCTATGCGGCTAGCATTGGGTACCATGCAGGCTGTCTGCATGCGGCTGTCTTTTGTTGTTGGATGAGTCTTTATGCGGTTAAGGGTCACGACCGTGCAGGCTGACCGTATGCGGTTGGCATCTGTGGCCGCATGGGTTTTCTGTAAGCGGTTGACATTAATAGCTGCATGAGTCTCATCCGTGCGGTTGGCAACTGTAGCCGCATAAGTTATGCGGCTGACAGATGTGGCCGCATGAGTTTTCTTTATGCGGTTGGCGGTTGTAGCCGCATGGGCTTTCTTCCTGCGGCTAATACTCTTCTGCGGTTCGGATCGCGTAGAGTTCCTCTTTGCCCCTGCAAGTCCAGCATCATAGTATTTTCTTCTGCCGGACTTGGGGACAGCAGAGTTGTCTACGGTCTGAAGCGGGGCCGCAGGGGAGTCTTTCTCGCCATCTTGAGCAATAGAGAGCACCTCATCAAGGGCTTGCGGAGGAGAAAATGATTTTGGCCTCCACTCTTTACGAGCCTTTATGGTGCGGGTGCGCTTCTGGACCGGACCAGTGCTACCTTCAGAGAGCATCTCTTTGAACGCCTGTTGGTCGAAGCGTACGACCACCTTTTGTTGTGTAGAGCCAAGTTTGGCTGCGTCCGATTGTGTCACCAACTCCTCAGCCGTGGAGAAGTTAGTCCCCAGCATGGTCGCCATCGTGTTTGCCATTGATTGTAAAAGTACAGAACAATTATCGGAGGACTGAACTTAGACTCATAATACAAACTCGCTCGTACAAAGAAAGCCTAGGGACAAAAACCTAGGTACAGCAGTCTAAGTACGATTGTTTATTTTAGATTCTGGAGGGTGACGATAGAGGCTCGGAAAAGCAACGGTCGCTCTGCCTTACTCCTTGGACGATCGGTACGCAACCTTGACTCGGGGAAGATCTGCTTGGTCGTTGACGAAGAAATACCTTCTTGCTCTCTCTCTGATTGCTCTCCTGGCTTCTCTCTCTCTGTGTATATTCTCTCTCTGACTATGGGGGAAGTCTCTCTGTGTATAGGTATTCTTCTCTGGTTTCTTTTTGTATATCTCTCTATATGCCACAAGGAAATGGCACCTTGCTATTTATAATAGTGGGATGTGATCGCTAGGGTTGCCAATGATTAGCTCTTGGAGATAGCGGCGGCTTGGGGATTGATCAATCCAGGCCGTTCGTTTCTGATTGCGACGAATCAGAACCATTAAGGGTAAATTACACCAAATCCCCATTAGCAATTAATGCTGATTGGCATAAATCTTCCTTATAATGATTCTCTCAAATCTGCGAATAAATCAAATTTATTCTCCTGCCACGTGCCCCAGATCATTGGGATTCGACCCGATCTTGGATTGCCATAAATCTGGGAGATTGATTGGCTGAGGACACGTGTCCTGAGAGCCAATGGTGAGACTGGAACCGCATGCAGATTGGGCCGCATGAGATTTGGGCCGCATAAATTTTGGGCCGCATAAGACTTGGGACACGTGTCAGGACTGTCTGGGCAGTGGCTCCCTCCTTCAGACTTCTGAACCATATGATGAGCCGCATGAACCGCATAATGGTGTGTCTTCTTGAGCCGCATGGGCATGATCTTCTTGAGCCGCATAGGGATGATTCCACTCGAGCCGTATGGGACAGCTTCACTCTGAACCGCATGGGAAGTCTTTACTTCGAGCCGCATAAGCACACCCACGTGGCAGGGCCACGTGGCATTTTGTTGTTCTCGGGGGATTGTGTCAGAGATTTCTTTCCCTTCCCTAGAGATTCATCATCATGACAAAGTCATAATTACCTGCTTTGGTGTCAGGTCTGTCAACTTTTCAGAGGGGTCAGCCGTCAAAGCGATTAATGCAGCATGGATCGGAGGGGAGCACTGTCACGCCACGTGTCTTCTGAGCCGCATGGAATGCCTCCGGTCGCATAGCTCCTTATGCCGCATGACTCCCTGAGCCGCATGCGTTTTCTGAGCCGCATGGGTCTTTCTTGGCTGCATGAGTCAATTTCTTTAGTATTTTACATGCTTCTACACTTCCCATGCTGCATCAAGACACACCCCAATCCTCTGTCTGAAGCGTCGCAATAAACTGTGAATCCTCCGGTCCCATCTGGAAGTGTGAGAATGGGAGCCGTTATCAAACCTCGCTTCAACTTCTCAAATGATTCCTGACACTCTGCTGTCCAAGCAAACTGCACATCCTTGCGGGTCAACTGGATCATCGGCGCTGAAATCCTTGTAAAATCTGTAACGAAACGTCGGTAGTAGCCGGCCAATCCAAAGAAGCTGCGAACCTCTGCCACTGAGCTAGGTACTGGCCATGTCTCGATAGCCATAATCTTTTGGGGATCCACTTCCACTCCTCCTCGAGTAATGATGTGACCCAAGTACGAAATACGATCGAGCCAGAAGTCGTATTTGCTGAACTTGGTGTACAACTGATGCTCTCTAAGCGTCTGGAGAACGATTCTGAGATGCTGCTCATGCTCTGCTGTGCTCTTACTGTAGACCAGGATATCATCTAGGAACACGATCACGAACTGATCCAAGTAAGGCATAAAAATGCGATTCATGAGGTCCATGAATACGGCTGGCGCATTGGTCGCTCCAAAGGGCATAACAAGGAACTCCTAATGCCCATACCTAGATCGGAAAGCTGTCTTTGGGATGTCCTGCTCTCTGACTCTGATCTGGTGGTATCCTGACCGCAAGTCTATCTTCTAAAATACCGAAGCCCCTCTGAGTTGATCAAACAAGTCATCTATCCTCGGGAGAGGGTATCTGTTCTTGATTGTTACTGAGTTCAAGGTACGATAATCTACACATAACCTGGACGTACCATCCTTCTTTTTCACAAGAAGCATCGGGGCTCCCCAAGGCGATCCACTTGCACGAATGAATCCCTTGGTCCTGAGTTCTTCAATCATCTTGTACAAAATCTCTAGCTCTAAAGGCGCCGTTCTGTAGACTCGCTCTGATACTGGTGCTGTTCCGAGGATTAAGTCTATAGTGAACTCAATCTCCCGCTCTGGCGGCATCCCTAGAAGTTCTTCTGGGAAGACATCTGGAAATTCTTCAACTATCCTGGACAACTACTCTGCTGCTACTGCCATCCGCAATACTGGGAAAGATGGTTCCACTGCGCCTCTAGAAAATGAGAACTCTGGCTCGCCTGGAATGCTGAAAACAACTCTGCCAATATGGCAGTCTATCCTAGCATACTGGTTCCTCAACCAATCCATGCCTAAGACCACATCATAGTCTGCCATAGGGAATTTAATAAATCTAGCGGGGAGCTCTCTACCGCTAACTACGATCTGACACGAGGAAAACACTCGATCTACTCCCACAAAACCATTACCAGTAAGTATATTAAGCCTCACTGATAATGACTCGGGCTCCAATCCTATCCGTGTCACAAATCGTACAGACATGAATGAATGCGATACACCAGAATCAAATAATACCAATGCTGGAGAGGAGTTGACGAGAATGGTACCTGCCACTACCTCACCTGGTGTAACTTCTTCTTCTATAGTCATCATCATGGCCTGACCTTGTCCTCTAGCCGTGGGTCCCCTCTGCTGGAAACCTCTCTGCCTGCTCTGCACTTGGGCTTGGGTATACTGCTGCTGGTTCTGCTGATGAAATGCCTGGCCCTGAGACAACAAGGGTCTCGGGTACTGCTGCTGCTGCATAGGTGCTGGTCCCCTAACCGATGGACTGGTTAGGTTGGAGGAGGACGAACTACCCCTATTCGGGCAAGCTCCTATCTTGTGATCTGCCGCTCCACAAGCCAGGCACAATCCTTGCACCATACGATAATCCGCCACTACATGGCCTGGCTTCCCACAATATGAGCATCCCATCGTGAAAGTCTGCTTCTGCTTCTGCTGCTGGGGGTACGTCGGGGTCGAATGCTGAACCGACGTTACTGAGGCCGCCCGCCTCGGAGTTCCAATAGTCAAACTCCTAGCTGCCGGGGCTGGAGCTGATGATTGGTGCATCTGACTGTGGGACCGCTTCCTACCTCCGGTCCTATCCACAATCCTTTGGGAGGTGTACTCATGCCACTACAAAAAAAGTGACCTTTTGGGACAACACTTTTAAGAACTATAGTTTTAAACGTCCTAAAAAATTATTATTTGGGACTGCTATATTTTTTTGTAACAAAAAACGAATTTATTGGTGACAGATTGAAAAATGGATCTCTTATTTGGGACTATTAACAATTTTTGTTCCAAATAAATTTTGAGACCGTCTCAAATAATCTCAGCGGGAATGTCAATTATTTGGCGGCCCAAACGCTCCCTTATTTCCAACCATTTCAATTCCAAACCCTCCCCTCTCTCCTGACCTATACCTCACGAAAAAGGAAAAGGGAGGGAAACCAAAATCCACACGAAAAAGTGAGGGAAATCGAAAAAATCAGACGAAAAAGGGAGGGAGAAGGGAGAGAGCTTCAGATGATGATGATGATGTCCCCCTTTTTTTCTCTTCATCTGCTCGTTTGAAGAAAAACTACGCGGAGTTCTTCCGACTGCCGCCAAAGCTTCAGATATGCTCCGTCCCTCGTTCCAATCTGCTCCGCTCCTCGTTCCAATCTACGGCCTAGAAGGAAAAGGGAGGAAAATCTTCCTCCACAACCTCCGCCACTAGAAACTTATCCGGCGACTACAGAGCCTCCACCGCTGGAACTTCTCATCTTTCTAGGTTTTGCCCTAATTTTTGTAAATTATTCGTAATGTATGTTTTCACCCTAATTTCTGCGATGATTTATATTCGGCACGTTATGATTTTGATTTTATTGAAAGCCCTAATTTCTGCGATGAGTATCAGGTTCCATGTATTAATCACAATTGATCCAACTCTTTCAATACTGCTTTTAATCATTATACACTTGGTGTGATTCTAGGCTATAGCTTATGGAGACTGACAATGTCAAATATTTTGAGAGAAGGGCACAACTATACATTTTTTTCCTATCAATATCGATATCTAGCATATATGTTATATATAACAATGACAGTTTTTGACAAGCTCCGTTATCAGAGTTCAAGGTTTCTGATTAGTAAGGTCGTACAAACTCTATGTGATATATGCTTTAGTTTTGAAGTCAAGTGGAATACTGCTAATAATAATTTTAGTACCATGCCGGTACCATTTTTGTGTCAGTAATATCCGGTACGACATGAACACTGCATAAGTATAACATTACATGCCTAAATCAGTACTTCATGCCTACATCGTGTTGTATCATATTAGACTCTTTTTCCCGTTTGTTCTTCCTCTTTCCCCTTTTTGGTTCAGTTCTTTCTCTTTCCTGGCAGCCAACGTTAATTAGTATCTGCTCTATGTTAACAACCTCACTAGTCTTCTTTGGAGCCTATAAATAATCAGACACTTGTTTAATCTGGGTTATTAACAAAATCAATAAATTGAGGGCAAAATTTCATTAAAAAGTGACGATAAAAGAAATGGCAAATTTAGGTTAACAAGTCTGATGACAACATAAATGGTTTTACTTGGTTCCAAGAACTCTGAATCTTTAAAATGCCATATTACTGAACTTGTGACTATATGAGTATCAGTAATTTGACAGTATTTTGATTGTCTGATTGGTAATCTTTAAAATGCAATATTACTGAATCTTTCAAGTCTGGTGACAATAAATTAAGGAAGATTTGAAATTGAGGTGATTTCGTTTACTTGTTTTTGTTACCATATTATCTGAGTTTGCAGGCTAACAATCTTACACTACCACGTCATAGATACCATTTGCAAAACTTGAATCATAGATGTTTAATTTGTGGCTACATTTCCACGCTTACTCTTGGCTATTTAGAGAAAAAATTCCATTTAATCTTGTTCTTTTCCAAAGGGACGTGCTTCTCCTTTCTAGGCGACTAATGATTTAAGAATTCTTTGCTACCTTATCTCTCTACTGCCGAAAACTTTGTATCGCAATTAAAATATTGTTTCGTCCTGGTTAATAACAATTAATTTTTTTTCATTTTCTTAATGAATAATTGAAACTTATACTCTTGCTTTGTAGACACAAGTTTACTTGACGACGAATTTAGATCTGAGGCCTTATAGATTCAATAGATTAGTTACTCTGTTTGATGGAGATAATTAATTTTCATATTGATTTTATTTTTATTATCCATGTCTGGTGGACTCAATGGACATGGCATCATAAGATATATAGATGTATACGTGCATTAGCAAAGAACTCGTGCTATGCAAGAACTGCCTATGTAAGTTAGGTTGTGTGTGTTTGTGTGCACACACACATTAGTGCACATGTTGGGTAGGGTCAGGGTTAGGGGCGAGGGTTGAGATGCATGTTTGTGTTTATGTGCATGCATTAAGTGTACTGGAGCTTGTCTTGTGAGTATACCTCCCAAAGCTCTTAGCAGTTGATTTCATGATTCTTTCATAAAATAGTGCTTTGGATCTTGCTCTTCACATGTTTGCATTTTCTCCCAATTGATTTCATGATGAACCTTCTTATGCTACTTTGACGTTAAATAAAGTGTAAGGCTGTGCATAAAAAACTATGTGTGTTCATGTCCATAGTGTTTGTTTAGCATTTACAAGCAACAAGTTCTGGTTTACCATGTATGCGTCCTTATTTAATATGCTTCAGGATTTCCTTATTTTTTATGTGTGTATTGCCTCTTTTTTTTTTTATAAAATTTAAGTTTATATTGCTTGATGAGCTGCTTTGGTTGCCTATGTTGACATTTATTTTGTTTTTTCCAGTGGGAAAGACTATTGAACTCGACGATGACACTTTTCATTAGTGTGTCAACCTGACGAGGTTCAATTAAAAAAAGACAGTCAATTTTGTGCCTGTTAACAGATTTTTGGGAAAATTTTGATGTTTGTAGTGATACTTTCTTGGAAATGAGTTTTTTTTTAAAATCCTTTGTTAGGACTTGTTGGTAGAATGGATTACTTAGCTTTACTCAACAAGGGTTCATGGTGGTTGGCTAGTTGTTGTTGGTCTATGTGTAGTTGATTGGATTTTCTTGTGAGTAAAAAGACTTTACTTATTGAAACTTCGCGGAACTGGTTGTTTGGAGTTTTTTTTTTAACAGGGTTGTTTCGAGATTCCGTTATAGAGTTAGCTATGGTAATTTGGTGAGGAGTTGGACGTTGGAAGATTAGAGAAGTTTTTCGATTGCGTGGAAGAATATATTTGGGTCTTGTTTGGTTTGCAACTGATGAATTGGAGAAACTAGCATAGACCTTGAGAAGTTCTGGAAAGTAAATTCAAATGCACAATCGTTTGTTTATTTGTTGCTTGAAATAATTACTCCATTTCTTTAGTTCCTCAGAACATGCAAGCGGATTTCCATTTGTAATAGCCCTTAATTTGTCTTGTAGGTGATATTAACTCCTTCAACATTGTTTGGTGACTTTTAGTTTGGTTATTATTGTTTGAATGGACTGACACTGTATAGAAGTTAGCGTAACTCGCGCACGTTTCATTTTATTTTGCAGACTACTGGGATGTGCTAAAAAGTGAATTTTGGATGTAAATTGCCTCCAAAGGATGTAAATTGCCTCCAACATTGTGCAACTTGGCCACTTCTCTTTTAATTTCGTCTCAAGTTTGTGACAGGAATTCAGGTTAGCTCCTTCATTTCTGACCACTTATGCTGATATCTTCTAGTTGATAAAACTAAATTGCACAACTGGAGTCTTGCTTTTGCTACGGGGAGTCCTATTTAATATATATTGATAACCTGTTGTTTAAATGGCTGGCGGATCTTTCTCTTATTCATTATTTTAGACCTGACATGCTTCAAACAGACTAAATAGTTACTGTTGTTTAGTCCCATATTCTGCTTTCTCATGTTCCCGACAGTTTAACTAGCCTTGTAATTCTTCGTTAATTGTCGCTCGGAAGAAGATTACAATCATTTGCATACACATTATTGGTAACGGGCATCATCCCATAAAATAGAAGGGAAATCCATTTGTTTAAATTACCAAAATTTATTTGGTAAAGATAAAATTCATTTGTAATGCGAAGAAGCAGCCAACCTGGGACTATGCAATGTGAAGAAGTAGATGTTCATTTATGCTGATATATTGATGATAACATCCTTGTATGTTACACTTTCAGATACAACTTCTATCGGATGTAAACCTGAAGAAGACACCACAATTGGTGGAGTTGGTTGAAGATAGCAAGGTGGGCTGAACTTATGGTTTTGTAAGGTGATCCACATGTTCATATGCTACATACATTACTCAAATTTCTTATTTATAGGAACTGATGAGCGTAGGACCAGAAAAGATTCTACTTCGATGGATGAATTTTTAGTTGAAGAAAGCTAGCTTTAAGAGAGCTGTTACAAATTTCTCATCAGATGTGAAGGTAAATGTATATACTTCAGTTTTAATAAAATTTTCTGAACTTACTACGATATGTATTGTGGACCTGCTTTTGCATGTTCAGCTAGGTTGGTTAGCAAATGAGAGGGAGGATGCCAGGGGAGAGCGGAAGGAGATGGTTAGCAAATGAGAGGGAAAGGTAAATTGGTTTGTTAGAAAAAGTACAAATGTGACAAACTGCCTTCATCCATTTATTTCATCTATAAGTTAAATAGTGTGAGAGTATCCGATAGGGATATATAAAAAATCAAAGTGTTTGAATAAATTTTGGCACTTGCTATTTGTCAAAAGGACACTGAATAAAAACTCAGAGGAGGAAAAGAGATTGCACTCAACTCCTTTAACCATGAAAAATACATGTCAAGCGAATGTAAATCCTCAGGATACCCATATTCTACTAATACATGATTCAACTATGAGAAAAATAACACGAGAGAGATTCCCCACTACAAGATTTAAAAGGTTTTACAAGATCTGCATATAACTTTACGAACCACAAGTAGAACAGAACAAAAAAAACCCACAACCAGAGTACACATGAACACCCGAGAAGTCCCAAGACCCAAGAAAAGGTGAGAACCATCACTTAGTCTGTGCATTCTTTTCATCTGTTTATGTAGTACATTTGATCATGTGTCTTTAACCTCATTATCTTTACTGCTTGAAAAGTTCCATACAATCAATTACACACCAATGTTATTGTGAATGTATGCAAGGAGTTTACTATAAAACTATGAGAGAGTAACGATGCAACTTGTATCAAATTGATGTAGAGCTACTGGCAATATTATTTTTGAGAGAAAATGATGGGATGAAGAAGATCCCAACCAAATTTTACTAAAACTGAAGCAGATATATATAAGGAGTACATGGGAACAATATGTCATATGTATAAACATGTTCTAGAAATATGTAATCCACATGGAATGAAGATACCTGAGCGATCATGGGATTTAGAGCTGGTTTTAGGATGATACATATTTAAAAATCATCAAAAGGCAATCCTAGATCCCAAGCATCATTTATTTCTCCCTTGTGACATAAGATCGAGTCATATTAGACAATTGTCATACTTCTTGACCAAATCCTGTATCAGGAGAATTTTTATATATTCTGCGCCACAACATTTTGTACATTATATGAGTATTCCATTTTTGATTGCCAACTTCTACTGTCACAAGGTTTGTATATGGTTCCACTTTTGCTTCTTGCTTGCTTCTAAAAAAAATGGTATTCTGGAATGGGCGTATGTACCAAATTGATTTGTGGAGTACAAGAATATTGTTGCTCTTTGATTGTACACTTAAAACTGTCATTGTTGTTTTATCAACTTCATGCCCATGCAGTTCTTTTTTTTAAATGTGTGACAGCCTTTTGTTTTTTATCAGTGTATCTATTAAATGTTTAGGTGTTCAAAATTTCATTGTGTTCACATTACCCATGGTCATGTATGCTGGTTCGCTTTTCTCAATTTGGCATGCCCTTTTGCATCTGTAGTTTCTCTCAAAACTATCAAGTCATACTTCAGCTGAATCTTTTACTCCCATGAAGAACTTTGCCCTTATTTCTTTGTTTCCACAGGACTTGGCATTTGTTGTGGATAGTGTTGCTTTAGAAATTGTTCTGAAGAGATATAAGGAGGCTTTCACTGAATTGGCGATTCTCTCGAGGACAGCCATCTGGTGTCGTGTAACTCCTTCACAGAAGGCTGCTCCAAAGAAGGCTGCAGATGGTGCTTTGACATGCACATGCGGCTATCGACGTGATGTAAACTTTCATTTTGTAAACAATGGGATATGAATTTTATGTTATGGGGGAAAGATTCGACGTGATGTAAACTTTTGTTTATTTTGTAAACAGTTGGATGACTTTTAAATGTTTTATAAAAATTTCTTGTCTTAATGTTGCAGCTACCATAATGCATTTGCGATTAAATAGTTTTGTGTGATTTTTGTTATATATAAAATTTAATTGTATATTTCATATACAAATAGGAAGAGGATTAAGTTTTTGGGACGTATTTTTTGGGACAGATTTATAAACTGTCCTGCAAAATTTGTAATTTTGAAACCTTTTGGGACGGGAGTTTAACAGTCCTTTATAAGTATTTGGGACGGCAAATATTCGTCATTTAACTTTTTGCCACGCCACCCTAATAAGACCACCCATTGCCGTCCTAAAGGCTGTCCCAAATAGTAGTTGGGACGGTAAACCTATTTATTATGATGTTTTTTTGTTGTCCCAAAAGGTCACTTTTTTTGTAGTGTGCCTCCTAGCTGCTCTCAATACCGTATCGAACGTCTGGTGCTCGAACTGTTCGACTGCTAACAAGATCTCCAAATACAGTCTCTGCTGGAACCGCTGGGCCCTATCAAACTCGGTTGCCACCAAGGTGGGGGCAAACCTACTGAGTCTAGAAAACTCAGATGCATAACTGTCGACCGTCCTGCCTCCTTGCTTCAAGTTGGTAAATCTCCTCTGTAGGTCGTACCGAGCTATAGCATCAAAATACTTCGTCTGGAATCTCTCTCTAAACACTGCCCAAGCAATGGGTGCCATTAATCCCATGGCTTGTGCTGTCCACCAACTGCGAGCTAAGTCCAGCAACTGTAGCCGTACCACGGCCACCTTCTCATTCTCAGGTGTTCTAGCTGCCTCCAGAATCACCTCGGTATCCTGAAGCCAAGCGTCCGCGGCAATCGCATCTTCACTGTCGTCGAAGAAGGGAGGGTTCAAGCGCTTAAAGCTGTTAGCCGCGCTGTTCCCTGGGTGACCGCCTCTAGTCAAAGCATCTGCCACTACCTGGTGCAAGGCATCTCCTCGACGATCCTGTGTGGTGGCCCATGCAGGTCTGTTTTCGCAAATAATGCGAACTCGTGATAGTACTTAAGTTAGCCGTACTATTGCGAGCCTGCGACAAGGAAATGCTCATTCACGAATTATGATTAATTTAATTTAAGTGAATGACTAGGGCTAGGAGTTCCCTATACAAATTTACCAATGGGTAGTCTAGGCCCTGGAATTTAGATGAGGAGTTATTAATTTTGATAGTTTGCTAGATCCCCATAGGTACACTATTACCTCTCGATATGATGACGCGATCCAAGGTGGATAGATTATTCACTTGGTGAGACAGGACTTCATATAATTTATGATCTAACCTTGATGAATTGGGCAGATCCTTCTCTTTGCCTCTTAGATATCATCCTCATATCTTAGTTGAACTGTCTATTTAGTTTCTATTTGCCCTAGGAATTAATATTTTTTATAAATTCTGATTATTGTTATCCCCATACGGACCTCGAGTTAGTTTCGGTTCAAAGTTTTTCTCGATGTTTGAATACACATGGAATAGACATTAGAATGTTTGTGTATCTTTTGTCTTCAGTTATTTCCTCCCCGCCCAATCTTTTATTTTAAGGGTTGATAGGGCAAATATTTATGCCTTATTTCATAGTCAACTTGTTTGAATCTCTAGAAGCTCAGGGATTTATTTACAGATATAGTTACGAGAATGTTAGTTAACTTATACTGGCAGGACAGCAGCGCACTGTCGCCATTTATTTAAATTTTGGAGACTAGGGATTTACTGCAGCCGGCAGCGCACTGGCGAGACACGACCCCTAGAGTTGAAATAAGATTAGGAAAGTATCGGTTATAGAATTTGATAGAGACATGACTAGTGGTCTACTCTTGATCGTAGTTATCCTTGAGCCAATATTGGATAAAGTTAAGTAATGTTCGATTTGTATCATATTTGAGTTACGAAACCAAAGATTACCACAGCTCGATTTTACGGGCGAGGCATAGTCCTCGGTGAAATAATTTCAGACGTGATTACAAATTAAGGATACTATAGAGGATAGGACACTGCCCTGTGTGTTCCATAAGATCCGAAGCCAATATTGGTGGAAGTTTTGTAAGTTGGATAGCACGTCTCCCGATCTAGCATTCCGTGGTCCTTGTGACCTATTGACGAGGTTATCGACTGACACTAATAGGGTTACCTAGAATGGAATTTAGAATGTCCATAACCCATTAGTCGACCAAGTCCTTGTGGATCAGAAGATAGTAGGAAGACTGTATAAGCAAGAACACCGGGTAAGGTTTGATTCTCACACAACTCGAACTACTTGTCCCTTCTTTCAAAAATCTCGCGTACTTGTATCTTGACTATCTTGACCAACGCTGCTATTACAGCCTAGTTTTTGCAAGCTTACTCGTTTATCGAGCTTGATTCAAGACATATGTTTATTGGGGACGCCCACTAACTTATTGTCTAATCAGAATCAGTGTATTATGGTCTGATCAACCATGATGCACTTGGTTCGCTCTCCCTCTAATTATCTTATGTAGATTGAGATGTAGATGTCTCTAGGATCTCATCTGCGACTGCATTGACAATTTCTCTTGAATTATATGTTCGCCCTTGAATCACGAAATTGTATTCAGTAACATCTCCTATGAATTCTTTATTATTTTTGTCTTCCACCGATTTGGAAAGACGAAAGCTTATGATGGTAGAGAGATACAGAGTATTCCCATGGCTATGATAATGGTAGGCACAAGTGTAGCTACCATCGGCCAGTCATGTGATTGAGTTACTCGTCCTCCATCGACCCTCAAACTACTATTGAGACTTTCGAGCCATCCGAATTTGAGAATGATTAGGGTTTTACCCTTAGTCAGAACGCCAACCTAGGAGACTATCTATTCTCAAGAAACCAAATGTTGTGAGTCTATAATTATTTGCGGGAAGCTTGCCTTAACAAGCAACCCTTAAGCCTTGAACCAACCCTTCCTCGACCGAAGCCCACAGTTAGACATGAGATGAGTGGACAATAGGGTAATCATTTACCGTGACACTCCTCCCGAGATTGGTTTCCAACAAATATTACTCTAGTTATGTAAATGTTTGATATTAAGACCTAACTAGTGTTGGAACACCACAGTCACTTGTTTAGCTAATACCATAGATTAAATACCCTGTCAAATTGTGATATACCAGTTGTCAACAACAACGCATGATCACTACAGCCCATACCACTAGAACCCTTATGACAATAGTCTGACAGGTTTGACACAACTAGAGATTCACGACTCAGTTGTTAGAAATCTCTTCATAGGACATGCCTTGGAGCTGGTTACCCCGTCGGTAACTTTTGTACACTATGGATAGGTATGTTCCTCTATGTTATCGACCATGTGTTATTATACACCCTTGTTTCTCATTTATTGAGGAATGATCATTGACTTGACTTACATCTACCATATTCCGTTACGCCGTGCCTTATTCTTCATTTACAAGAGTCGAGGTACAATATCCGGACATTGAAATTTTTCTTTTCTAACCTCTTTATTCCTAAAATCATATCCTAGCTTCTAAGGTGGGTAGACTGTAAGCCTCCTAAAAATTTTGGGAGTATATGAAAATTACCGATTGACTAGAATAATTTTTCTACTGGGGTGATGATTAGTGCCCTTGGACTCCCACTTTTCATTTAGATCATTTTGTGTCCCCGGCCGTGTCATTAATATTCGGAGCACAAGACCAGCTGTCACCTTCCAACAAATTCTATATGCAAGATCTAGACGAGTCCACCTTCATCTAGGTAAATCATGTCCCACTCAAACCCGTCCCCTGGTAATCTTTTTTTATGGTACGACTTTCAGGATGGAAGGACTAGCTATAACCCTTACCATAATACTGGTATACTTTCCGACTTCCTCTAGAGTCTCAACTCTGACTCAATTTATCCGACCCAATATATGATTGTGATCGACTGGAAGCCCACTATGCACATGTCACTAGGGTGCCATTTAATTGTGTCTTCTCATGCTACGTAAACATAAAAGTCATGGAAGGCGCATCTTCAGGGCTTACAAAACCTATTTAACCAATCCGACTGCCCAACAAGCTCAACTACTTGGGTGGAAAACTATTCTAGGTTACCCTAACCTAGAAAAAATAGTTTATCGTTGGGACCTTGTTCAGTCCATATAGATTGAAATCCAGGGTTCGCCCAACTAACGATTGGTGTCCAATCGGAGAACCCATTAAGACCCAGTTAAACCCATCTATGCATACCACCATAGTTGACTATAAAAATCGGACTATTTGAGATAGGTCCCTATACCGATTATGTAGCCTCCATCTCGTAGAATGTGAAGTCATTCGTAACCCTTATCCCGTCTACCTAGGAGTCACGATACGATCTTGTATTGCATTTATATCCCTTGTTTGTGTTTAAATAGCCACGGAAAGATCACAATCTTGATTTTTCAAATTCCGTTTTATTTTGGAATCTTGTTTAGAACTTCAAGAACAAAATTCTGTGTTGCAGAATGCAATCCCTCTGAGAAATAAAGGGTTCTTAGACCTAACAAGCGACTGGACTAGAGTAGCACAATTTAGCAAACAAGTCAAGGGGTTTATAAACTTTCTTTCTATCTACATTATTGGATACCTCTACCGCTCTGGAAACTCCATATTCGTTCTCGATTATTTTTTTCTTATCTTCCTGTCCTTCCTATTGTAGAGTGACGAATGGTCATGTTTATTAGAATTTAGCAATATTTCTTATCTACTTGTGTAAATCTGTTGCATGTTAGATTTTGAGAGATGATTATAGTGGCCATAAACAGTAGATATCTATTGCTAGCAATTTTAGCAATTAGTTGGGAGATTATAAAGTTTTAGAGACATGAGGATTGAGAGAGTAGTGTGACCAAAGGTGGGTAGAAGTCCTCAGAGTTTCGTGGTACAAAATGGCTAGGAGGATGATATAAACTGTTTTGAGGAAAAAAAAATTTTGGTAGATTTCCTTTTGAAATTTAAGGAATAGTTATGAATTAGAATTTCGAGGACGAAATTATTTTTAAGGTGGATAGATTTGTAACCCCTCTTCCCAGAATTTTTTATAATATATTTTATTTTAGTTATTTGGAATTAAATGGTAATTTTTATATTTTATAAATAATTATTTGGTTAATTTTTACGGTAGATGATTTTAGCCATAGTGGAATTTTGGAGTACAAGGCGACTAGAAATCGTAGGCACGGATAGTGCGATGGCGTGCTTTGACTAGAGTATTAGCCCTGGTAGGAAAGGCCAAGCCATAGTGATGTCCTAACTAGGAAAATCAGGCTAAGTTGCGACATAACCCTTACCGAAGGTATTTATTTATTATTTATATTATTGAGTTTTGGGGAGATTGGTTATACCATTTTAGTCCGGACTGGACCCGAACTAAGTCCAAGTCCATGTAGGTCATGCGATACGTCCAATGACATTCATGTCGATGTATCTTGGTATGATGGTGTCGTATTCTGTCTTAATGATATAAAATATTTTCTAAGTATTCTTATTTAAATATTATAAATATTATTGTTAGTGTGATCCAATGACCATTATATAAAGTAGGTCCTTGTATATTTGGAGATTATTGGATTGCACAAAATGGTATATACACCATCATGGATTTATTGAGTTACGTTATTTTTATTATTATTGATATTATTATTATTTTATTTTCTATATAATTGAGGTTATTAATAATAACATTATTTTATTGTTGCTGGTTAAATTATTTTTATAAATGTTATACATATATGCCTAATTATATAAATAGGCTCTACATAGGAATATATATGCTATTGGAGTTTATTTAGAATTTATATATATATATATATATATATATATATATATATATATATATATATATATATATATATATATATATATTTTATATTATATATATATATATATAATATATATATATATATATATTATATATATATATATATATAGATATATATATATATCTATATAATAAAAATATATATATATATATATAGATAAGAATATATATAGATAAAATATATATATATATAAAAAATATATATATATATAAAAATATATATATAATATATGAATATATATATAGATAAATATATATATATATATAAAAAAAAAAAAAAATATATATATATATATATATATATATATATATATATATATATATATATATATATATATATATATAATATATATAGATAGATAAGAATATATATATATATATATATATATATATATATATATATATATATATATATATAATGTATATATATACTATAATATAATATAGTATAGATAAAAAAAGAAAAAAAAAAGAAAAAAAGAAAAGAAGCCAGCACTGTTCCTATGCGGGAATTATGGAACCCATACTAGCCAACCCACTTCACCCCAACGTAGCACTGTAGCAACTCACATGAGTTGCAAGATGTCATTGAACCCGAGCCCTGAGTAGGCCCAAACCGCACAGCCCTCCTTCACTGTTTGCAAAGAAACCCGAAACTAGCTGTTGAACCCAGCAGGCCCAACAAAGTCCTATTCCCCAGCCAGGCTAACCGACCCTGTTTGTTTCAGCAACACCATATATACGGTTATTCATCAGCCGAGAACGAGAGAAAGAGATAGAGTCGAAAACCCTAGCCATAAACTAGCGCCGCCACCCCAGAGCATTGCTGGAGGCTGGGCGAACTCCCCGCGCGGCGGTGCGTTGCCAGAGGGAGGCCGACTGGCCGGCAGCGCACTCCTACGCGCGCGTACGAGCGATGAAGAAAACAGGACAACAACAGTACAGGTACATGAGTTTGCAATCGATTTCCTATTCACCTGTTCGATCATTTTCGATCCTGTAAAACCCTAAGTGAACCCAATATAACCACGACCAAATCCCTTCAAGTAGATTTTCCTGTCTATTATTCGATTGCCCAGAAATTTGAGACGAAGAGGTCGAGAAAAAACTGTCGAAACAGGACAGAATTTCTATTCCTGGACCCCATCTTGGAAGGCCAAAACTGGTCGAACCATTGAGCAATCAAGGAAACTAATTAAAGGAATTCCTAGACAACCTATAGGGCTTCGATTTCCTTTTTGTAGAATCGGATTTCGTCGACTCTGCGTCGAGAAATCAAATCCCAAAGTTTGCCGAAAACCTGTTTTCAAAAATATAGAAAGTTGGAAAATCGCTCGATACGACGTGCGTCCCGCCAATCCGGACGACGTGGTCGCGAACCAAAAGCATCAAAAGCTGCGTAACGGTTTCGTGGTCGTGAGGGCTTTGACGGAATTCAAATTGGTCGCGTGTGCGCGACGAATTTGATGCGTATCCGTCGAAATTCACCGTATCGTGCACGTTGCAAATTTCTTAATTACTTTGTGCATGTTCTTCAGATCGAGACAAAACTTATGCCAACAGGACCGTATCGTTTTTTTGGTCCTGCATGCCAAGTTTGGTCCGATTCTGAGACAGTTGATAAAATTGCCTGTATCGCGGGCCCCACGGTCCGACTCAACGGGTGATTTTGTGCACGGCCTGCCGAAATCCAACTCTGGATATACGGTTGGGTTCGTATCGGAAAACTGGATCCGTAGACATGTAGTTTGATGACTTTAGAGACCGTTGACTCTGGTACGCTTTTCGGTGCAAAGCGGGTCCAACGGCGGATACCGTTTTGACCCAAAATTACCGTTTTGCCCCTGTGTCCAGAATTGGACTTAAGGACAGGCAATCCTAGCTAATTTGACTATTCTGAAAATAATAGTAATGTTTATTTCAGCTTTCGGGGACTGTTGTACGGGTTTTGACTATTGTGGCACATTGAGTGGTTCAGATTGTCGGTTTCACCAGCAGAGGACCACAGGCGAGTACAGTTTATTGTCTGCATTTCGATATTGATCTTTACTATATTTCATTGATTAGTCATTGGTTATGTGATTTCTATACTCTATTATAAATTATTGAGTCGGGAATGAGAAGTACCAAGGATGTGTGATCCGACCGTAGACCTCGTTTACTTTTATGCAGTAGATCTCGTAGACATTGTTTACTTTTATGCAATAGATCTCGTAGACATTGTTTACTTTTATGCAGTAGATCTCGTAGACATTGTTTACTTTTATGCAGTAGATCTCGTAGACATTGTTTACTTTTATGCAGTAGATCTCGTAGACCTCGTTTACTTTTATGCAGTAGATCTCGTAGACCTCGTTTACTTTTCTGCAAGTAGATCTCGTAGACAGTGTTTATCTTTCATACAAGTAGATCTCGTAGACCGTGCGGTGTAGTGTCCCAGACTGATCATATATCAAAGGTACTTCTAACAGTTGGGAAAAGTAGTTTGCGTCTATTTATTTGCTATTGGTTTTCTGTATTTCCTGTTTATTTTCAAAACTAATAATTGATGTCTAACCTTTGTTTTATAGTCATTTTCTTTATTTAAAATTGCATTCAGTAAATTGTGCTCGTTCCATTCCTGATTGGAAACCAACATTTTTAGGTTAGCCGTGGATTCACTTAGCTTGGGGAGTGATGGGAATACTTGCAGACAAAAGCCTAGAGACTAGTTAGATAGTTGATTCGTAGTTATTCAAATATTTGTACAAGTTTATATTTTTCCGCAAATGTAAATCTTGTGATCATTGTAAGTTAAATTAATTTTTGTGAATGAGCATTATTTGTGATTTTGATCTTCATGGCCGTGACAGCGTTCTACCGCCGACACTGCGGCGTAGGCTGGCTTGGACACGTCTCGTATCCGTTTAGAAAAGAAAAAAAATGGGTGTGGGTCGTGACATCCTGGAAAGCTATCAAAGGTCCTGATGAGACCTACCAAAGTGCCATCATCCGGCTCGGCAGGCTGAGCGGGCTGAACTGGGGGCTCTCCTCCAGTAGGCACAACTCTGAAGGCTACTCCGGAGTGCTGGGCTTGATCTCCGGGCTGCTGGTCCGCGGGAGTTGCTCCGCCTTGCTGATCAGCTGGTTCATGAACAATGTCGCTGAAGAAAACGACATAGGAAACAATAAGGAAGGACCAGGACAGATCAACGATACAAGCATGTGATCAGGTCAAGATTTCAGAGATTCAGAGGATATGAACGGAGATCAAGGACGAGTACTGATTGAGACATCTATTCGGTAAACTCTCACATTTTTTGAATGCCAAGACCTGTATGGGCCACCACTTAAACCATGTCACGCCCCAGAACCAGAATACTGGAGAGCGGGGGCGAACATAGCCAGCTACGTATATTGAAATGGAAACCACCTCGCTATACGGTCACGGCTGTCTAGATATGAGGGCTTACTACAAGCCAACGGTCTCTTAAGGTCAAACCTATTGTCTCAATCTCAAGCAAATAATATAATTACAAGATGTTAGACCACCAAATATACAATAAAAGGCGTCCCAAATATTACATATTCAGTTGATCATGAAGCTAGTCGTACAAAATGCGAGGACTAGCAAGAGTTAAGTCATACATGATCAACCCTAGGATTTGTTAATCATGTTTACAGCCCGTAGGCAGATAGTAAGTAAATGTGCATCGAGCTAACAGGTGCTCGTCGGCTAAACTCCTCAAAAGAATAATTTTACAATAGAGTGAGTGAAACAAAATAGGAAACCCACTCGTAGCCCGGATTTCTTCTAGTTGCCACCATCGGGCTGGAGGTTCGGTAGATCCTCGGGAGCTGCTCCGAAATCTGGGCACACAAAACCAGCTGGGTCAAACCCCAGAAAGAGCAAGTGCCAAAAGGAGGCCACGAAATAAGAACAAAACCAGCATATCAGAACATAAGAAAATAGAAGAAAAGTACAGGTAATAAAAGTACAACAGGACAATAAACGGCTAGGGACATGGAACCTTTCCGGGAGCCAGATTACAACCCGTAAACCAAATAAGGACCGGGATTGTAACCCTTCGCCTGAATAGCACTCATCCATATCCATTTATTGTTAAGATAAGTAAAACAATCATGCAAAGGAGTACTAGGTATAGGGACTAGACAAGACTTAGACAGAGCTAGACAATATCCATTCACAAGCGGCCAAGCAATTACTACGGCTTACTACTTTAACTAACTAGGGTTATCACAAGCCTAATTACTAACAAGATGTAATGAGAATTTCCCAGTCCCAAGTCCTGCAGACTATCCAGTTATCCTTCCGCGGGTTGAGAGTATGGTTGGGTACATCGTCCAGGAGACGATATACCCTTAGGTGACTTAGAGGGTGCAACACATGATAGTGTGCTGGAATTGTTCTCTACTCGTCGGCAAGCTACAAGTCCAATTAAGGCGCCCAGATAACGAGATTGCCAGTGACTGAAAATCCTCCATGAACTATAATTTGATCTAGTCATTAACCTAATCCATATTCAGTACGAATCCCTGACAGTGGGAACCAGGGAGTCACGTCCTAGACATGATGCAAGACAAGACAAGTGGATTTGCACAAGCAAGCAAGCAGAAACACCCACGGTGTCAGAGTTAGTTACAAGAGTCAAGTTAGCCATCGCAACGGCATCAAGTCAAGTCAAGTTACGAGTCAAGAGTGCGCCGCCATGGACCACTATCAAGTTATCTGGTTACCGAAATAAATCATGAATCACAGGTTACAAGTTAAGTGTGTACCACATCGGGTCACTATTAAGAAGATCAGGGGTACTAAAATTATACTTCACAGAATTAGGAAAACCGCATTAGTCATAAGTAAAATTATCGAAAACCGTGCCAGGTTGTGTTGGGTCAAGATAGTCGTGCTGTGTGGAACAAGATCTCAAAACCCAACCCACAAAAGAAAAGCCAAGTCCAAGAAATAAACCAAACCATCATGGGCAAGTGGGTTGCGCAGAGGGTGGATGGCGCAAGGGTCAAGTGCGCCGGGGATGGATGGCGCAGGGGTCAAGTGCGCCGGGGGCAGATGGCGCAGGGGTCAAATGCGCCGGGGGCAGATGGCGCAGGGGTCAAATGTGCGTGGAGCCAAGTGCGCTGGGGGTTGAACTGCACAGGATCCAGGTGTACTAGAAGCAAGCGCACGTCGACCCAGCACTAAGGAGCACTGGCCAGGGAAGTGTTTGCACAATCCGGCCTTGCGCTAAAGAGCGCAGGCCGAGAGGGAGCTGGCGCAATCAGGCCTTGCGCTAAAGAGCGCAGGCCGAGGGGTCTTCTTCTCCAAGGCTGAGATGAACTTCTCAAGAACACCAAAACTTCAAATCTTCATATCTTGGCCAAATCAAAACCAAATTTGGATTTTCAAAGGTCTAACTTGTGTAAAATTGAATTATCTTCCACATGGAAGCATCAAAACAAGCAAAAATCAAAGTTTGATAGATCAAAACCAAGAATTTATGAAAATATTTAAAACTTAGATCTAGAACAATGGAGACTCCAAATCACAAAATGCCAAGTTCTAATGTTGTTCTCCATGGCCTAATCTAGCTAATGGACAAATAAAATGTGGTACTTATTTGGTGGCAAAGTGCACTTGTCTATGGAGGTTGGTGGAGTGTTGTGTGGAAGAAGGAAGAAGAAGAGGGAGAAATTAATGGAGAGTAAAGAAGAGAGAGAAAAGTTAGGTGGGATTTAATGGGGGTGGGTTGTGGTGGGATGGAGGTTGAGAATAGGTTAAGGTGTTCCATGCATATTAAACCAAACCAAACCAATCCTACTCCACAAAACAAAACCAAGCCAATTAAAACCGAGCCGGGCCGAAACCCAAAATACGAGAAAACCCTAAATTTTACAAGTCCAGAAAAATAAAAATACGTGCCAAAATCCAACTACGAGTATTAATACGAAATACGACAAATGTGGGTGACAATACTGGAAATACGTATACGGAAAATGGGAGTGATAACTTGCACAGTACCGATGCTGACGTGCAAAGTGCAAAGTGTGCCAACAAAGCGCCACTTTGCGCCCTTGAGCCCGAGTCGCTAGCTCCATAGGAAAATTATTCCATGATCATGACAAAAGGCATTAGTACTTCTTTATTGGTTTAGCCTTCTTTCCACTAAAAAAATGCCCCCAAATGGCACCCATGTGCCTCTCCACACTTCATGTGATCTCTCAACACAAGCAAAGCTTTATATAGAGATATCATTCATTTGGTTTTTCCAACGTGGGACTATCTTTCTAGTTTCTAAAGCAAAACACCAACAACAACAAGCAAAAACACCAACAAATAAAGATTGAGCTTGTTTTGCTGCATATATTATAAATCCATGCTTTTGAAACTTCTTATTTTGAATCAAGTTTGCATGTTATGAATAGTTGGTAAGTTCATATGATTATAGAGTGGCTATTTATGTCCCACAAATATGCATTTGACACAGGTATGTATCGTAGAATGGACGCAATAAGTTTGTACATCAAATTGGGCATCACTTATCCAAACCCATTTAATTTCAGGTGGTGGAGAGGGTACTTATAAACTACAAGTTGGAGTCAAAGCTGATCTGTCAAGATACACATGACCATAGATTATGCCGGCGTTTCCAGACGCGGAGGGTCGGTTATTGATTCTGTATAAATAAATTAGAACTTTTCGCTCTCTATTCGGAACTGCGGTTAAAATACATCCGAGACACTAGGCCCCGTGTTGACATAATGGAAAAAAAAATTCTTGATGTGTCATTTTTACAAGTTGGGCCATAGCTATTAGGTGCTCCCGGCTCACCACTGGACGTACTGAGTGGTGAGTCCGGTCCAATGAACAATTGACACTTGGAATAACCAATTAATTCCATATTTTTTACATCATAACCAGATATGAAAAGATAACAAAAAATGCTAACAAAATCGATAATATTAATATTAACATTAAAATTAATATTAAGATTAAGATTAATATTAACAGTAAAGTTAATATTAACAATAATATTAATATTAATATTAACATTAAAATTAAAATTAAAATTAAAAATAATATTAACATTGAAATTAATATTAATATTAATATTAACATTAATGTTAAAGTTAACAAAAAATACTAACAAAATCAATAATATTAATATTATCATTAAAATTAATATTAAGATTAACATTAATATTAACAGTAAAATTAATATTAACAATAATATTAATTTAATATTAACATTAAATTTAAAAATTAATATTAACATTAAAATTAATATTAATAGTAACATTAATATTAACATTAATACTAAGATTAACATTAACATTGATATTAAAATTAACATTAATATTAATATTAACATTAATACTAAGATTAATATTAACATTAATATTAATATCAAAATTATAATATTAAGCTAACTTATGACGACCGATACAGCGTTCTACCGCCGATTCTGTGACGTAGGTTGGACGTACCCACGTGCTCGTATCCCTACTTAGGGTGCGGGTCGTTATACATTTTTGTGGTGGCCCATGCTAGTAAGATTTCGTAGTAATGCTCGACTTAGAGTGCTGCTACGAGCCTGCTGTTAGGATATAAGATTATGCAGTATAGAGAGTTACTCAATCACAGTTATGACTACTTGAGAAGATTCCTGGGATGACCCTTGAGAATCTTATTATAAACTATCTCAAAATTTGATTTCGATAGTTTCTGTCTACTTCTTTGTTCATCGTTGAATTTGATTCTTGGTATTCATTATTGACTTGATTTTCTACCGAGATAACATTATGGGCTAGGTTGCCTCAGTCATGGAATCTATAGTCTTCTACAGCCATATTAGCTAGTTTGGCGATGAGATAGAGTCTGATTTTGGATGTATTTCTCGGGTGTGGAAATTTAAAATTTTTGCAGCCAAGCTAGCGGCAATACAAAAATTTTAAATACCATGATTCTAGAGGTACGTAACTTAGTTGCGGACTCTATAGATTATCGATGTTGTACTTATTGGCATAACGAGGATTCTGGTAACATGGTTCTGGATAGACGGGTATGATTATCATATTTCAGAATAGATACCATATAGATGGTGCCCTAGTATGATGGAATGGAATATCAGTATGGATATTACTTGAGTATCATGGATTAGATAGAGGGATCTAAACCACCTGTAGCGCAGCACCGTGCCCTGCATCATCAGAGGGATATACCCCAGAGGGGCAGGGCTTTTGTGCTGACAGTCGAGTAGACCGACGCTATGGGTGACGGGTTAGCAGGTCTGTCTTTCCTGTTCTTCTTTCCATCTTATCGTGTGATTCTATTAGTACCTGTCAGAATGTTTTGTGCTGTGATAGATAGTATAGTGACCCTGATCAAGATCGTGATATCACGACCGGTAGGACCACAATTTGCATTTTATTAGATATATTTATCTTGACCTTGATTGTTGGGGGTTTAACCTAGAAGGAGTACGACCATCTTAATTTCGAGGACAAAATTTTTCTTAGGAGGGTAGGATTGTAACCATCACTTTTCTAAAATGAGGATAATTTTGAACTTTTATAAAATTGATTATTTAATAATAGGTTTAAATCATGTTATTGATTTATTGGTAAATTTTAATTATTTTAATATTATTAAATTTGTGTTTTATGATTTTGTTCTTTGGCTAGTGTAACCTTAGAGCTGTTTAGCCTATAGACTAATCATGACCATGGAGGCCTAACCCATGTGATTAGTTTAGCTAATTACCACTTTTTAGGCTAAGGGTATTTTGGTCATTTTGTGACTTTTAAATTATTTAGGATTTTGATTAATTGGTGAATTTTAGATTATTTTAATAATATTTAAATTGATGTATTGTGATTTTGTTCATTTTTATATATTAATATTTTGAGAATTTTTATATTTTAATATTGATTTTAAGGGATTTGCTTAGTCGGGTTTGAGTTTCGTTTCGTTCTGACTTGCGTTAGTGACCCGGGTAGCTTAGACTCAAGACGGGACCCCAAGATTAGTTATTCATGGCCCACAAATCCCACTAATTAAGTTAGTAAGTTTAGACTAATCCCACTTGCTTAGAATGGTTAAATTAGAGACTTAAACTTAACTTTTTTGACCACAAACCTTGTCATGACTTAAGTTGACCCAAAGGAGACTTGTAGGGGCATCTGGGACATTTTACATAGGCCCATTAGGGCATGTATGGCCAGCCACCTTTGGGGGGAGAGGTGTCCCTCTCTTTCATTTAACACTTGCCTCTCTTTTTTCCCCAAATTTGTTCTTTTCCAAACTTGAGAGCTTCCCTCTTGCTTTTGATCTCCAAATCCCTCCATTCTTCTTCCAATCTTCCATCATTTCTTCTCATTCAACCAAGGAGGAGGTGCTAGAAAGGACTAAAAGCAAGGATCAAGAAAGGGTGTCCATTTTGGAGGAGCTTTCGTGTCGGAACCGTGTCGTTTGAGTGTATCATTGGAATCCCACTTCCAATAGGTATAACCATCTCTCTATTTCAATTTTCCTTACATTATAGTGAGATTTGAATCCATAGGATCCACCCCCATGCATGTACAATCATTAGATTTTAATTTGAGGCTCTTTGGAGTTCTCTTTAGGAAGTTTGAATAGGTTTGGTGTCCTACTTATGGAGTTTTCAATATAGGACACCCCATGTGTTTGTGTTTATGCAAGTAGGCTATTTTGTGGTTTAATGTCAGTTTTAGGATGATTAGAGAGTGGATTGATCTTAGTTAGGATGGTTAGAATGAGTTTCATTTGGATACCTATGTTGATATCCAAGTATCTTGGCATACATGTGTTTCTTTTGTCCAAAACAACTCAAATTCGTCATAATATTCATCCACGTTTTTATTAACCAAAGCAACTTAAACAAGTCATAACATTTAGCTTAGAACTCTGATTTATCTTCCGTTTCTTTTAGAAGAACCGTATTGAAGTTAGCTTTCTAAATTTATATATTAATATGCCAAATTCGTTCTAGAACTTTCTGTAGAATTGTTTGAGTGTCAGCTGTACGAAAGACGAACGTGTTTCGGTGTTTTCATGATTCCGGGAGCTTCCGGACACGAAAATGAGATCCGTTTGAAGTTTCGGAAAGCTAACACGAAGAGCTACAACATAATTCAATCCTAGAATTTAGTGAAGACCCAATTGGTATAGTATTTATTTTAAGTAGAAGAGTGACTATGCGACATAGGCATTTTGTGTAACCTATGGCCTAGTATGGATATCATGTGAATGTAGTTATCATAGGTTGTCAAAAATATGTATGACATAGTACATATATGTATATATATTATTGTTATGTAATATATGCTAGTATAATATGTGTGTTTGAATGAGATAAGGATGTGTGTGGTTAGTGGAGAGAAGTAAGATTGATAGAGGATATGTGCTAGTGTGTTTGATGTTGTATAGATAGTAGTGTAGTGTGTGTGCGTTGTGAAGGTGAGAGAGTTGGAAGAATTATGCCATCCTATTTGACTTGAGGCTAGTGTGGTTTGTTGAGTGATTTGTGTTTTGGTTGATTGGTAGTGCGTTTGTATATAGATGTGTGTGGGTGTGTTAGAAGAGAGGGGGTGGATTTGGTATATATGTTTGTGTGTGTGTTAGTATTGGAGTGGAGAGGAATTTAAATATTGTATGTATGGATATGTTAGTATATTAGTGGTTATGTTAGAATCTATGTAGAGGTTAGAGATATCTTAGAAGTTAGATAGTGATATCTTGTATAAGTTAGATAATTAGTTGTGTTAGTCTATGTTATTGTTAGTTAGAGATGACATATGTTAGTTGGTTAGAGTTAGAGATGGATATATATACATATATGTTATGGTTAGATATTAGTTAGTGGATGTTAGTTGTGTTAGGTTTCTAAGTTAGAATAGATGGTTAGAAGTTATATGTTAGAGCTGGTTAGTATCTTGTATTAGAGATATAAGTTAGGATATAGAGTGATATCTTGAGATACCATAGTGGTATCTTAGGATATTTTGGGTATTTGCCTATTACCTTAAGGTAATGTATTTACCTGCAAGGTAAAGGGGACTTACCTACAAGGTTAGTGGGGTAGTGTTTCTAGTGGTAGAAAATAAGGTTGGTCATATTATATTATACCTCCGTGCGGAGATGACAGGTACCCTTATATTTTGTCTAGTTGTAGTATTTATAGACGACCTATACAGCGTTCTACCGTCGATTCTGCGACGTAGGCTGGACGTACCCACGTGCTTGTACCCCTACTTACGGTGCGGGTCGTGACACATTTTTGTGGTGGCCCATGCAGGTCAGAGTCACAACTAGTACGATTTCGTAGTAATGCTCGACTTAGAGTGCTGCTACGAGCCTGCTGTTAGGATATAAGATTAGGCATTATAGAGAGTTACTCAATCAAAGTTAAGACTACTTGAGAAGATTTCTGGGATGACCCTTGAGAATCTCATTATAAACTATCTCGAAATTCGATTCCAATAGTTTATGTCTACTTTTTTGTTCATCGATGAATTTGATTCTTGGTATTCATTATTGACTTGATTTTCTACCAAGATAACATTATGGGCTAGGTTGCCTCAGTCATGGAATCTAGAGTCTTCTACAGCCATATTAGCTGGTTTGGCGATGAGATAGAGTCTGATTTTGGATATATTTCTCGGATGTGGGAATTTAAAAATTTTGCAGCCAAGCTAGCGGCAATGCAAAGATTTTAAATACCATGATTCTAGAGGTATGTACCTTAGTTGCGGACTCTATGGATTATCGCTGTTGTACTTACTGGCGTAACGAGGATTCTGGTAACATGGTTCTGGATAGACGGGTATGATTATCACATTTCAGAATATATACCATATAGATGGTGCCCTATTATGATGGAATGGAATATCAGTGTGGATGTTACTTGAGTATCATGGATTAAATAGAGGGAGCTAGACCACCTATAGCGCAGCACCGTGCCCTACATCATCAGAGGGATATACCCCAGAGGGGCAGGACTTTTGCGCTGACAGTAGAGTAGACCGATGCTACGGGTGACGGGTTAGCAGGTCTGTCTTTCCTGTTCTTCTTTCCATCTTGTCGTGTGATTCCATTAGTACCTGTCAGGATGTTTTGTGCTGTGATAGATAGTATAGTGACCCTGATCAAGACCGTGATATCACGACCGATAGGACCACAATTTGCATGTTATTAGATATATTTATCTTGACCTTGATTGTTGGGGGTTTAATCTAGAAGGAGTACGACCATCTTAATTTTGAGGACAAAATTTTTCTAAGGAGGGTAGACTTGTAACCACCACTTTTCTAAAATTAGGATAATTTTGAACTTTTATAAAATTGATTATTTAATAATAGGTTTAAATCATGTTATTGATTTATTGGTAAATTTTAATTATTTTAATATTATTAAATTAGTGTTTTATGATTTTATACTTTGGCTAGTGTAACCATAGAGATGCTTAGCCTATAGACTAATCATGACCATGGAGGCCTAATCCATGTGATTAGTTTAGCTAATTACCACTTTTTAGGCTAAGGGTATTTTGGTCATTTTGTGACTTTTAAATTATTTAGAATTTTGATTAATTGATAAATTTTATATTATTTTAATAATATTTAAATTGATGTATTGTGATTTTGGTCATTTTTCATATTTTAATATTTTGGAAATTTTTATATTTTAATATTGATTTTACGGGATTTGTTTAGTTGGGTTTGAGTTTCGTTTCGTTCTGACTTGTGTTAGTGATCCGGGTAGCTTAGACTCTAGACGGGACCCCAAGATTAGTTAGTCATGGCCCACACATCCTACTAATTAAGTTAGTAAGTTTAGACTAATCCCACCTGCTTAGAATGGTTAAATTAGAGACTTAAACTTGACTTTTTTGTCCACAAACCTTATCATGACTTAAGTTGACCCAAAGGAGACTTGTAGGGGCATCTTGGACATTTCACATAGGTCCATTAGGGCATGTATGGCCAGCCACCTATAGGGAGAGAGGTGTCCCTCTCTTTTATTTCATACTTGCCTCTTTTTTCCCCCAAATTTGTTCTTCCCCAAACTTGAGAGCTTCCCTCTTGATTTTGATCTCCAAATCCCTCCATTCTTCTTCCAATCTTCCATCATTTCTTCTTATTCAACCAAGGAGGAGGTGCTAGAAAGGATTAGAAGCAAGAAGCAAGGAAGGGTGTCCATTTTGGAGGAGCTTTCGTGTCGGAACCGTGTCATTTGAGTGTATCATTGGGATCCCACTGTTTACAAAAACAAAAGTATGAAACTTTATTGATACAAACTTTGTAAAGATTACAAGAATTCTGGAAAAGGACAACTGTAGGAATCCAATCTAGAAGACGATTGCTTTATCCCTTGGACGATGTGAACTTTGAAGACGATAGCCTTTGAAGTTGAAGGCAAAAGCCTCGGAAGTTGAAGGCAAAAGCCTCGGAAATTGAAGGCAAAAGCCTCGGAAGAATGCAGCAGCACTTGGGCAAGAACTCCTGAACTCTCTGAACTTTTATGTCTGATCTCTCTATATCTTATCCCCTTGAATGAAGATTTAAAACTCTATTTATAGAGTTCTGGAAATAACTAATTTTTAGTTATTCTGAATGGTACAAGTTGGATTGCGCAGGAACTGGATTACGCAGCATCAGACTGCGCAGGCAGTTGTCTAGTTGTAGGCTGACTGTCTTGGACACATGGCATCATTTGATTGAAATGCGCATGATCGTGTGAAGACGGTTGCCACGTAACGAGTAATTGATGGCATGAATGCCACGTGTACTTTTGTTAGTTGACATGATAAAGTGCGCCACATGAATTGTGCTGACTTTGAATTGCGCTGAAATGGATTGCGCAGACACTGGATTGCGCTGACACTGGATTACGCTGCATGTACAGCTGTCCTCGAGCGCTGTGCGGTACAATAAACGAACAGTCTCCTCGTTCTTTGTGCTGTCAGCTGTCAGAAAGATTTGATTTTGTCAGGTAATGATGATTAATTGCCACGTCAGCCTGCGCGCTTGAGAGCGTGCGCAGTCTAGTGTGCGCAATCTGTATGATACGCAATCTGATATCTGTGCAGTTCATTTGAAAGATTTATTTCTCGATCTTTATGACTTTGTTGGTGTGTGCAACTTGATTTTTTAGGACCTACAAGACCCCCTTCAAAGTTTTCGAAAGTTGAACTTATTCAAAATTTCGAAATACTTTAAATTTTGAATTTCAATCAAGTTGCGCATGTACTTAGCTGTCTGCGCAATCGAATAGATCAGTCCGACTTTTTCGGCACAGTCTGAGGTAGCCGTTACTCTTTGAAAAACTATAAATAGTTCTCTTCAATATTCATTTCATTCTTTACTTTGCTTTTGTGATTTAAGAGAGAAGTCTCGAGTCTATTCCTCCTTTCTTCTCCATCGAAACTCCATGGCCCTCAAGCGTTCTTCCGCCGCTGCCAAGGGCAAGGCCCCCGTCGAGCCTTCGGCTAGGGTTGCACGACGTCCTTCTCGACATAAGACTGCGCATCCTCCTTTGCAAGGTAGATGACCCAATCGAAAAACCCTTTTTAGGTTTTTTTCGACTTCACTGATTTTCAGAATCCATCTCTTTTTAGAGATGTGATCATACTGCGCCACCCTTTTTAGGGTTTTGGTTTGCACGAAACAGTTTATTCTTCATTTTTATGAAGAATAATTTCTTGCGCAATCGGTTGAACTGTGATGGCAAAAGTCAGTACAATTTGCTAATTTACGCAAGACTACCAGCGTAATCTGATGCTGGCGCAGACTGTTTGTTGCGTAATCGAATGATTGCGCACTATGATGGTTGCGCAATCTGATGATTGCGCAATCTGATGGTTGCGCAGTCTGATGGTAGCATCCTTGATTTTTTTTGTGCTGAATTTTTGTTTTCTCTGTTTGATGCAGTTAATACCAGAGAAGATCCGGGGTATGAGAAATTTGTAGGAACTCTTTCAGAATCGAAATTCAAAGAAGACCTGTCCCATGTGCAGTTTCCACAGTATGATCTGCCAGCTTCCCGCCAAGCTATCTTGGTAACCCAAGATAATGAAATCCTGTTATGTCTGATGAATGGGCAACCTTTGGAGTCGGCAGATGCCATCATTCAGAAGAAGCCCCTATTTCTATTTAGCGAAGCTTTTGAGAAGAGCTCTCAACCGAGGCCACGGATGGAAGAACAGATTATCCAACAGAAAGACAAGACAATCTCGATACCAGATGTCTCCCGCTGCCTCCCCTTATCTCGATATGCTCATGCAAGCTATCCGAGGAAAATGGAATGGAATCTCACACCTTTTCAGGATGCCCGTCCAGGAAAGATTTATGTGAAGAAGGGGCCTAACAAGAAAGACATGTTCTACAGTTCTTCGGAACGATACAGTGTCTTGCTCAGAGGTTTAAAGCCCGGTTGTATTCCGTCGGAAAATTCTTCTTTGTTATTGTCCGTGAGAATTCCAATATTCGCGAATGAGTTCGCGAAGTTTGAAGGGAAGTATCCAGATCAAGACCTCAGATTAACTGGACTGGTGAACCCAGACTATAAGATATGGAGTTATATAGCAAACTGGATTTTGACTAAGTTTGAAGACAAACTTCAGCAGATTAACTTGTATCAAGCAGTGTATGCCACTGTTTACGGTTTTGCCCCCAATTCGTATCTATTTCTGGCTCTAGCAGAAAGATACAACTACAGGACAGGGACTTTTATGACTCCCTGCGGAGAGATCGGGTTTGCCCTTCACGAGATACAGTACATCTCTTACCTGCCGATAGGGGATGCCCCGTATGAGGAATTTGTCCCAACTAATGATGAGTTGGACAAACTTCAAAAAGATAACGCAGCCATGGTAGAAGTCTTCGAAGAACTGCTGTGTCATTATAAAATCTGTTCTTTGTTTTATAAAAGTGGTACATCTGGTACCTGCTATTCATCCAAATGGTTGCCTTATCTGTTCCTCAACCATATTGAAGAAAAGAAGACCAAGGAATATGACAACTGCTATCCCGACTTCTTTAAACCACTGAGCAGCACTGAAGTGGTGAAGTTAATGGAGAGAAGTGGTAACTTGGATGTCAAGATCAAGGACGATCATCAATGTCCTCCTCTAAAGAAAGGAGACATTCTTGAGAGTTATATGGGAGTGGGATATCGATTTATGTCAAACGGAGCCCAACTGGCAGGTTTTTTGACATACTGGCTCCGTCGATTCGTCGTTCCCGGAGCAAGTGTCGTAGACCGCTTCCATCGCGGTGTTCTTTTTGTTGCCGTTCGATTAGTATTCGGCTACAAGATGGATCTCTTATCGGCGATGACTTGTAGAATGAACGCCAGTCTTCGTCTGTACGTCGAATTGATGCTGAAAGCTAAGGACGAGAAAGAGTTTCCTCGGCTAGAATTGCCGTATACTTATCTATTCGGGTGGTTACTTTTACACCATCCTACTTTGATGGACCCCGACATGGGACCAGTCAGTGGCAGCTTTTTGCGGAGATTCTCCCACGGTAAGTGGAAATAAACTTCCTTGAGAGATTGTAGATATGCTTTGAACCTTGGCAAAGGATGGAACTTCTATTGCACTCCTCCTCCCGCCGGATATGAACAGATGCCGACCAACATGGTTGACTCAAAGATGCAACCTTTGAGCCGTACAGCTTTTAATTGGTTGAAGATGATTCGTCCATCCCACTTGGTGTATCGGTTTGAAGAAGAATGCTACTTGAAGCCATATCTTCCTAGCCGGTTTGCTCGGCAGTTTGGATATGACCAATTCCACGTAGGTAATGCTATCTCATGCCTACAAGGAAAAGGTTTCTTGATAGATGGAGCCCGAGCTTGGGCTTATTACAACGTTCGAGATACGAAAGCAACATTTTCGATGTCGGTGAATAGTAATCATGGCCCTCGTATGATGTTCACATATTCGGTGTTTTATACATCATCGAACACTTTTGCTGAGAACTTCAATCTTGCGGATAGCTTCGCGTCTGCAACGAGATTGAAGAAGGGAGGAGTCATCATGTCACTTCCAGGTAATGATGAGGTGCACGAGCCAGTGGATGTACCCTTAGAAGTTTCGAGGGACGTTATGTTCCCTGAAGAGATTAACGCGCCACTGCGTGTTTCTTTGAAGGTTGCTAAATCTCCGGCCAAGAAGAGAAGGAGAGAGGGGCCTTCCGTCCCAGCTGCGAAGAATAAACTGATCTTGGATCATTCTTCAGAAAAGATTACTACCAGATCTCAATCTCGGCAGCTGGCCGAGACAATTCAGCAGGAAGAAGCTGCCACACCGACCTCTGTTCAAAAACAAGTCGAGGCAATAAACGTAGAGAGTCCTGAGAGACCTCTGCATAGGAAGAAAAGGTTGGTCCGCAGAAGACAAGTTTTGTCTTCGATCGTGATAGACGCTGCAGCGGGACTCACCATGCCCTCTCCCACTCCTGTTTTTGTGTCTGGGAATAAAACTCCCAGTCCAGAGCAGAGAGAGGAAATTAAGCAGAGGGAAGAGCTGGACCAGAGAAATGAGGCTGAAGAGCCCAGAGATAACATTGTAGAGGAAGAGCATAATGCCGTACGATCTCCTTCACCTGCTGCAGAGACTACTCAACTTCCTCTTACACCTGGGACCCTCCGTGCAAAGGAGGATCGTATGAGGATTGAAGCTTTAGAGGACTGTGACTTCGGCTCACAGGAGGATTATGTTGATTAAGCTACTGAAACTGCCAGTGGAGAGATACCAGCAGAATATGAGGAGAGCACATCGTCTGAAACTGATGAAGATATGCCAAATCCTGAAGGCGATGAGGAACGACATGTATCTCCAATAACAATTGATGATATTTTGGATGCATATGTGCAGATGTCTCCCGGAGGTGCTGACGACACTTTGAATCATGAAAAGGATGTTGAAGCGCAATCATCTCCGAAAAAGATAGCCAATGAAGAAATGGCTCCGGAAGAAACTCCCTCTGTTTATCCCCAAGGTATAAAATGAAATTAACAATCTTCTTTTAAATAAATTGATAGCTGACATTTCTATTCGTACTCCATGCAGAAATCAAAGTTTCTCCAGCACTTCCAGTGTGTCTGGACATGGTTCTTGCGACGGAGATTGCTGGTAGCAGCCGTCATCTATCTTGTGGTTCTAAAGCAGGTAGTAGCCAGGCAGTAGCGTCTGAAGCTACTTCTGCTCAGCTAAAGTCTGTTCCTACAGATGATAGGCTCATTGCTGGATCCACCCATGGTAAGACTGTTTTCATTTTTGATTCTCTTTATCAATAGCCGATGACAGGCAAAGTGACAGTATTTGATTTTACAGAGGAACAACCAGGAGGAGCAACTAGCTCCACTTTGGTTCCCAAATTCAAAGAGCCTGCTGTTCAGATACGAGAAATTGAGCATCCTGCTGCCTCGTCATCAACAGGAGTAGCTGCGACTCCTGGTGCTCTGGCGATTAATCAGCTTGTCATCCAATCATTCACCAAGTGCTTTTTCGAGTCCTTAGGGCCTTTGATCAATAGAATGATGGACAAAGAAGACGCTGATTTTTATATGGTTAGAGGTCCGACCTCTTTCTTGGTGAAGGCCATCCGGGAGCAAGGTGATGAGGCTCAGGCCACTTTCCTTGATCATATATTGAATGAGCTGGAAATCTCCATAAAGAACTATAAAGATCTCAACAAAGGGGAAGTGGAACCTTTAGTGCAGGCAGAGTTTGAACAAATGGCTCAGGCAGCTGCAATTGAAAGAATGAATCTCCAGAGCCTCTTGGATGCCTATACTACTAAATCTGCTGAATATAATTCCAAACTGGAATCAGTGACCTCGACTGCTGAGAGAAAAGAGAAAAGAGTTGTCGAGTTGAGGGCAGAGATTGCTCGTCTCCAAGAGGAGCTAGAAAATAAAGTTACTGAACATCAGATTGCAATCCAACAATTCAGTGCTCTAACTCAGGAAAGGGACGAGTATGTAGCAGCTCATGATGCGAAAATTACTCGCCGAATGGTAACCATGCCCACTTTTAATGAAGAATCTGGGATGGAAGAGGCCAGGAGGAAAGTAATGTCATCTCGCGAAGAAAGGCTGCAGATTCTGAAGCAGCAAATTGCTAATCTGATAATGCCTCCATCTCAGTAGAAAGAACATCTTGTATTTTTTTGTATTTCTTTATGCAATGTATGTAATGTCTTAAATTTTTTATCAATAAAAGACATTTTGTTGTGGCTCTATTATTTTTTGCATATCTTATTCAGATATAAATAATAGCGATAGAAAATATATTCAGAGATACAGGACATGATATATTTCTTTGTAGAAAATAATTATATTCATTATATCTGCTCAGAGGTAATATGGACGTGGCAGAATATAATTTATCGAATATTATTACTTCAAAATAGACAACTTAATCGAAGACGACAAGTTGCTGATATGGACAATGAATGAAAAAGGTGTGAATGAAATAAATGAACGAAATGAATCGTCAGGATGAACGGATGGACCGTCAAATGAATTGAATGAACGGGTGAACCGTCGGATGAATGTGAATGAACGGATGAACCGTCTGATGAACGGATGAACCGTCGAATGAATGTGAATGAACGGATGAACCGTCTGATATTAATGAACGGATGAACCGTCAGGTGAATGTGAATGAACGGTCAAACCGTCGGATGATGATGAACGGATGAACCGTCAGGTGAATGTGAATGAACGGGTAAACCGTCGGATGATGATGAACGGATGAACCGTCAAATGAATATGAATGAACGGATGAACCGTCTGATGAACGGATGAACCGTCTGATGAACGGATGTACCGTCGAATAAATATGAATGAACAGATGAACCGTCTGATATTAATGAACGGATGAACCGTCAGGTGAATGTGAATGAACGGGCAAACCGTCGAATGATGATGAACGGATGAACCGTCAGGTGAATGTGTCGTTTCGTTGTCATGATAATCTCTGCCTATAAATAGAACAAAAATCTGGAAGGAATGATCATTTCCACTTTTTAACATAAGGATGTCGTCCGGAGATGCATCCAAGAAGGCTGAAATCACCCCAAAGGTTGGAGCGGGCTCTGAAGAACGTCTTGTCGAACCAGTTCAGCCAAAGCAGACGAAAGCAGGCGAAGGTTCGTCCGCACCCAAACCACCGCGGGATATCCTGGATTTCTTGCTTGAACCAGGAAAGACTGAAGAGGAAGAAACCATGAGGATGGCTGCTTGCAAGTTCTTGGTAGGTTCGAGCAAGGATGTCCTCAGTTCTTTTGCTGATTACGTCTTTGATAAGGATGGCAGTGGTCCGCGTCCTAATGTTGAGAAGGATGACAATGATCTTCCTTGATATCATGTAACATCATTTATGATGAAATAAAAATCAAACTTTATTTATGAATTGTCTGATCATATTTACATAAATTTCTGTTACATTTACACATAGTATTTCTTGAGGAATTTGCCATTGATAGGCATCATTGTAATTCGACCATCTAACTCTGAAAGTTGATAAGCTCCATTCGAAAAGACTTTGCTGACAACGTAAGGTCCTTCCCACTTCGTATCGAACTTGCCTTTGCTCGAGTGAGTCATAGTCATAGGGCGTCTAACTGCTAAAATGAGTTCTTCCTGCTGAAAGGCTCTGACTTTAACTTTGCGGTTGAAAGTCTTCGAGATGCGGGCTTGATATAGCTCAATATGCTGTTGAGCTAATAGCCGCTTCTCATCGAGCGCTTCTAATTCTTGAAGTCGAACAATATCGTTGTTCTCTGTAGTAAGCTCGTTAGCAATGGCAATCCTTAAAGACGGGATTTTAAGTTATAGAGGTAGAACAGCTTCACACCCATACACCAGAGAGAAAGGCGTAAAGCCTGTGGGGTTGCGAACCGTGGTACGGTAGGCCCATAAACATTCGCCAAGCTTTTTACTCCAGTTTTGTTTGTTAGTAGATACAAACTTCTTGAGGAGCTTGATAATAGTTTTGTTGAAAGCTTCAGCTAATCCATTAGCAGCAGGATTGTAGGCTGTCGAAGTGACATTGTCAATTCGGTGATCATCGCAGAATCTGGTGAACTTCTGGCTGATAAATTGAGGTCCATTGTCGTGGATGATTCTTCGAGGTACACCAAATCTATAGATGACATGGTGTTTAACGAAGTTGATAACGCTGCTGATCTTGACTTCAGCCAAAGGTATAGCTTCAGCCTATTTGGAAAAATAATCGGTTATTGCTAATATGAACCGATGTCCTCTAGAAGAAGGAGGATTGATAGGACCGATAATGTCCATACTCCAAGCTTCAAAAGGCCAGGAAGCAGCCGTCGGATGCAGAAATTCTGAAGGTTGATGAATGAAATCTGCATGGATTTGACAAGCTCGATATTTTCTTGCATAATCGATGGCATCAGATACCATAGAGGGCCAGTAGTAACCCATTCGTCGGATGCGATCCTGTAGCTTAGGAACGGGTTGATGTGCTCCGCAAACACCGTCGTGAGCTTCACGCAGTACTTGTTTTGCTTCATCACCAGCTAGACAGCGCAAGAGTAGGCCATCATAAGTTCATCGATAGAGAGTCTTGGTAGTTTGGTTGTAGTAGAATCGTAGAGACCTTCGACGAATACTCGTAGCTTCTTTGGGATCTTCAGGGAGTATATCATGAACTACAAAGTTGATGAAGGGAGTTCTCTAATCTTCATTGATAACATTGACTTCAGTAAGATTACTGAACTCAATATTACGATTATTTTCGATACAGAACAATTCTCGATTAGAGATGACCACCACCTGTTGTCTTTTGATAGGGATGGCTAAGACTATTGCAAGATTGGCCAAAGCATCTGCCTCAGTATTGCAAGCTCGTCGAACATAGTCTATGAAGAAGGCTTTGAATGACGTAGCCATGTTGATTGCTGCTTCATGATAAGGCACTAGATCTTGATGACGAACTTCATAGGTTCCTCTAACCTGATTAACAACCAGCTTAGAGTCGCCATAGACTTCAAGATACTCGACGTCAAGTTGTTTGGCTAATTGAAGACTGATCAATAGAGCATTGTATTCTGCTACGTTGTTGGAGCATGGTTCATTTAGAGAGTAGGCTCTTTAGATAGTTGATCCGTCTGGAGAGACGAGAACAACTCCGACTCCTGCTACAATGGCACCATTGGGTCCGATTCTGGATGCTCCGTCAAAGAATAGACGCCAAGTAGGAAATTCTTCAAAAATCATGTTTACTTCCAATGTCTCATCTGGAATTTCATCATAGAGTTTGGATGTCTCTGGAACAGGATGAGCTGCTAAGAAATCCGTCAACGCTTGACCTTTGACAGACTTTTGTGGAACATACACCATGTCATATTGGGCTAGCAGAATGGCCCATGTAGCCAGTCGAGAATTGAGTGTGCTAGGCTTCTTCATCAGTACCCGAAGAGGATTAACTCGGGATATGACATGAATGGTTTGACCAATGATATAATGTCGAGTCTTTTGAACAGCAAACATGAGAGCTAGGCATTCTTTTTCGACCGGACTATAACGGTGTTCAGCACCAATCATAGTACGACTGAGGTAGTAGATAGCCTGTTCGTGGCCTTCTTTATTCTTTTGGGCAAGTAAAGCACCCAATAAATGGTCCATAGCACGGACATACATTAAGAATGGTATGCCGGAAATTGGTGGCACCAAGACTGGCGGGTTCATGAGATATCGCTTAATATCTTCAAATGCTCGTTGACATTCTTCGGTCCAAATGAAAGATACACCCTTCTTCATGAGTTGAGTGAACGGTCTGCAGCATCTAGAAAAATTCGAAATGAATCTCCTGATGTACGCAAGTCGACCTTGGAATCCTCGTAGCTCTTTTAAGTTGCGTAGAGGACGCATCTCTTGAATGGCTTTGATCTTCTCGGGATCCACATGTATACCCTTAGAGGTAATGACGAAGCCGAGAAATTTGCCACTAGAGACACCCAAGAATGACTTGGTGGGATTCATTTTGAGTTGATGTTGGCGCATGAGATTGAAGATAGTTCTCAAGTCTCGGATGTGATCTTCTTTTAGACGACTCTTGACAGCGATATCGTCAACATAACATTCGACAGTCTTACGCAGATGATCTTGAAAGATGGTACTCATGGCTCGTTGGTATGTTGCACCAGCGTTCTTGAGACCAAACGACATCACAGTATAACAATAGACTCTACGAGGAGTGTGGAAAGAAGTATGCTTTTCATCTTCAGGGTTCATCCGAATTTGATTGTATCCGGAGAATCCGTCCATGAAAGATATTCTTTCGAACCCACAGGTGTTGTCAATCATGACGTCCGTGATAGGGAAAGAAAATTCATCTTTTAGACATGCTTCATTAAGATCCCGAAAATCAATGCAAACTCGAACTTTGCCGGTTTTTTTTAGAACTGGGACGACATTGGCTATCCAATCAGGATGCTGCTCTTCTCTGATAAAGCCACAAGCTATGAGCTTCTTGACTTCATTATCGATGGCATCCATCATTTCTGGCTTGAAGCGTCGTTGTTGCTGTTTGACCGGTTTTGCATTCGGCAAGATGTTTAATTTGTGAGTAGCAACTTTAGGATCCAGTCCTGGCATGTCTTCATAGCTCCAGGCAAAGACATCAATATATTCTTTAATCAGAAGAATTAACTCTTGTTTATCCGCTTCTGGAAGGTTCTTGCTGATAAATATTGGACGAGATGATCCGTTCTCTCCTACATCAATTTGAACCAATTGATCTTCGGTAGGAGGTTCCCGTTGTTCGAATCGGAGTTCCCATTGGGTATCCATTCGTTGAGCCCAAGGATCTGTTTCGGGACTTTCTTCAATATCCTCGTCATAGCCTTCTGGAAGTTCAACGGAGACCATGTTAGAAGATACAGTCAATCGATGAACTTGACCGATGCTGGTGTCAGAATCCCATGATCTGGAATCAGAAGAGTTAGAGCGCTCCTCGCTATCGGATTCGGAAACTGCTGGGGATAATATTGGAGGAGAAGCATATCCAAGACCTCTTTTGGTCCTGCTGTAGTACATCTCTGACTTTCCTTTCGGCACAGCCGTACGGATAGAAGTTCTCCGTCCTTTACCGTAGTTGAGGCCGCTCTTGAAGTCGTAACCCATTTTTCGGATGATATCTTTTGATTGTTGACTGTAATGACGGAGTTGAAGATGCCCCGTGTCGTTAACTTTGCTATCATCCGTATAGCTGAATTGTTGTTCCGGTCCTTTACTAAAAAGTATTGGACTTTCGCCTTTCTTTCGAGCAGGAACAATTCGATATGAATCATCTGGGTGTTCAAAAGAAACTTCCGTTTGAAGAGATTGTACAACTCCCATTGTAAATGATTGGAAGCTATCTAACATATCCAAATAGCATTTAGTATGATAAATGACATCAGTATACTGGAAAGTAGATGCTTTTTCATTGATTTGTGCATTCATATTTACAACAGGACCTTTAGCCTTAGCAGGCTTGGTCAGATTGATTACAAGTGGGGGAAAAGAAGAACGTAAAGAAGACTTGTTACGACGGAGATTGATAACAAGTGGCTCAGAGGAGGTGAGCTCCATTTTGTCTTTGTTATGAGTTAAATCAATAATAAAGGGTTCAGAAGAAGCAGGCTGCTTTTTATTTTTGTTACGACGTAAGTCGATAACAAGTGGCTCAGAAGAGGTGAGCTCCCTTTGATCTTGATCATCATTTGGTTTCTTCTGAACTGGTAAGTGAATAGCCAGTGGTTTGGAAGATTGAGGACAAGAAACACGTCCTTTAACAGGTATGATAAGGGTATCTTTGGGCACTGCTTATGATTCTTCTTCAGTATCCAGAGACAAGACAACCTTCATGAATTCATCCTTGTACATGCGAGCATCGTTGCAGTACGCTTCAACGCCTTTGAAAGGATAGAGATCAGCAACCTCCTTCTGGACTTCTCCATTGTCATCAACATATTTGAAATATTGATGAAGAGTTGATGGAACAATATTGTGTTCATGTAGGAATGGTCTTCCCAATAAAGCATTATAAGAACAACCATGATTGTCGATGATATAGAAGGTCACTTTTGTGCACAGATTGCCTATTTGGAGTTTTAGGCGAATCTTGCCCAAAGGTTCACTTCTTCCTTGATTGAATCCAAGGATGGTGGTGATTGTACTAGAGAGACTATGTACAGGGATCTTCAACGCATCTAACATTGTCTTCGACATGATACTAAGGGCAGACCCTGGGTCAATCAGAATGCGATCGCCTTTCATCGAGTCGACATATCATGTATAGTAGAGAGGACGGTCATGCATGTTGTCTTCATTAACAAGTCATCTTGAGTGAAAGTTATGTTTGGAATTAACTCTAACACGCTATGACAATGGAGGAAAGAGACAGGCTCTGCTGTAGGCTTCTTCAGAAGGGCTAGACAAGTTTCAGCTTGCATGAGAGCTTCACTCAGAGTTTCCCGAGTTTCCTTAGAGAGGCACAAGAGCTCGAAAATTGACAACCGGGCTGGTGTATTGGCCAACTGAGCCAAGATATCAAAGTTGTAAGGCTTTTCAAGTCCAGAAGGAATGTCTTCTTCAAAGGTTTATCGAAGCGGACTTGTTGTTTGCCTTTGTCAGCGACCGTCGGCTTGGGAGGAATGGGTATCACCACCGGTGAGGAAGCAATAGGAGTATCCTCAGTAGAAGCAGGCTGCACCAGAGCAGGTTCAGAGGAAGAAGCAGGATTCTCTTGGGCTTCAGGATAGTCCTTTAGATAAGCTTTCCCTGACCTAGGGCCCAACAGGATTTCCTCGTCAACTATGGGGTCAAAAGACACCATATTGCAAGTCTTTGTCTTGCCCTTAGAGCGATCTTTCTTCTTAGAGGAAAAGGGAAGTTCGAACACTGAAGCAAGATCCGGATGAATCCACATAATCTCGCCATTATCAAGAAATAAGGGGATGAGACCTTCACTTCATGGAGGAGGAAGATTCTCAATCTCAAGAGTAGCTTTGGAGATAGGAATGACGCCATGCTGCACCATCTGAGGCGGTAAGTCACCGAACTGAACTGATACCAGGTTTGCAGTAACCGTCTTCTTGTCTTGTTGCAGAGTGACGACACCAGCGTTGACCAGCTCCTGGATTTTGCCTTTGAGCACATGACATGCTCGAGTGGGATGTCCGATGAACCTGTGATAAACACAGTACTTGGGATGATCAGTCTTACCGACTTCATCGGGCTTCTTTGGATCTGGAAGTTGGATTTTATTGCTTTTGATTAAGCAATCAAAGATGCTAGCAGTGTCATTCTCGTCAAAGGAATACTCTACTTTAGGACGAGGTTCTCTTGGAGGAGGGGCTGAAGGAGTAGAAGTGGACGTAGGAGGAGCTACATTAACCGCCAGAGATTCTTTGTTCTTGTTCAAATTGATGTTCAAAGTTTCTTTTGGTTTTTGGTTGTTCTGGCGATTGCCACCACCTGATGTTTGATGTTCATCCCGGTCGGGATTAGACATTTGTACCCCTAGCTGCTTGAATTTGTCGACACTAACTTCAACTGCTTTAGCGTTGACAATAAAGGATGGCCAATCTTGGAATTGAGTAGACCCCGTCCACATGCTGATAATGGGCAATAGATTTGCCTTGCAGGTGTCTATGGTGACAGCAGCCGGAGTTCCTTGAGGCATCTTCAAGGCTTTTCGACGGAATCTTTCAATGAAACTTTCAGCAGTTTCATTGTGCCTTTGTTTGATTTTATTGAGGGCTGACATAGTCATGTCATTGATTCCCTCGTAAAATCGTTCCAAGAAGATTTGCTTTAAGCCAGAGAAGGAAGTGATACAACCATCGGACAAGCTTCTATACCAATCGTATGCTAATGTGCTTCCATCAAACAGCAAGACCATCAAACAGCAAGATAGTTGGGATCTTGTACTTTAGAGGAAACGGGACTTCCTTCCATTCAACTGGGTAAGGTTGCTTGATCCCCAACCTCTGCAAGTTATCCTTCTCCTTGAAAGCTTCGAACTGAGTTCGTAGGAGCTTCATAGCTTCATTGGCATCTTCCACTGATGTAGAAGGAGCAGGCTGAACCATAGTGTTAGGAGGAGGAACAGCATGATAAGCACTACCTCCGGCACCTGACTGACTGGGTGTAGGTTGGACTTATACAGGAGGTACTGGAAGAGATGCTATCCCCAGCCCTGCATTAACAGGCACCGACGATGCTATGATTTTAGGATTTGTAGGCGGTACTGTCGGTGGTACTGTGTGCTGGGCTATAATGATGGAATGCATACTTGCGACCATTTTGGCCATGGTCTTCAACTTATCTTCTAGTGCAGCTATTCTTTGTTCTTGACTAGGTGAACTGGAAGCATCGGGATCTTCATTGACAACGTAAGCTGTCACTTCTCTGGGTACAGTGGAGGACACTGTTTGTTCTGAGCTTTCGCTGTATGCATCATAGTCGGAGAAAGAATCATCTCCTGAGTAAGAAGGAAGAAGACGTTCAGAAGGATTTTGAAGATTCCTTTGACCGATTGTGTCTCGGCTTCGGGATCTGGTATGTTGGAATACTCCTTCAGAGGATTCTTGGAGTAGATCCAAATACCGTTGGCTTGGCTTACGAGGCTTCCCGTGCTTAGAGCACTTCCTACCCCCAGTGTCTCTGGAAGTCATGTTGACGGAAGCGTACAGAACCTCATCTTCATCTTCCGACATAGGTTCGGAGTTATAAAAGTTCAGACGATCGAAGATAGATTGTCTAGTTGTTTGACAACAACACTTGATAACAACCTTATGATTACAATGATGATGATCACTTGGTTGAATTGGAAGTGTTGAAGTGTTGTCCCGCCTTTGCTTGAGGTGTTCTCGGAGATCGGGAACAGCAACGGGACGAGGAAAAGTTCGAGGGATATGTTTTTTGATAACATTCAGAACATGGTTCCGATTCTTCAAATGTTTTGTCCCCTGAGTGTACAGGGAAGTGCTTATTTCATTGGCATATGTGTCTGGATTCTTGATTCTGGAAGTCTGCTTCTGATGATGTTTGGTCTTCGGCATTGGCTGTTTACGTTTCACCGAAGTTGGCCTGTTGAGATAAGTTCTTAGATCAGCAAACTCACCCCCAGGGGTTTCTGTTTGAGACACCAGCAATTTTTCTTGTCTTGAACGGGAGATCTTGAGGGTTGGAAGATCTTGGAACTCTGCTACCGGAGTAGGCAGAATACCTCTTTGATCAGTACAAGTTCTTTTGACATGGAGAGAAGAATCCTTGTTTGAAAGAATTTTTGTACTGACTGATGTCGAAGCACGTTCAATGTGATCTTCTACAGTAAAGACCGAAGAAGACTGAAAAAAGACCAAAGGGCCTTTTCCTTTGCTTTGTAAAGAAGGGTTAGCTAAAGAGCGTTTCCCTCTGTTATCTTCCAAGTCAAGGGACGAAGAAGTTTGAGAAAAGACCAAAGGGCCTTTTCCTTTGTTCTGAGGAAGAGGAATAGCCAAAAGACTACCCCCAGTAGATTGTGCAGGAGTAGCAGGGTGTTGGAGATGAGTAGCACTCTTTCCCTTGTTGTGAGTAGAAGAAAGATTAGCCAAAGGGCTGTCTTTCTTATATTGTGCAGACACAGTTTGCGCATGAATGGATGGCGCACTGGCAGGTTGCGCAAGAAAGTCTTTGGCAGAGGACTTTCTGGTTCTGGCCACAGATACTGTGGTTTGCGCATCAGGAGTTCTGGCTACAGAGTATTTGGGATGCACTCTAGTTGCTGGAGTGTTGGTTTGCGCAGGAAGATTGGCAGCCAACTACGCCAGAGGTAGAGGAGTCTTGCACCTTGATAAGGCAGCATATGAAGTCTTTTGTGCACTGGCAACAGCAGATTGTGCAACATTATTGGCAGAGACAGATTGTGCAACAGTCTTAGTGGCAGTAATTGTAGACTGTGCAGCAGATTACACAGCAGGCTTCTTGGCAGACTGCACAGCAGTCTTGCTGGCAGAGTTAATGGACTGCGCAGCAGTCTTCGATACCCACACTGGGCGTACTTTGCTCGTGGCAGAAGTGGTTGCAGTGCGAGGAGTGGTCTTAGAGTTGATCATGGCGTCATAGGCTGCCTGGTTGACCTTCACAACCAGAGTCTTCTACGTCTTCCCGATAGACGCTACATCACATTGAGTTGTCACTTCCTCGTCGGAGGAGAAAGTCGTCCCCAGAGAGTCGCCATTTTGTTTACAAAAACAAAAGTATCAAACTTTATTGATACAAACTTTGTAAAGATTACAAGAATTCTGGAAAAGTACAACTGTAGGAATCCAATCTAGAAGACGATTGCTTTATCACTTGGACGATATGAACTTTGAAGACGATAGCCTTTGAAGTTGAAGGCAAAAGCCTCGGAAGTTGAAGGCAAAAGCCGCAGAAATTGAAGGCAAAAGCCTCGGAAGAATGCAGCAGCACTTGGACAAGAACTCCTGAACTCTCTGAACTTTTATGTCTGATCTCTCTATATCTGATCCCCTTGAATGAAGACTTGAAACTCTATTTATAGAGTTCTGGAAATAAATAATTTTTAGTTATTCTGAATGGCGCAAGTTGGATTACGCAGGAACTGGATTGCGCAGCATCAGACTGCGCAGGCAGTTGTCTGGTTGTGGGCTGACTGTCTTGGACACATGGCATCATTTGATTAAAATGCGCATGATCGTGTGAAGACGGTTGCCACGTAACGAGTAATTGATGGCATGAATGCTACGTGTGCTTTTGTCAGTTGACATGATGAAGTGCGCCACATGAATTGTGCTGACTTCGGATTGTGCTGAAATGGATTGCGCAGACACTGGATTACGCTGACACTGGATTGTGCTGCATGTACAGCTGTCCTCGAGCGCTGTGCGGTACAATAAACGAACAGTCTCCTCGTTCTTCGTGCTGTCAGCTGTCAGAAAGATTTGATTTTGTCAGGTAATAATGATTAACTGCCACGTCAGCCTGCGCGCTTGAGAGTGTGCGCAGTCTAGTGTGTGCAATTTGTATGATGGGCAATCTGATATCTGCGCAGTTCATTTGAAAGATTCATTTCTCGATCTTTATGACTTTGTTGATGTGTGCAACTTGATTTTTTTAGGACCTACACCCACTTCCAATAGATATAACTATCTCTCTGTTTCAATTTTCCTTGCATTTTAGTTAGATTTGAATCCATAGAATCCACCCCCATGCATGTACAACCATTAGATTTTAATTTGAGGCCCTTTGGAGTCCTCTTTAGGAAGTTTGAATAGGTTTGGTGTCATACTTGTGGAGTTTTCAATATAGGACAGCCCATGTGTTTGTGTTTATGCAAATAGGCTATTTTCTGGTTTAATTTCAGTTTTAGGATGGTTAGAGAGTGGATTGATGTAAAACCTCTAAATTTCTACTATATTTTTATTATCGATTTTGGTACTGATTTAAAATTTTTGTATTGTACGTCGTGTAGTCGTATTGTACGCCGAGTGCGGAAGTTCATTTTTCGAATTTGCTCGACGAGTACGAATACGTGTGAGCGTACATATTTTAGAAAAAAATATTTTCTATCTTTTTATAGTTTCATAATAATATACATAATAATTATTTTGTATTCGTACCCAAGTTTCCAAATTATTATTTTATTTATTATTTATAAAAAGCCTTCGTGAAAACAGTTATTAATAATAAATAATATTATTCCCATATACATATATATTTCAAAAAGATTTATTAAGTTTATATTGTAAATAATAATGTATTTTCGAAATTAATTATTATAGTATTTTTGGAAAATGTATTTCGAAATTTTTGTGGAGATTTAAATTTTGATTTGATTCCATGGATACATTTAAATAGTAAACTAATATCTATATTTGAAATTAATTTGATTTTAATCTAAGAGAATTTAATTTGATTTAAATTAGATTTGGATTTAGATTCGGATTTTGATTTGATTGCTTTTAAACTAAATTAGGAAATATCTAAATTGGGTTTTAAATATCCTAATCCTTATCTTATTGGGAATTCCCACATCCTATAAATAGGCAGGTACTCCTCCAATTTATTTTTATCATCCACCAAATTGTCGCCACAAATTATTCTACCACAAACAGTGTGCCTCGTGTCGGTGTTCCATCCATCCTCGTGTCAACCGTGACGGCCTCGGGTCCGACCCCGGGTGTCTTCCACTATCCTTATTTTTACATGTACATCGTCTTCTTTATGTCCGACATACCGGACACGTACACCAAATCTTTCCAACCAAATCTCCGTGTCCGACACTTACACGATTCCTAATCCCTAATCCTAATCCTAATCCCAATCATCTGCACCCACCACCCGTGTTGACCCTGTTTCTTTGATCACCCGACCAGCCATCCACGCCGTGGCCGACAACCACCCGCCTCCACCACGAAAAACCCAACGCACGACCACCAAACCCGCCAGACTCCTCCGCGATAGCCCAACCACACATGGCCCCCGCCACCAACGGCACCATCCGCCGCACCATGCCAGACCTGCTCCTACACCTCGCCGTCGCCACGAACCCCAGCCATCATCGGCCTCCATCACCACCATCGTCGACCACTACTCGACACCTCCGTCGCACAACACAACCACCGCCACCACAAGAATTAAAGAAAACCCTAACCCTAACATCACCTGAAGTCGAGCGCCGCCCTCGCGTAGCCGCGACCACTCGCCTCCGTGATCAGCCTCCGCCGCCAAAACTGGCCGAGCTCCGCCCAGATCTCTCCGATCCTTCGCTCCTTCCGGCCCTCTCCGCCACCCAAGCGCACTGTCGCCACCGCGCCGGAGGCGCATTGCACCCCGCGCCGGCCGATCCTTTTCGACGCCGCCCAAATCCTCCGTTTTGCCGCTCGACGTCGGCCGACCTCCGCCGTACTCTTCTCCGCCTCGGTTTCGCGTCCAGCCCGACGAACCACCGCACAGAGCCAACGCCGAAACCTCGCCAGAAACCCCTTCCGGTCGTCCGCTGACCCCGCTCTTCCTCTTCGACCAAACCCTCCGCCGCCTTAGCCGAAACCCTCCTTCCCACCGGCTCCTCTCCCCGTTCGCGCGCCGCCGACGACTCAACTTTCTCCGCCCCTTTTTCACTTTCTTTCTTCAGTAAAAAAAAAGTTGGGATCATCTGTTGTCTCTCTCTCTCCCTCGGGAGAGAAGACAAACGGATATACTCTATTCTTTTTTTTATTTTACTTATTGCTTTTTTTGTTATTATTAGTAAATATTTATTATCAATTTGAATTTTTAGTTTTTCTTTTATATTGTATGGTAACATAATTAGTGGCTCTAATATTATTATAATTATGAAAATATGTTATTTGATTATTTTAAAGTATTTAGATATATATTTTTGGTCTACAAATTATTATTTGGCAAAGTAGCTGGTATTCCTAAAATCACTTGCTAGATTTTAGTTCTTCAAAATTTTCTTATATACAATAAGTTTTACGTCCTTTCAAGTATTTGTTTTGACCGTAGAAATATAGTTTCAAATGATAAATCGGTTTCCTAATAATTTCAAATATTTTTCTTTTTCTAAATTATTTTACTAATAGTTTTTATCTATAAAATTCTTTTTGTCAACCTTAAAGTATTTTAGTCTAAAAACAATTCTCCTTTTTATGCCTATCTAAAGTATTTTGCCACCAGAATTCATATTTTGAGTTTTGCCAAACTTTTGTTAGGTTAAGGTATTTTTCTTTCTTACTTAATTCTAAAAATAATTTGATTCAAGAAAAACTAGTTTTTTTATATATTTTTAATCTCTATATTATTATCAATTTACTTCTATTTTCCTTATGTCCGTGACGAGCCCATTTCTTCCTATTCCCTTCCAATTCTATACTACCTTATGTCCACTCTAACTAAATTGACCCTTCTGGACCCAATGGAACCGACCGTGTCACCATCCGTGGTCACCTTGCATAGTGATTGCACCGAAGTCGCAGTTTGTGCCACATTGATTATCGCAGCACACCAGGCGCTCTACCAGGCAAGACACCTTGCCATTAGCTGTTTATTTATTTTAGCTCATATTTTATGCATTATTTATTTTCTTTATGCAAATTAAACTGTGATACATGGCATAACTGTTAGAACTTACTGTTTATTTGTATTTCCTGCTATGTATTATTTTTCTCATTTTAAACCTAGATTTAAGGGACCACCTTGTGTGTTGCATTCATTGGCCTTGACACGTTGTAACACGAAGTTGTGTGTCGCATGTAGAACACGAAAGTGCGTGATTGGCTGGCCACCAGTACGTACAAGCCGTGCGATAGGAATAACCGCTAATAGAGGTTGCATGCTAGTTTGACTTAGCGGTTATAGTGATTTGTGTTGTGGATACAACACAGTAGGTATTGGGCGGGGAGGACAATTCCTTAGCGTATGGGCTTCGATGCACTTTCCCTTGTGACCCGGACTCTCCGCTGGAGATACGGGGTTGATGATCCATGATTACTGACGGCCACTGACGATTCTGCGGAACGTCATGCTCTTACTGATGGGGCCTCTGGTGCCCAAGGAGGACTACGTCGATCCTATTCAGCCAGGGCCCATGCGTAGAAAAGATTGTTCTTAACTACATTTCACTTAGAACGGTTGGCGACCTTATCCGTTAGGTACGAGTACTTTTGGTTTGGGTACTTGTATCTGACCGTAGCTTGGAACAATAAATTGTCGCGGATTAGTTCGTCACATCTTGTCCTTGTTTGGTTGTAGGTGTGACTTACTACTCCGATGAGAAGGTATTGAACCTTGTTGGGGTCCGGATACCATATTGGATTCATAGCATGGAAAGATACGTCGCCGTGAATTAGTTTACCATCTCCTGTCCTTGTTTGGTTGAGGAGATAGTACGCTCGTTCAGTAAGTGCGTATTGGACCATGTTATAAATTCGATTGACTTATTTATTTGAGCAATATTTATTCAGTTTATATGGCATGATATTATGTGTCTTGTTACGTCCCTCTAAGGACCTGGTTATCTCTCCAGGTGTGTGCTATTGTCTTTCGCAGGTGTTCTAGCTCTAGTCGTGTTCGTCGCTATTTCTTCAAAGATGATTGCACTTGGATCGTCTTCGCTTTGCTCGCCAAATTCATATCTTTTCTTATGTATTTTTCCTTTACTAGTTGGTAGTGGATTTGTCTCCGCCCAACTACATGTACCAAATGACAATTTCATAATTGATTATATGATATCTTTTATTCATTTATTCTGTGTGGATGAGATTAGTTATGGTTCTATTGCATTTTACAGCTTATGTATTTATACGAGGCTTCCATATATTGGAGTGTACTTCGTATAAATACAGCTGACATGTCTACGTTCCTAGTCCTACGTATTTTGGGATTGGGGCGTTACAATTGATCTTAGTTAGGATGGTTAGAATGTGTTTCATTTAGATACCTATGTTGGTTTTCAAATATCTTGGCATACATGTGTTTCTTTTGTCCAAAATAACTCAAATTCGTCATAATATTCATCCACGTTTTTATTAACCAAAGCAACTTAGAAATGTCATAACATTTAGCTTAGAACTCCAATTTATCTTTTTTTTTAAAAGAACCTTATCAAAGTTAGCTTTTCAAACCTTAATATATATATATATATATATATATATATATATATATATATATATATATATATATATTAATATGTCAAATTCGTTCTAAAATTTTCTGTAGAATTGTTTGAGTGTCAGCTGTACGAAAGACGAACGCGTTTCGGTGTTTTTGCGATTCCGGGAGCTTTCGGACACGAAAATGCGATCCGTTTGAAATTTTGGAAAGCTAACACGAAGAGTTACAACATACATTAATCCGAGAATTTATTGAAGGCCCAATTGGTACAATATTGGTTTTAAGTAGAAGAGTGACTATGCGATATAGGCATTTTGTGTAACCTATGAGCCTAGTATGGATATCATGTGAATGTAGGTATCATAGGTTGTCAAAAATATGTATGATATATGTATATATATATATATATATATATATATATATATATATTATTGTTAAAAAAAAATATATACATATATATATATATATATATATATATATTATTGTTATGTAATATATGTTAGTATAATGTGTGTGTTTAAATGAGATAAGGATGTGTGTGGTTAGTGGAGAGAAGTAAGATTGATAGAGGATATGTGCTAGTGTGTTTGATGTTGTATAGATGGTAGTGTAGTGTGTGTGTGTTGTGAAGGTGAGAGAGTTGGGAGGATCATGCCATCCTATTTGACTTGAGGCTAGTGTGGTTTGTTGAGTGATTTTTGGTTGAGTGGTAGTGTGTTTGTATATAGATGTGTGTGGGTGTGTTAGAAGAGAGGGGGTGGATTTGGTATATGTGTTTGTGTGTGTGTTAGTATTAGAGTAGAGAGGAATTTAAATATTGTATGTATGGATATGTTAGTGGTTATGTTAGAATCTATGTAGAGGTTAGAGATATCTTAGAAGTTAGATAGTGATATCTTGTATAAGTTAGATAATTAGTTGTGTTAGTCTATGTTATTGTTAGTTAGAGATGACATATGTTAGTTGGTTAGAGTTAGAGATGGATATATACATATATGTTATGGTTAGATATTAGTTAGTGGATGTTAGTTGTGTTAGGTTTCTAAGTTAGAATATATGGTTTGAAGTTATATGTTAGAGTTGGTTAGTATCTTGTATTAGAGATATAAGTTAGGATATAGAGTGATATCTTGAGATACCATAGTGGTATCTTAGGATATTTTGGGTATTTGCCTATTACCTTAAGGTAATGTATTTACCTGCAAGGTAAAGGGGACTTACCTACAAGTTTAGTGGGGTAGTGTTTCTAGTGGTAGAAAATAAGGTTGGTCATGTTATATTATACCTCCGTGCGGAGATGACAGGTACCCTTATATTTTGTCTAGTTGTAGTATTTATAGACGACCTATACAGCGTTCTACCGTCGATTCTGCGACGTAGGCTGGACGTACCCACGTGCTCGTACCCCTACTTAGGGTACGGGTCGTGACACAAGTAAACAGAATAAAACGATAAAAAAGACATAAGATAGTCGGATGGAGACAAATCTACTCCCAAACAGCTATAAAAAGAGTTTATTTCCAATAATGTTCCAAGAATGGGTCAACATAACACATACTGTCACTAAATGCATAAAATAAATACATAAAGACCCAAGAATGGATCAGCAAACCACAATGCAACATATAACAATAGGTCCAATGAAGGACTACGGCTGGTCTGCAGGAGGAGGAGTACGACCCTACATCTGGGACAACATGAACCTATACTGCTCTGGTGTAAGTGTCACCGATGACGGCTCATCAAGAGGAGGAGGCAGTAGAAACGATACAGTTGGTGTCAATGTCGATGCACGATCAGGAAGTGTCTGCTCTATGGCTAGCAGTCTAGAGTTGCAGGAATCCATAACATCCGACAGCCTCGAAAGTTGATTGCCCATGGCCACTACGTCCCATGTACCGCCTGAACGGCACGATCCGTCTTCTTGCTCATCTCCCTCATTGTCCCCTCTGCCTCCCTCATTGTGTGTTTGAGCATATCAAATCGTGTAGTGAGCGTCGTATCATTTGTCTGTGGCTGAGACTGGGACTGCTCCGTAATCCTCCACAGCATCTCTTCACGTAGCTCAGCAACTTGACGACGCAAGCTCTTCTCGACTCGGGACGGCTCCTGTGAGGGCTGTGGAGAATGCACACTACCAGAGGGGGTCCTGGATGACTGCGTCGCCACAAAGGCGCCGTAGGATCCCGTACCGTAGTACGTACCCCTCTGAAGACTACTAACGACGGTCATACAGAGCTCGTCTTCCGACTAAGGCCGAAAGGGCTGCGAGGAAGTACCAGTCCCTCCCTCTGTAGGTGCACTAGCACTCGCACGCTCACGTAGCCTAACAAACTCATCCTATAAATGTACGCATCTCGATAAGCATAATATTTATTATCCAATGTCTAAGTCGTAGTTGCTAATGTCTAAGGTACTTACTAATAACTATATGGATATCTATTGCATATGTAACCACCGCTTTCCTGGAACAGGGGCATTTTTGACTTTTTCCTAATTACTGTTATTATTGTGATCTCATATAATATCTTGAGTGGTAATTAATTTTCAAATTTAAAACTTTATATTTTAGTTAATTATTTAAATAATTAAATAGTGTATATGTGTTATTCTTAAAAATGACGAATGGTTAGCCTTTGACTAGAATAGTGGTTAGTGATCCTAGAGGACCTAAACTAACTTGTCATGACCATCCAACTAGATGATTTGGACTAGCCTAATTGAACTTTAGTTAGTCTCTAGCTAGATTAGGAGAATTAGCTAGAAGGTTTGACTAAACACCTAATTAGGAAGAGAAGTTTAATCCCTAACTTGTCATGACTAAAGAGAGGGATGTAGTGGACCTTTTCCCTTGTCCAAAACCATAACCCTAACATCATATGGCAGCCTACATTGTTTATAAAATCCTACTTCATCTTCTTCCTCTTTCTATTTTTATTTCAAGCCCTAATTTAGGAGCTTTATCTCCAAATTGCTCCTACACCCAAATTTCCTCCAAATTGACCCAAATTCATTTTATTCTCTTCCTTTTGGAGAGGAGAAGGCTCTATTGGCTAGCTAGGAAGGATTTGGAGCATTGAAGCTTGGAGGGATTCTAGATCTAGGGATTTTACATTGGAAATCCATCTTTCTTTTGGTATGAGCTCTCTAAACCCTTTTATTCTATTTTATTAGTATAACTACATTCATTTAGGACCCCATTTGCATTAGGGTGCCATTAGAGAGGAGTTGAGGCTCTCCTCTTCCTATTTGAGGGTTTTTTCCATTGTATTTTGGTACAAATTTGGGGAACCCGAAATTAGGAATCTAGGGTTTGTAAAATTGGTAGATTAGGTCATGCTAGTGTTGTAGAGCATGTAGGCATACTTTGGTCAAGTTTGGATCCATTCAGAGTGTGTTCCACGAGGATATCAGATACGCACATCAAGTGTCCGACGAAATGACTCTTAAGGTTTTGAATGTTTAATTTTTAGTTGTAAGTTGGTTTTCCTATTGTTTTTGTATAGTATATCACTGTGGGTTATTGTCTAGGGGCACAGATATGAATTTGATAAGTTATTGCTGAAGGGGAAGCTCGGGTTCATGGAGTTTTGTAATGTTAGCTCCCTAGTTCTTCTTAAACATTTGTGCAGTCCTTATTTTTGGTTTGGGTGATGATATGTCCCTTGTTTTGACCAGAGAGAGATTGTATAGACCTATAGCTCAAAGATTTGTGTGTCCATTATAGGAGCTTATGGTTTGCATTACACGATTACAATGATTTACTACTGCATGTACCTCACTGCACTCCCACATAGAGTTGTCCTGCATTACCTTACCTTGTATTAACCACTGCATAACATTCCCTGCATCACTCATTCATGAACTCAACATCCTGGTCATCCCTGCAAACCAACTGCCCTGTCATGACCATTGCACCTATGTTCAAACAAGCTTGGGTATAAATGAAAATGTCCTGCCTTGCTCATTATGAGCAATCCCCATTCTCTGTGCATACCTTAGCTCTGTTTGTGGGGACTTGTTCAGTCTTAGGCAACAATACATTAACCCCATTTCTTCATTCAACCCTCATCCATCACATATGCAATTCCTGCATTCAAAAAAATGTTCTGTCCATTTACCACTTGTTATCAATCCACATTATTCCTATTGAGTGATCGACCACTTCATATGTCCAGCCATCATATTCTGGTTGAGCCCTTGAGTTCAGACCACCTTAACATTCTCTGATACACATCTAGTATCAGAACATAGGTATTGTCCTACAACAACACTATAGATTCACCTCTTACATTTATACTCTTACATGTATACATTGTTTACACTATTGAAACTTATTGCCATAGCACATGCCACTGCATCAAGTATTCACTTTTTCCTGTATCCCCATCTTGCATCTTGCATACCCTTCTTGATGTTATACATCCTGCAACAATTGTATTACCTGCATTCAACATTGTATAACACTTGTATTATCTACAAATGCATTCACTTATGCTGCATTCACAATACACCGTTGCTTCACTACATATGAACCATTACCATACCCCCTTACTGTTTGGCATCAGAACACTGCCTACACTATATTGCATTCACCTGCATTAGCTACATCCTACATTCAACTTAGATGCTCTGCATCATGCAACCTGAGCATTGTATGTCCTACAGCAGGATAGGTCCTATACTCCACTGTAACCTGCACTTGGGTGCCCTGCCTCCAGAGTTCAGATATCCCACTTCCTCTGTATGCACATATGCATAAGTGAGATACCCATGAGTTATACTAGGTATATAGCATATACCTATAATAGGGCATATATCATACATTATATTCTTTATATATGTTTTGTATTATATATTATAGGTATTCAGACTTTGGGATTTGGGTTAGGAAGCCTTGGCAGTACAGTAGTTATCTAAGGGATTGTGTTAGAGAGAGGAGATGGGCTCAGGTTCATGGCAGCAGAGCAATGTTGTGTATGTACCTTGTATGCTACATGGGTTTATATGTCTATATGTATAGATGTGGACTGATGTCATTTGTTATTGTGTGAGTATGTGAGTGTTCATAGGTTAGAATTAGACATTTGAGTAGGATTGTGAGGATCACCTGTGTGTTGATGGCCAAAGAACAGGCCTAGTACACCACTGGTAGTAGGGACTTAGCCTTGGATTTGATTGGTTGTAGGGAAATATATGAGAGATGGGGGTATATATATATAAAGATGTCTTAGTAATGTATCAGTCCTATAGTAATAGCATGTATCAGTAGTGTGGCTTGAGTATCAGACCTCATATTATAGTATCAGTTTTAAGAGAGGAAAGTGATGGTTCAAGTTTAGATTTAGTTCAGTCTTTGATAAAAGTTCAGTCCACCTTATACTTTAAATCAATCCAGTTGTATCCATCTTAATATCAGTCCTACATGTTAGATTCAATTCTCTAATATTCTGTAATGTTTAGTGTACTTTGATTCAGTCCAGTTCTGCCCATTTGTTGGTTCAGTCCATTGGTCAGGGGCTTGGCATGAAGAGTCATATTTGGGGTTACCTGTATACATATGAGGGGACATATATGATGTACTATATATTAAACACTTGGATATATGTAGTAACAATGGGTTAAGGATTGGTGGCATCTTATATGCTATACTTTATCTATATATGTGGATTTGTATTGAGGGCTTTATATATAGGAAATAGGCAATATAGGATATAAGTATATGTGATACTTCTAGGTATAGATTATAGTATATAGGAATATGAGATACCTTAGAGTTGTGTCTTGGTTGGGCTAGAGGGTTGAGTTGGTTTAATGTTGATTTGGTTAACCTTGTTTTCCTAGACAATAGCCTAGCAAATAGATTTGACCAAAAACCAAGATGGTCCAAGTTGACTTGGTTTGACTGAGACCTGACTTTAGGTTGACTTTTGACCTAGAGAGGCTTAGTGCATGTAGATTTCATTATATATTTCAAATATTCAATATTGAACACTTTGTGACCTGTATTTCATTAAATAGGACTTTGTGACTCCAGTTTGGACATCGATATACATCAGTGGCTCAGAGTATCAGGCGAGTAAATTCTCTGATAGTTCTTTCATTTACTTTTGATTACTGTGTTTCAGTTCTAGTTAGTTCTATTTGATTCTCTGTCAACACGGATTGATATTACTGGATCCATTGCATGCGACACTCACCTTTTACATGTCTGGCCTCTATCACTGGAATCACCACTGGAAACACCTACTGGCATCATCATGTTCTGGCTGGACTTGTACTTTACTTTCTTGTCGGGTTATGGATTTACTTGTACTTGTTGACAGAAAAATATTTGAGTAGACATGTGAACATTCCCAAATACTGGAACTACCTCCCTTAGACTTATACTGGAAACGATAGCCATTCCACACTTGGCCAGGTGTACGATGTGTCGTATTACCCATAGCCGTTTACATGTCGATTTCGGTATTTTAAAACACACTGGTTAGTGTCATGTTTAGGACTCGCCCTGGATTCATCTTGTACTAGACTCATCTGGTACTGGACTCATATTGTATTACTCATATTGGGATTACACTTGACTTACATTGTACAATCTGGAGGCATTACTCTAGTTCAACTAGATTTTATTTACAATCTTCATTGACATGTTCTTATGATTCGTTACATTACTTCTTGTACTTTAACTGTTTTTCTATATCATTACCTGTATAAAACCTCTATGTTTCATCAATATAACTATCTATAACTGCTTTATAGTCTTTGTCATTTACTTGGGATTTCTAGATGAGTTGTGCTCGTTCCAATCCTGACTGGATATATTAAAAATATTACAGATGCTTGCCCCGAGGACACTTGCCCTACTTACTATGAACCAGGAGATGGCTTAGCTACCTTTGGCCCCGACACTCAGGAGTGATCGGGAGACTAGCTAGTAGACTTGGTTTAGTTTTCATGTTTTAGAACTTGAATTATAATAAGTTGAGATATTGTTTTCTTTTGAGGTTGTTTGAGATTATTATTATTTAGTAGTTGGTTTTGTTGTTATTATTTAGTCATAGTTACAAACTACTGTGTTATCTTATCGTGCTTAGACTGTGATTGAGATTTCATTATATCCATACTTGTCCTCCGTTCGGAGTTGAGATTTGACAAGTATATTATATAATTGCGTGAGTTGTTGATTAGATAGTGACCTAGAACAGCGTTCTACTGCCGATACTGAGGCATAGGCTGGACGTATCCACTTCTCGTGCACCTACACTGGATGCGGATCGTGACAGCATATTTTCTAAGTTATATTAAAGTTAATGAAACATAAAGTAATACTTACATAGCTCTTTGTGGCTTTATCATCTATGAGCTTTCCATCCTTCCGATGGGTAGCCAGGAAGACGGTCACCATGTTGGCATCCTCACCCCTATGTATCTGTTAAAATAATTTATTTGTTATTAAAATTAAACATTTTATTCCTACTTTTTTTAAAATAATATATATTTAATAAAATATATAACATACGACAAAACTGTTCCTTCATGGGAATCAAGCCACCACACCACTTTCTTGCTCTCGTCCTAGCTGTCTTCGTCTTTTTCAACCATTCCTTGTGCCTATGATCGTCAAATCTAGCCCTCATTGCAGCCCACTGCTCGGACGTGATCCAACCATGGAACGGTCTTCCAGAGCGCTCTTGAGCCTTCTTGTCATCGATCGTATCACGAATCAACTTGGCGGCAATGGTCGAAAATTACTTCTCAATTATCTCAGCCGGTGTGGTGGATAAAAACATATTTTCTACAAGAATTAAAATTGTTATTTATATAATATGCATAAAAGATTATTGATACTAAAAGCAATATACTTTAGTGACCTTGAAGTGGGCAAACCATAATTCTTTCCTCTCGTGTGAGGCATCCGAGCAATTGATCCAAGGGCCACTGTAGTTGGACCTCAAAAATTGCTACAGTACCCTCTGAACCGATGGGAGATAATATCTACACAACGATAATTATATTCATGAATATATAGATATATGTATAAATTAATCTAATTAACTTACTTTGTAGGCATGTTGGACCAAATCTCCATCCTCGTCTCATCCAGACGGGCACATGGGGGATCACTCTGATACAGAGACGGAGTAGGTGCGAGCTCCTCTACCCACTCTTCCGTCTCCATAGTGCCGTCAGCAGGAGGAACGCTGGACGGGGTAGTAGTCTCAAGCCTGGAACTACCCATCCCAGGAGTACTGCCATGTACCATCGTTGCAATCGAAGATGTGACTGGACGTACACTAGAGTGCTCGAAGAGGAGGGTCCGGAACCATCATCTGATAACGGAAGAGCACTCCGTCCACCGGTGGAACCTCTACCTGCATGGGGTGCTCCTCTACCTTGGGACTGACCGAGGTACGATCCTCTTTGTCCTACCATACCAGATAATAACATATAATAAAAATAGATATATACAAGAAATATAGTATATATTCGAAATCAAATCTGCAATGCATTTAACATATCATAGTTTATAAAAAAAATAGACCCGGAGCAACCCTCCGTTGAACAAAATGACAGTACGGATCCCAAATGACCTGCGATAATAATTCCCGAAATGCAATCTGAATTAACCACTACATAAATACGTGACGGTCGTGGCTCTTCATACCCATCGGTTTGTTCTCCTTCGGGTCAACGCGTCTTTTCAAATTTGACATGTACCCGACATAAAATTGTAGGTTCTGAATCCACCTACAAAGTCTTCATTTATCCTCCCTGTCCAGTAAAAAAATTGCCTTAGGCTGCTTATACTTCCCACTGCCTTCCTCTATCAAATGCAACATAGGACGTCTGCTTATATCTTCCAAGTCCAACATGGCCTTCGGATTGTCTTTCGTTTATCCCTTTACATCTATCATAGTATTAATTATATTGTCAAATACATTCTTCTCGATATGTATGACATCAAGGTTATGTCTGATTGGATTGGTGTTCCAATATGGTAGGTCCCAAAATATACTCATTTTTGTCTAATTATGAGTGCGACCAAATCCATCACACTTGTACCCCTTTGTAGGCTCTTCGATAGCACTTGAAAAATCTTTGACCTTCTTCCATATCATATCTTCGGTCCACGTTGGCGGTGGATTGGCCTTCTCCATAACTTCGATACTAATTTTTTGTTCTTCGGAACAGATGATCCTTCTGTAGAAACTGTCGATGACAATCGAAGAAACACGGTTTTCCTCCATATTTTAAACGGAAAATCTTTATGCGGTCCATTCAATACGGACATGAGAGACGACCATGAGTGCTCCATCCCAATAATATTCCATAGGCCAAAAAGTTGTTAATGGTCCACATAAGTGCGGCCCTCGTCTGAAAGTTTGGCTTTCTGGAAATAGCATACATGTTGGCACCTACTTTCTACAGCTGATTCAACTCATCTATTAATGGTTATAAGTACACATCGATATTCCTCTTCGGATTGTTCGTACCCGGGCATTAGGTTGTACGAAGTGACAATCACGGGCCAACACGAATATTGGGAACATAAGTCTGAACGGGCTAAAATAGTCGGAGAAAAGCCCCAATCTTACATTACGCGAATCAGAAGCAAAATCTAGATACTCTTGATCAAAGTGCTTCCATGCTTCTCCATCGGATGGATGATCCAATACTCTATCGATCTATTCCCGCCTTTGCCAACTTATGTTCTCGACAGTCTTCTTCACCATAAACAACCTCTACAACCGTGGCATTAAAGGCAAGTAGTGCATCGAATCGGTTAACTTCCTTACACCTGGAGTCCTACTTGTACTAGTTGTCTTGTAGCGATCAGCACCATAAAATCTGCACATGTCTTCATCATTATCGTCCTTGTAGTAGTAATGCATCCTTTGCAACATGCATCAATTTTATCATAACCCATCCAGAGCGATCTCACCATTCTCTTAGATCGGTAGAAGTCTGCAGGTAACTTGAAAGATCTCTAATCAACTCCATGATTCGGATGTAGCATTCCTGAGATATGTTAAGATCGAACATGATGCTCAGTAGTCTTGTAACCACCTCCAATAGTGAATGATCCTCACAACCAGGATACAAAGGAGTCCTTGCATTCTCCAGCAACCCTATGAACTGTTCAACATCGACATTCGGTGCCTCCTCAGCCGCATCATGATTGTCTGGATCAAAATTAGGCCCCGCAGTATCGAAAATCAGGTTCACCCATCATTTTTCGTAATCAGCGTGGTCGTGGACATCCATATATGGCTCCAAATTAGGCTTCGGCTTCGATACTAAAGGCACAAGTTCTCCGTATGAGGTCCACTGATAGTAATTTGGCATAAAATCTCTCGAATACAAATGATATATCACGTCCACTTCTAGATGATATTTCAAGTTACGACATCTTACACATGGACATATAATTTTGGTACGGTCCGTATATTGAGGAAACGCCTTAGCGAACTGCAGAAATTGCTCTACCTTATGTATAAATTCATCCCGTATACTGCACATGTCATCAGGATGATGATTGTACATCCACGAAGGATTTCACAGATAGTAATTCGTATCCATTTGAAGATAATTCTGCAAAGATGGATATACATTATTCGAGTATATTATCCAAATGGATGCATAGATGGATACATATGAGTATTAAATAAGTGTCGTCACATGTTCAGTGTCAGCCTTTCTCTTCAAAGAAAATTTACTTCTGTAAGCCTTTTAAGGCTTTCAGAGTTCTACAAGATTTCAAAAATTAATATAAAAGGCTAAGCATTATAATTTTTTTCTTGGATTTATTGTTCTTTATTTTTTACAATTTTTTTACTCCTTTCTTTCTTTGCTTTTTCTTCTATTTTTTTGAAATTTGTAGAACTCTAAAATCCTCAATAAGACTTACAAATGTAAACTTACTTTTTCAGAGAAGGGATGACATAGTCACTTGACTTTGGGCTAATACGGACACTTACCTAAGTATCTAAAACACTAACTATACACACAAAGTACCAACATACTTGATACTTGGTACCAACATACTTGACACTTGGGTGTTGTCACGTGTTCTTTGTAAGCCATTCTCTGAAAATAAAATTTACTTCTGCAAGCCTTTTAAGGCTATCAGAGTTGTACTAGATTTCCAAAAAAAATTATATAAGACTAAGTTATTCGTCTTTTTTGGTATAACTCTAATAGCTTCAAAAGGCTTGCGTAAGTAAATTTAGTTTTCAGAGAAGGACTCATATGGACACTTGATTTCAGGCTAACGCGGACACTTAACATAAGATAGAATGATACCTATGTCGATATGTGTTCCTTGTGAGCCCACAAGGAAAACTTGACCTCATAGTGTCCAAACTAGCCCTTACCTACATACCTAGTATCATGATACATGTCTTGACACTATACCAATCATACATACACTTAACACCATACCATATTTTCTAGGATACTCACTCTATACACTATAGATACTTTCAATTAAACTCCAAACTTATGTTGATAACTACCCAATTCCTAAAATATCTTATATACTTCTAGGACACTCTAGGTAATACGATACTCCTTAGTATCAAATATAAATAAAGATACAAATATACTTAGATGGATACGTATATTTCGTATCTTAGATATGAAAATACGTCTAGACCATTCATTCTTTAGACGGCCAAGTTTGGGCCGAGCTAACTCATCTAAGAAATAATTTTGGACAGTTCGAATTTCAGATAATGACTCACATGGACACACGACTTTGGAGTGTCCAACATAGGTAGTCACAACTATTATTGACTTTGGAATTTAAACGAAACCAAAAGACTAGTTTCTTAGTATTTTTTTGCCGAATTTAGACTTAGATAATTATGACATATCCATATGTGATACTTAGGTATTGTTGCAAATATATTAAAGGGAATTTATTCCCTAAACATATTCTACAAATTAACAAATTAACTAAATGAATTTTTTCACTAAATGTAAAAATTCCTCATTATGTATCAAAACAGAATATATTTTCTAAACATATTCCCTAAATTAACTAAATGTAACAAAATTAACCAAAATTATCCCATGTCAGTGTGTCATTATATGCGTGTCTCATGTTATCGTGTCTAAGTTTTACTGTGCGTGTCCCATGTCAGCGTTTCCAAGTCTCTATGGTCGGGTGTGTCCCAGTGTCCCATGTCAACGTGTGTGTCCAAGTCTTTGTACTTGGGTGTGTCCTTGTGTCCCGTGTCCGTTCTACGAGAGAAAGGGAAAAAAAAAGAGAGAGGAGGGAGGGTTAACGAAATGGTGGGCTGGAGGCGGCGTAGACGAATGGGGGCTGGAGGCAAGGATGGTATGGATTTCGAGGGAGGATAGGGTTCGAACGGCATAGGGGGGTCAATGGCTGGGTCACCGGGGGAGGATCGTCGCCGGGTCGACGGGTCGACGGGTGGGTCGCCGAGGGAATGGTCACCGGTTCGGGGGTCTGAAGGTCGGGAGGAAGAGGGAAGGAGCGGAAAATAAAATTTTGGGAGAGAGAGAAATAAAAATTCGAACCAAGGAAACCATATTTGAAGTAATTTAGCAATGTCATTAAAATTATCGCTAAACGTCGCTATGTTTTAATATACTGCGACGCATAAGATAGTGAGTCGCTAAACTTCGTTGATAAAAAAAACATAGCGATGTTCACCAAATATTCTACTATGTTCTTTTTTATTATATAAATATAGTCGCAATACGTCGCTGACAGTCGCTAACAGTGACATATTGCAACGTTTGATATATTTGTCGCTAATTTTTAAAATATTAGTGACGTTTTATTCAAGAGTCGCTAATTTCGTCGCTGATATGGCTTGTTTTGGTAGTGAGTATCCTCTATAGCTGACATATCAATCTTCTTCCCCAATCCAAGTAATGGTTTGGATAAGTGATGCCCAATTTGAGTACGAAATTATTGCATCTATTCTACTATACTTGTGTCAAATGCATAATTGGGAGGACATAAATTTTGGCTTTTTTTTCTTTTCTTTTTGATGTCAACACTCAGAAGGTTACAGTCTACAATACACTTCATCGGCAATATCCTTCCAAGCAAAAAAATTTGTAGTCTAGAAATGTACTATATCTCGACATAGTACTATATCTTTTGTCTTTTCTTGGTGTTAGAGTAGATTATTACATCGATAATATAATACAGGTCCATGCTATGGCACATGTTATTATATATTGATTAGATTTTTTCTCTATTCACTTGTACTTTCTTGTAGTACTTGCTATTAGAGGTTTACCCCTCTTGTTTTATTTGACCAGATCTAGTAGAAGAGCCTGAGGATCCACTGTACTTCCAATCAGATGGCGCTTACCAGAAGGATGGTCATCGTAAATCTTGAGTTGATTTCTTCTTCACCGCTTGTGATTCTATTTTGAGGTTTTTAGCCGACAGGCACCTGTTTAGCTTGTATATGCTGGGAGGTTGTTTCCAACAGCATGATTGTATTATATTTAGCATATAGTTGACGATGTGATCATGTATTATTTGATACTATGCTAGCTTTCCATTTTGTATAGCTAGCTTCATGATTATTTTGATAGAACATTGGGAATGCCTTACTATTTTATTTATATGTTTTATATTCATGTTTCTTCTTTGACTAATTGAGATATGACATGTTCTGTGAGACAATAGGAGACTTGTATTGTAGTATATACCCCTTGTCTAGGTACATTCGTGACCGTATTACGGGATACTAACATATACTGTAGTGTGTAACTGCCTGAGTTATACCTCTATTCTCCTTGTTTTAGTACTGGAGAGTGACAACTAGTGTAAGAGTTGCAACAATATGAAACAAATATAAATAGAATCCACTACGTACAAAATACCTCATATGACCTGAAGTAACTAATCCAATACATCAATATTGTAATCCGATTCGATTGGATTTATTATCATTGTGACATTAAAAGTATAAAGCATGATAGGATGATGATGTGGCCCTAAGATGCGCTGTAGTCTTTAAAAAAAATTTAACAGAGCTATTTTGTCAAATAAAATTTTTAACTTTGATATTTTGATAATTTGCCCTATAAATAAGCATATCAAAGGCGAGCTATCTTCTTGAACAGAAAAGAAGCCAATATAAGAAATGCATGTACTTCCTAACATTTGTTTTACTTTCTAGTGTATGAGAGGGTTATACCTTATTATCAAAAACATATAAATCTAGCACCTTTATCAGTCAAGTTCTATAGAATTTTGTATCGTTGAAACTTTTAAAGTATTTTCATTGCCAAGCTAGTTGTGAACAGTTAACATTTGATGATAAACTACAAGAAAAACAGATTTTCTTGATGGTCTATTTCTTAACGTATGTCTAAAAGCGTCAAGAAAAATTGATATCTTAATGGTTTTAGACATACATCAAGAAAACACCCTCTTTTGCGTTATTTGGAAAAAAAATTAACGTAATACTTGACGGATTTAGGTGAACCGTTAAGAAAACCCTATTTTTATTGACGGTTTGGTTATAACCGTCAAGTAATGTACGTGCACAAAAATTATCGCACACATTTTCAACTGCAATTTTGGTAATTTTATGAATTTTTTTAAGGATCTTTGTTGACGGTTCAATTGTTGAGGAACTAGCTGCTCCTTTTGTATAAATAATGTAGAAAATATCTCTATCAACTGCTCCACTTCTATAACTAATGTAGGAAATAGCTCCTTAGAGAAACCCCTTCTCCTCAGGAAAACACCCATCCTCCTCTCCCTTGAAACTTCGTCCCCATATTTCCTTCTTATTTTTCATCCAAAATTAGGGTTAGGTTTTTGCCATTGTAATCTTGAGATTGTGATCATCGTTTCGGTCCAAAGAGATTTAGGGTTTCGATTCGAGGAGGATGGCTCAGGCCGTGGAGGAATGGAAACAAAATTTCCTCAAAACAAAGTTTCTTCATCTTCTTTTCCCATCTTCTCCTTCTTCTCTTCTTCTTCCTGAATACTCCAGCTGTCTGACGCTTTCCCTTGGATTTGGTTCAGTTTCTTGTCACACCTATATGGCGTATCAAACCTTGGAAAACCCTGATAACCATAGCATGTGAGCATCTTCTCAATGTAATGAGACTATGAAAATGCCACTCTAGTTTTTGTCCAGATGATCTTTATCCCTAGGATAACATCAACTTCCCCTAAGTCCTTCATGCTGAACTTAGATGAGAGGAACTTCTTTGTCTCAGTGACACTTGCCAAATCTGTACCCAAGATTAGCATGTCGTCTACGTACAAACAAACGACAACTCCTCTTTCGTCAGCGAACTTTGTTTACACACACTTGTCCGTCTCATTGATCTTGTAGCTATTTGATCTTATGACTTTATCAAACTTCTCATGCCATATTTTAGAAGCTTGCTTTAGACCATATAACGATTTCACCAACTTGCAGACTTTGTCTTCAAGGCCTTTGACGACAAATCCTTCTGATTGTTGCATGTAAATCTCTTCGGTTAACTCACCATTCAGGAATGCAGTTATAAAATCCATATGATGAATAACCAGCTTGTGAATTGCACTTTGAGCAATAAACATCCTGATGGTCATCATCCGTGCTACTATAGTATATATGTCAAAATAATTAATTTCCTGCTTCTAAGAAAACCCTTTGGCTACTAACCTAAGCTTGAATTTGTCAACGGTTCCATCGACCTTCATCTTTTTCTTGAAGATCCATTTACATCCGACTGGTTTTGCTCTTTCAGGCAGATCGACCAACCCCCACATGTTGTTGGAGGTCATTGAGTCATACTCATAATTAATAGCCTCCTTCCAGAGGACATCATCTTTGATCTTCATCGCCTCATCATAGGTAAACAGATCTGCTTCCACATGATAAGTGACAAAATCCTCTTCGAAGTTCTTCTGTTTTCTCACTCACTTTCTGCGAGTTCTAGTTCAATAATTATTTCTACAACAACTTCTTCTTGGACTACATCTTTGTAAGGAGCATCAGCCTCCTGTGCGCCTACACTATGCGTCGAAATATCTGCAGGAATAATGTTCTTGTGCCTTGCAAATTTATCTACAAAGGATATAGTCTTCGTAGTCCTTATTCCCAGCTTCTGAATCTTTAAATCCAGAATCTTCACATATGCCAGACACCCCCCACACTCGAATAACAATCAAGTTGGGTCTTATCTTGAACCAGAGTTTATGAGGAGTGACATCGAAAGTTGCATACGGTACTCTATTCAGAATAAAAGTAGTCGTAACTACTGCTTCACCCCAGAAGAAATTTAGAAGACCCACGGTCAATAGCATTGAATTCATCATCTCTCTTAATGTTCTGTTCTTCCTTTCTGCAACACCATTTGATTGAGGGGAGTATGGAACAATCATCTCGTTGACAATTCCATGTTCTCTGTAGAACGATGCAAATTCATAAGACCTATACTCTCTACCTCGATCACTTCTAAGTCTCTTGAGTTGTTGTTCGATTTGACGCTCAGCTTCAGCCTTGAAGTCCTTAAATTTCTCAAATGCTTCATCTTTAGACTTGAGCAGATAAATGAGCGTGTACTTTGAGAAATCGTCGATAAAAATAATAAAATACTTCATCCCGGCCTTTGTGGAGAACTGTTGGAAGTCACAGATATCTGAGTGCACTAAATCCAGAAGATCTGTACTTCGGTTTATCCGCTTGAACGATTTTTTAGTAATCTTTGTCTGCGCACAGACCTTACACTTCCCCAATTCCTTACCCCTATATTTGGAGATAAGCTTTATACTAGATATTTTATTAATTCTTTTACAATAAAAATGTCCTAGTCTATTATGCCACAACTCAAGAGAATAATCAGAAATAGAGACTGCAATAATTTTCTCAATTTGAGTTACAAGCTGAAGTTTGAACATCCTTTCGGTACAGAAAGCTTTTTCGAAGTAGGTTCCTTTAGTGACATAACTACTTGACCAGCGTTAATGTCCATCCTCAAGCCTGCGTTATAGAGTAGACTTCCAGAGACCATGTTCTTGGCTATCATCGGTACATGCTTCACATTCTGAAGCGTCAGTGACTTCTCCGAAGTCAGTTTCAGTACTACCGTCCCGATCTCCAATACTTCAGCTTATGTCTGGTTCACCACCGTAACCTTATCAGATGTAGGCTTGTATGTAGTAAACCACTCCTTCTTAGAGCAAACATATTAAGATGCCCCAGTGTCTATCTACCAGTTCGTGTCAACACTAGTCGAGTCAACCGGCGTAATCATAGCAACAAAGTTAGCCTCACCTTACTCTTTCCATTTAGGTTTATCCTTGGAGTCTTCCCTCCAGTAACCTTTCTTTCCACAGTTGAAACAAGTCCCAGGTTCTTTGGACTTTGGCTTGAATTGAGATGACTTCACCTTCAGTTGGTGAACGTCTTTTTTGTTGTAAAAAGCCTTTTGTCTCCTCTTGGAGTCTCCAGCTTGCACCAAATTGGCCTCAACCATATGTTTGGATAAGGTGTCCAATTTGATTTTAGCCCTTAACATGAATCTAGTGCAAGAGGCGTTCAAGATTCACCTCTATCTTATTGCGGTGCACGTCCATGATGAAGTTGCTCCCCCAGGTGGGAGCTTGGAAACAATACTCCGGATGGCAAAAGCATCGACTAAAGGCATGTCGTCATACTCAAGTTTCTGACATAACTAAAGAAATTCTTTGACTTAAGGCAACATCATCTTGTCATCCTCAAATCGTATATTTTCGACCTTTTTGGTCACGTGGATCTTGTTCTTGTTCTCATCTACCTTGTAGAGATTCTCCACAGAATTCCAGACGTCCTTGACATTGATCGTCTTGCTATATGACTCTACCAGAGAATCCTCCATCAAGTTTAAGATCAACAACTTGCAGAGTTTTTTTTGTTGGCCCATTCCATGGTCACACTCGATTTTAATAATCGACACTAACTTAAGTCAATGCACAAAATATATGAACTGCTGCTAATCATTTCAGGTCTAGTGAAATCAATATCAAAAAGCGTACTACTACATCAGCAAGTATGTGAATCATCATTCTGAAGCTCATTTTCATTGGAATCAAGTCTGAGTCATTTTACAATTTATTATGTATTTTATCTTTATTGAGTCTAGGATATAAATTGTAAGATTGACAGGATACTATGGCTTAGGTTAATCATAGTCCACTCTTCTATACAGCCTACCCATCCAAAGTCTACCTACCAAAAATATCATTCACCTTCTGCATCAAATTTAGACAAATATTTTACATTTATACTGAGACAACTCAAGCCGAGTTTGGTCCGAACTCTGACCGAGTTCAGTCAGTTTGAATTTAAATATTTATTGCCTACAAATCTGCATGTAACGTTCATTTGCAAAATCTTTGCATCAGAACTCTGCCCGAATTCTGTCCGAGTTCGGTCCTCGAAAATACCTATAAATAGAAGAGAATTTCTCATTACAAATCACTCAATCAATTCATCTTCTCTTCTATCTTTAATAAGTGTTTTCATTTGATCAAAAGCTTTTATATTTCACCTACACATCTCTTAGCCAAAAGCCAATAATATCTATTTGATCTAGAGTCTTTTGGTTCTCAAGAGTTGTAAAGAGATTGTTCAAAGTTCAAAAACTATCTCTGTTATGGAGTTGGTCGTGCATTCGTCACCAAGCACGGTGTTGTGAAGTCGGTCGTGCACTTGTCACTAAGCACGGTGTTGTAAGAGACTGCAAGCTCTCAATTAGCTTGTGCCTTAGTGGATTAACATCGAGCAAGAGTACTCGAGACTGGATTAGTCCTCTCAGAGGGATACCAGTATACATCGTTGTGTGACTGAGTTTGATCTCTCTATCTTTTGCTATATTTATTTACTGTCTCTTATTCACTACCATAGTTATCTGCTTTTAATTTTAAATTCCTCCCTCTAGAGGTGCTCAACGGTCCCACAGTTATCTCTCCTCTACTTGGACTGTAAAGTAGTGGTTCAACGACCCTTCAAGCATTTTTCACCTTCTGGAATTAAAGGCTCAGGATCTGTCAACACGTAGTCAATGCTTACGAGTTGAAGATTAAGGCTGACATTTCTCTTCCAGACGTTGTAATGCTCTCCGTCAAACTTCTTAAGTTTGACAAAACTTGTGTCGAGAAGGTTTGCACGGTTGTTCTCTATCGGATGCAGATCTTGCTTTGAGATTGTTATTCCCGAAACATATCTAGATGGAAGAACGATCAAAATTTAAAAGACCTCTTACAAAATAAAATTTTCTCTCTATTCTGATTTTATAGGATTTTGGAGACTTCCTGCAAATAATTTTGCTCTCCTAATTTCCTGAACTGAGTTTCAGTACTTGGAGATTCTAACGAACGAGTTCGCTCTCCAAAAGTACTTGAACTGGGTTTTAGGATTTTGGAGTTTCTGGCAAACAACTTTGTTCTCCAAAATATCCCGCAGCCTACCAAGAAGAAGAAGAAGAAGAAAGATGAGATTTCAACAACCCTACTGGGTGATGAAAATCACCGTTGCTCAAAGCAAGATTCGCCTTTATACGATCTGCTTCCAGGAACCAGCAAGTTCTCAAAGAACTTCTGGAATGCTAATTATTCAACTTTTTATGACTGAACGGGCTCCCTGAACTCAACATGCTCCCTTTATTCTTTGGTTCCCCTTACAAAGGAGGCCATGGAGCTCTATTTATATAGTGGAGTAAGACTTTACTTTTTTTCCTATCCGATGTGGGACTAAAAGACCGACATCCTAAGTTGTCGAACCCTAGCAAGCCAGGGCCCATTGCTGTGGGAGCTCTGGGACCTCTTTATTCCAAAAATGTCTTGTATGTTTCATTGGTGAATATGGTGAGTTTCAAAATATATAGTCTTTAAAGATTTCAAAGCTTGTAGACTTAATGTAAGTTGTATCATTTACAGGCTACAAGGGTGAAGCAATTGGCCAAATCCCTCCATCAATGCCAGGGCGACAACTGTGTCGCAATCGCCAACAAGATGGAGCGCATCGACGACACTGTCAATTTTCCCTTTATGCAAAATTAGGAGGCACGCACGAAGTCCTAGCAAGAAAACTAGTTTGGATATGTGGATGTTTGTATTGAATGTTTAACTTTTTGGATACGTTTGGATGTTTATATTTGGATGTGGACATGTTCAGATATTTGGATGTGGACATGTTTGGATATGTTTGGATGTGGACATGTTTGGATATTTTTGGATACGTTTGGATATTTGGATGTTTATATTTGGATGTTATTTGGATATGTTTGGTGTTATGTAGATATCTTTGGGTGTGTTTGGTGTTATTTCGCATGTTTGGATTGCCTCTTTTCTGTGAAACTCTCTGTACAGAGAGTTTTAAGTAGGACTGCCCGCTACTTGGAAATCCTACATGAAGCAAGGGATGTCAAGAAGCTGGCAGTCCTACTTGAAACTATCTGTACATAGAGTTCTAAGTAGGACTTCTAGCTTCTAGGCAGTCCTTCATCACATTAGGACTGCCAAGAAGCTGGCAGTCATAATCCAAACTCTCTGTGTATAGAGTTTCCTAACCAAACTCTCTTCACAGAGAGTTTGGATTAGGACTGCCAGCTACTTGGCAGTCCTACATGAAAAAAGGACTGCCAAGAAGCTGGCAGTCCCACTTGAAAATCTTTGTATAGAGAGTTTTAATTAGGACTGCCAGCTTCTTGGCAGTCCTTCTTCACATTAGGACTGCCAGGAAGCTGGTAGTCAGAATCCAAACTCTTTGTGAAGAGAGTGTCCTAACCAAACTCTCTTCACAAAGGGTTTGGATTAGGGCTGCCATGAAGCTGGCAGTCCTACTTGAAACTCTCTATACAGAGAGTTTCAAATAGGACTGCCAGCTTCTTGGCAGTCCTTCATCACATTAGGACTGCCAGGAAGCTGGCAGTCCTAATCCAAACTCTCTGTAAAGAGAGTGTCCTAACCAAACTCTCTTCACAGAGAGTTTGGATTAGGACTGCCAGCTACTTGGCAGTCCTGCATTAAGCAAGGACTGCCAAATAGCTGGCAGTCCTACTTGAAATTCTCTGTACAGAGAGTTTTAAGTAGGACTGACAGCTTCTTGGCAGTCCTTCATCACATTAGGACTAATCTAAACTTTCTTCACAGAGAGTTTGAATTAGGACTGTCAGCTTCCTGGCAGTCCTAATATGATGAAGGACTGCCAAGAAACTGGCAGTCCTACTTAAAACTCCATGTACAGAGAGTTTCAAGTAGGACTGCCAGCTTCTTGGCAGTCCTAACCAAACTCTGATACTCTGTTACTTTGATACATTTTGCCACTGTTACTTTGATACTTTTTGCACAGAGGTATACACATATAACACATAGGTAAACACACAGGTATACACATATAACACACAAGTATACACATTAGATTGTCTGTGCTCCGTCGGAGGAGCGCACATCAAAAAAAAATATTGTTAATATCCAGCAAAATAAGTACAATGTAGTGTCCTGTCCCACTCAGTCAATCGGAGGAATCGGAACGCCGACGGCGTTCGGACTTAGCCTTGCAACGGCGACTCGAAGGCCCGCTCGGTCGAGGCAACCCCTCGCTCAGGTGGGGTAGCTTTAGTGAACTTGCCTCATCTTAGCCTTCACATAATAAATTGCATGTTTTCAACTTGCATAGGTTAGGCTTGATAATAAAAGAGATGCATCAACATAGCTAAGGGAATAATCCCGACTGGTCGGATCGAGTTTAGAACATGGAAACGTCCCACGATCGGCTTAGAATTGTTGCACAATGGCTTTAAAAATGACACTCGATCCTTCGCCACGTAGCTTGGGAGAAGGAAAGTTTTTTGAGTAGGCAAAGTTATGAACGTAGCCAAAGTCATAGGCGTCACCCGCATGAATGATTGATAAAGCATGCACGGTCCGTTGTCCAAGGCTTGGCATAGCCTTTGCCCGCTCCATTGGTTAAGCTATATTGCACTGCTTGTGGCATAAGTCTAGGCAACCAAACAACTTATTTGTTCAAGTCGGACATGTGTATGGTACGTTATATCGGGGCAAAGCTTGACGCAGCCTTTGTTCGTTAAGTTGTTGCAAAGTTAAGTTAGGCAAAGTTATGCCGGTCGACCAAAGTCATTCTAAGCATTGTCCTGCTCTTTCAGCAGTTGTCATGTCATTTATTCCCGCGGTCTCAAGGCCCGTCATATAAAGTATGACCTGGGTGATAGCGTTGCATAGAACACGGGTTGGTTTAAGGCACGAGCCACGGTTGGTTCAGTGGGAAGTTTGCCACAATCTATGGCACTTAAGGAACACGTTATGTCCAAGTTACGTAGGAAGGCTATGTAGTAGCCGTTCCCTGAGTTCGAAGAATGTTAGGTCTAAGCGATGGTTTGTTGCAATTGAAGTTCAAGCGATGGTTTGTCGCCAAGGCGGTCCCACGTTTTGGGAGCCTCTAAGGATGCATGTTTTGCTCAAGTATGGTTCGAGTCGTAACGCGAAATAGGCCTTGCATTTACGTGAGTCTAGATGTTCTCGTAGGTGCATGGTCATGGACTACTTGTCGACAAGGGTGATTGTTTCTTCGAGCGGGACCCCGAGGGCCACAGGACTGACTCGGCCTAGGAAGAAACAGGTTATAGCCGAGGTGGATAATAAGCAACCGGTAGTTCGAGGACTTGCATCGAGGCTCGCTACTTGCGGTTCAAGGATCCCGTTTACCAGGCTATGTCCGCAATGGCTTGGGCCAGTGACCTTTCATATAGATGAGTCAGCATAGAGACAATCTGCGTGTGTGCCTTTAGATTGAGTCTAGTAGAATGTGTGTGCAGTTAGAACACAAAAGTTTGGGCCTAAGATTTGGCTACAACGAAGGTGACGTGCTTCGGCACGAGATGTGGCATCGAGTGATTAAGTCGTTGGCATAGAGTTATATAAGTCAGATTTGAGTCGATTCAAGTTAAGTCGAGAAGGACCGTAGGGCATGTTTGGTTATGTTATATTGAGTTGCAGGGCACGACCTCGATATATAAGGCACGGCTGCGCTGTCATAACACAAGTATAGGCAAGCCAGTATGTGGCGAGGCACTGTCTCAAAGAGGTAGCACGGTTAGATAGGAATTTGACACTATCGTGTAGTTGCGTCTCTAATTAAGGGCCGAAAGGCAAGCACGACTTGATAGGTTAACGTTGTTGGTACGAGAAGGGTCTAGAGGCAAAGTAAGAGTTGACGTTATTGGTGCGATAGCACGATGACAGTTTTGAGACACCAAATAGGCCGAGAGTCTGTCCTAAAACTAATTCTAATGCAAGAGTAGAAAGACAATACAAAGGGTCTATGTTGCATAAAGTAAATTAACGTGTCAGTTTTGTATGGGTGGGCGAGGAGCTTACACCACCAGTACAGTTGAGTACTGACACCCATACAGTATTTATGTACAAGAACAGGTAGAAGCTCGTGGCGCGGAGCTCGCTTGAATGTGTCGAGGCACGGAGTTCCGTGGCAATTCGAGGCGTGCGACCGTATGGAGACTGGACTTATACGGGACATAATGCATGGACATCGCCTATCCGAAACATTCGGCACTCGCGGCGTTGAAGCTTGTATTGAGAGATGAGAGAGAGCAGAGTGACTTATAAAATGAGAGAAAAATGAGCCTGAGAGACTTGTAATCATAGCCTTGCGCCCCAATGTAATCTTATTGTTCAATATCAATAAAGAGCACTTTTGAATAACTTGTGTTTCGTTCTAAATTTTTGCTGCATGTTCAATGTCTCTACTTGGGACTTCTGTGCGACGACCCCATCGCATCTACTGTAATCGGTCGTTATGGAACCCGCCTTGCACGAGCGCAATCGAGGCTCGTACGGAGGACGATCGCTCCTACGAAAGCGGGGCATGACATAATGGTATCAGAGCACGGCTTTACGTCTATGGACTATTGATTGAATTCTTTAACTTTGTTGCTTTCGCAAGTTGATATCATTCGTGCGCTCTCTCTCAAATGTCCCACGGGATGTCCATACAATAAGTCTATGTAGTTTGCAAAATATAGGAAAATTGTTTTTGATAAGAAACAAAAGATGGTTCACGTAGCACGGTTGGCTAAGTGGGGTTGGGCATATACACCAAAAGTTGTGTCGACCTTTGAAAAGTCATATGTGGGATTGAAAATGTGTCGAGCAAGAATGAGTTGAACTCGATTGAGTAAAGTGAGATGACTATCGATAGGGGTGCTATCGAGCGACGATAACATCGATGCGATATAGATGAGCGTGCTTGAAATTCGAGGAATGGTTCGAACGAAAAATTTAAAGAAGTCAATTTTGATTCGAATGATAGTTTGAGGATTTATCGAATGACTTTATCCCTGAGTGGTGTATGCGATAGCTTCAGGGTTGCCAATCGATTGATTGAGGATGCGGGGTGTCGATGAGTCTATCAGCAAGCGTCACGTGTATGCAAAGCCGTAGATTGAGTATCATTGAATAAGTTGTAGTCTTGAAGTTTGACGAGTCGATTCAAACAAATTAGAGATGACGCGCATGGGATAGTGATTGCGCGAGTATGAAATGCAAAATGATTGAGTAGGTAAAATCGAATCAATAAAAAGTTAGGGTGTACGAATTGTCACGACCCGCACCCACTGTGAGGGTACGAGAACGTAACAATGCCCAGCCTACGCCGCAGTGTCGGTAGTAGAACGCTGTCCTAGGTCTATCATCTAACAATGTAAAGGTACCTGTACAGTATATACACTCCGAATGGAGGTGACATAACAGAACAGTCTCAATCACATCTAAGGCAGATACAGAATAGTAAAGGTAGATAGAGAGATCAAAACCACAATGTAATACAAATGAGAGAGAGAAAATCTAAGTGTCTAAGATAACAACTCAAGAACATCCAGCTCAAAATGAGTCTCTAAATATAAACTACATCTCAGAACAACAACTGAAATTCAATCAACAATGCTGAAAGAAAAGCTAAAACCTAGCTATCTAGCCTAGACTATGGGAGTAGCATCCTGTACTGCAGCTGGGTCCTCCAAAGGAACCAGGTCGCAGGTGTCGTCTAATCCTGCTCCGTAATAGGTGGTACATAGGACCTCCTCCTCATCCTTTGTAATATTTTCAACAGGTCCAGTCAGGACAGGAGCGAGTACAGTACATCTCAACAGATCATAGCAGGTTAGAAAATATAATCATGCAGTAAAGTAAGATATATGAACTGAAGAAATACAGTATGTAAACAGAGAGAGAACTGTAATAGAAATATCTATTATACATAGAGAACTAACAGTGACTAGTGAGTCAGAGTAAAATAAAAACATGTGAATGGCATAGGAGATTCATGACTACAGCTAAGAGAGTAATTCATGACTACAGCTACTTGGATAATATTCACATGTCTATTTCTACTTCCCCATCCCCAATCAATACACAAGGATCTGTTCAAGTTATGTTAAGATTCGTGAAACTTCACATGGCTCATAAAATGAGTGATACGTGAAGGTGATTCATGATGGCTCTGTGAACATGAGAGTACATGTGTCACAAGCGATTTGTGAATCAGAGGAAGCATAGAGATACGTGATGATTCGTGAAACGCACAAAACATGCAGTATCTGATGCTCCCGAGGGGGATAACATCTCATGAAAAGATCCATATAGTACCAATCCGTGTGACCAACGTGACAGCATCAAGTAAAGTAATTTAAAGCAGGAAAATAATTCTAAGCAGGATATGAAATGATCAGAGAATGTACTCGCCTGGTATCCCAAATGTCCGAAGAGAATATACTGTCCGAGGAGTGGTGTCTGTCTCCTATGGAACAGTACAAGTCACAACAAGTCTAAAATAAGGAAATAGACTGCTACAATGCATCTACATGAAGTTTGGGGTCAATCTAGGCTAAAGTCAACCTTTGGTCAACTCTAGTCAACCCTAACAGTCAAACTAGGTCAGTTCTAGTCTAAATAAGTCAAACTAGGTCAAACGAGGTTAAACTTGGTCAAACTAGTCTAGATTGGTCAAACCTGGCTTAACCAGTCAATTATAGGTCAACTAGCTAAACTAGGTCTAAACAAGTCTATCCTAGCTAGAACACCGTACACTAGTCTATAGGGTACTACACATGTGTATATTTCATATACACATGGCCACCCAAGGGTACCCTAGGCTATGTCATCTAAGTTATAGGCCAACTACTTAGGCAAATAGCAATACTCTAGGCTATACTTCTATACACTCCACATATATATATATATATATATATATATATATATATATATATATATATATATATATATATATATATATATACACGTATATGTATATAACATAGGAATCTCAACCACACATTCACATATTTAGATATATATATATACATATATATAGAGAGAGAGGGGATATGTACATCTAGGCAATGTGTGTGTGTGTATATATGAGAGAGGGTGTGTGTGCATAGGCTGAAAATAGTGTGTGACTGAAATTAAAAGAGGGTGGTGTGTGACAGGAATTAGAGTGATAGGAAAATGTGTGGGGGTTAACTAATGTGTGTGTCACATGTGTGGGTGATACAAGGGTGGCAATGTGTGTGTGCATACAGGAAAACAAATGAGGTTTAAGAGCACATGGCAATTGGTTAGCATTCCTAATTAAACTCATGAATAGTCATGATCATTTCAGTTAGCTACATTCAATAATAGTAACCAAAACCCCATCCCTCTTATATGAACTCTCAGTTATTATTTCATATTCAAAACATAGCTCAAAACCATCATTAACAGTTAACATAATTAACAGTAAAATCAATACTAAAATCCTGAATTCTCAGGTTTCACCCCATTGGGAAAATCAAGTTTTTGTTCAAAACTCCAACTCAATTTCCCAGTTTTCATGAAATGGGAAAATTCCCTGTTTTGAAATGAACACAAAACTCAGTTTAACCTCACTAAATCTCAGATTTTCTGAATAATCCAAACTCAGTTTTTACTTGAACTAACCAATCTCAGGTTTCCTACATGAACCTAGTCTCAGTTTCATTTCGAAATCTCAGTCTCATGTATTGAAAAATCTCAGGTTTTTCAGGTAACTTGGTAATCTCAGTTTCAGATTTCCCACTTTGTGTGTGTATATGTGATATGTATGTGTGGGTAGATTGGTGAGTGATATATAGGAAACTGAAATTAATGCAATGAGTGACAGGGATACAGGTTAACAGTATGTGTCAATAGCTATTTAGTGGTGTACTCGAGTGTCCACAAGTGTGCACATATGTGTATGAGTGTGGGAGTACATCATCTCTCAGTTTCAACCCATCCCAGGTTTTCTAATACGACCATTCTCAGTTAACAGCCCCATGTATAATCGAAACCCAAAATCCTCAAGCCATCATGAATCCTAACATGTAGGTTAACCTTCAGATGTGTAGAAGTGAACAACATTACAAATTAAATCACACAAAAACAGTTTAAAACATTCTATTTCTCAAAAAAAACCATTTTTGACAGTTTTGTATCAGAAAATAAGAAAACCCAAATCCCAGTTCAAAGAATCAACAAGATAAACCAAATTAATGGTTGGTAAAGATTTATGCATACGTATACGTGTCATATAAGTCATCTCGTGTCCACAAGAGTGGACACGACGTGTCCAAATACTCAATTTACACACAGACACTAAAATGTGCACAGACAGCCTCGTGCACGTGTGCGAGTCGGTCTAGGACACGACACATGACACGAGACACCTCGTGCACGTGTCCCTGGGTTCGCCCACAGTAGGGCTACACGTATACGTGTCTGCATCGTGTCCAAATGAGTCGTGTCAAGAGTTATACGTGCGTATCAGTAGCCGTTCCTGTGCGTGTGTGTGTGTGTACGACCAGTACGAGAGGATGAACTCCTCGAATACTGAACCATTCCATCCCAAACTTTGGGAGGTTAATGTCAGACATTGCCCTAACATTCACCTCAAAAATCTCATATCCACATGTCCTGTGTAGGTAGAACTCGGTGTCGAGCAGCAGGGCATACACCCAGGCCGCGTGCGCGTGTCCAAGATCGTGTGCACGAGTGTCCAAACGACACGACACAAACTCGATACAAGTTCAGAGCAATGGAAATGAGTAAGCGACACAAAAATACATTTTTCTATTCAAAAAGTTTTACAAAAATTGAACAAAATGTCCATTGAGACATTTCGTCAAACACTTATGGCTGTCTCTGATACGTGTCCGATACGGACACATACATGACACAAATTCCTACAAATTCTATTCCTATAAGGTCAGGGTACTTAGGGCTAGGCATTCATGCAATTTAAACCTAGTTTTAATGGGTGGAATAGAATGTACCTGTGGGTGTTCTTCAACACAAAAAGCTCTTCAAAGAGGGAATCTCCACAAGCCACCAAATCAATCAAATCGATTCAAATCTGTGATTGGACTCCACCAACAGCAAGAAAACATTGATTAGATCATAATGGAAGAAATCCCACTCAAAAAGGAGTCCTATTAATTAAACTAGGAAGGAATTAATGAAGGCTTACCTATTTCCTTAAGAAAATGAAGAACTAATAAAGAAAGAGGCACAAATCCCCATAGAGACAATATATAGGCAAGTGGGGGGGTCTTGGCTGGTCATAAAAGTTAGGGTTAGGGTTTTTAGGTTTCATCCTATGGCTAGGAATGAATTAAGGGTATTGTGTGGTCTAGAACAAAAGGCTCTTTCTTAGTCCTTTGCAAATCACTTAACCATAACTAGACTTGACTTAACCCCTTAACCAAACCATCTAATTCTCAAAGTGGCTCACTAAGTTAGTTATGATCCATCTAGGTTAGTCTACAAGTCTCAACTAGTCATGACTAACATAACACATAGCAATACTTAATTATATTAAATTCACACAAATTCTCATAAATCATAATAAATTCAAATAAATTCTAAAATGACCAAAATACCCTCTAAGCTAAAATGTACTAGTCAAACATCCTAATCACATGACTAGGCTCTAAGGTTACACTAGTCAAACACCAAAATTATAAGTCATGATTTAAATAGTTTTTAAAAATGATTAAAAATTATATTAAAATTTTAAATATCATAATTAAATAAATTAAAATATAAAATTTCAAAATTACCCTCATTTCAGAAATTGGGTGTTACACGAATGGATGACTTGATCGAAAAAATCGATATGGATCGTATATGAAAAGTTAGCACGATGGGAATATAGCATACATGAAAAGTTTGATTCGAATGTTTGAAAATGAAACTAAGGATTAGAATCAATGTTGTTCGATGATTTGAGTTAGCAAGGAATGATACAATTTGAAGAAAGATGTTGCTGGATGACTTGAGTTAGCAAGGAATGATACAATTTGGGTTTGAAGAAATTGATGTTGTAAATAATTCGAGGGCTGATGATCGAACTTGATCTTGAATGTCGAGGAGATTATCCAGTCGGACGATAGCATCAGTTGCACGAATCGAAATTTGTTGCAAAGGAAGATCGTCAAGTTATGCATATCGTCGATGGTATTGAGGCGTATCAAAGATCGATATGCGATAACTCGGGGGCACTCTAATTCGAGGAATGACGATCGTGCAAGTGTTATTGTTCTGATGGATGCTATACTTAGGATTTGGATTGAAATGAATGTTTGGATGAGAATAGAAGTGTATTGATGGTTGCGCTAATAACCACAGCGTCGACATTCTTGTCTTGTGCGAGCGCAACTCCAGCCTCGCACATGTGTTACGTCGAATTTGGGGGCGATCTTTTTGCATGAGCGCTGACATGGTGATTAACGTCGCGGGAATGATCGAACTCAAAAAATTAGGACATGGCAATTTGGATTGTCTCGACTTACAGTTTGATGCGAAGGTGGATTCGAGGATTAGTCGGACTTGAGATTGACGATTGAATGAAACTTAAGGATTGAGTAGGTACAATCCACGTATCGAGAATGAATTAGTCTATACACAAAATAAGAGTTACATCCCGATGAGGATAATTATCCCGCGGGAGCATTGCATGGTGATTTCATGCCCACCGTAGATAATCGAACTCGCGTGAGATCGGGGCGTGGCATATTGTTAAGCCATACGACCTTGTGATCGATTACATAAACTAGAATAAATGACTTAGGGAGTATAAAATGTGAATTATGGTGTAGCGTTGAATCGTGTCGTAGTATGCTTGACTTGAGAAAGATTGATAGGTAGATTATGTCGAACGTGTTCGAAGAGATAGGCTATACGAAATGGCTTGTTGGATGAACGATATTGATATATCGAGAAATTGGATGAACATGACTTATCGTAGGATGGCTTTGCTGAATGACTCAGGCCCCATGCGACGAATGTCGGGATGTGTGTAGAAAAGCTTTGCTCGAAGTTTAGAAATCGGAGTGCTGCGAGCTTAGGTAGAAAACCACGTACTATCAATTTGGTTTGACCTTAGGATGGGATCAGTGTTGATATTGTTGTTTGGGAACTATGATTCCAATACTGACGGATGATCTTAGCCTAGCGGTTAGGCAGACGTCTCGGAACGAAGAGATAGAAATTATGTAGACACCGCTCATGAGGTTCGGTTGGCATGCATGTATATCATGGATGTCTGAATTGTCACGTCCCGATTCCGTAGAATCGATAGTCGTCCCCTGGGCGTGATGCCGTGCGAACCTAAGTTGCGATCGCACAAGGCGTAGTCATAAGGTTATCCGAAACACAACATCAAGTTAGAGTACGCAGAGAAATTGATTGACAAATTTAAAATAGAAGTATACTTTTTATTGATAATAAATCTTCATTTACATTGACTCCATTACAATTATTGCCGCGCGGGCTACAACATGACTTGACTTACAAAATGAACGCCGATGAGATAGTCGTTCCATACATTACATCCCTTTTTTTACAAGTAAAAACTATTACACATTTCACCTGCAATCGAAGGAAGTCGAGTCGCCATTTGTCTTCTTTTTACTGAGTGTGGAGTCTTCAAAAGAAATTTCAGAACACAAGCCTTCACACGCGGACGAGGCTTCAAAAGGGTTCACTTCGCCTTGAGTTTCAAGTGGCATGCCCTTCGTGGTTCGGGGTACCTGCATGGAGAGCAAGGATCAGTACATTATACTTTGTACTGGTGCATAGCTATTTAAGTTCCACGCTCTCATTTGGTTGAAGAGTTTATATGACTTAGCTTGTGAATATTTCTAACCATCCTAATGAATTTTAAACAAGCATATGACAAGCATAATATAAATTATGTTAGAACATACCCACGGCGGACCGTACCGCACCTTATGATACTTACCATGTTCTTCTCTATCAATTGTTATCATTTTCATATCAAGTGCATCATTTCGTGTGGTTGGTCACTGGCTCCCAGAGCCATCGTGGACTCCTTTTTTGCTTTTGTTAGACGGGGCACCTTTCAGCGCGAGTAGCAAGCCCCGCTGTAAGTTCCCGCCTAACTCGTGCCCAGCACAGCTTTTGTATCTGTTTCCTTTCTTGGCCGCAACGGTCCCGTGGCCCCGGGTTGCCGTACGGGAAAACTTTACCTTGTCGACAAGTTGTCCATGACCGTGCAAAGACTATTTTTCTTTTAGTTATTAAGACATAGCCTACATTTTCTTTAAAAACTCAATCATTTTACCATGTTCGTGCCCTTGCATTCATCCTTTCATTCGCAACAACACTATGATTTACCTAAGAAGGGGTCGAGAAGAGATGGGTCAGCCACTCACCTTGAGTTTACTTCAGGCAAGAGAACTTGTTGGTCGCGCTAAACTTCGCCTACGCGATTACCTGAAATCGCACAAGCAATCTATTAGAACACTGCATTACTCAAGAAGTTCGATAGGAAATGCAAATTCGAAATGCAAGCCATGAAAACCATCGAAAACATTCACGAAAACGCATTCAGAAAACAAAGCCAAAACCAACGCAAGCGGCGTGAAAAGCAGAGCAACGGGAGGTCTCTCCCGACTCAGCCGCAGAGTCAATCCTTGAGGCGCAACCCGCTGAATATGGGACTTGGTTCCGAAGAAGCCATTCCATAACGGGGAATGGATCTTAATTCAACCGTTTCCGTTCGATCGACTTGATCGATCCCGACCTATCAGTCCCGACCGAATCGATAGCGACAGTGTTCCTTTCTCGCGCATCCCATGGACGGAGTACGAGGCACGATGTAGAGATGGGGCACTATATGAATATATGTACGATCTGACTCGAGCGGTGATAGCGGATTCTCTATCACGAGGCTTGGTTAAAATACATGTATTTTGGGAACACCTGGAATATGTGCACGATCCAACTAAGTGATACGTTGAATCAAGTGAGACTAGAGAAATGAAAAAGTTTTGAGGATTTCAAAATAGTGTTTCAAAGAAAAGATTGATGGTAGTACGAGCGTGGCTCGGATTGAGGGAAAGCATAGGAGAAATGTGTGCGAGAAATATGGGATGTTGAATCAAGTTATAAGTCGATAAGTGTACTCAGTTAGTTTCGAGGACAAAACTTTTTTTGAGTGGTATATGATGTAGTGTCCCGTCCCGCTTAGTCTATCGAAGGAATCGGAACGCCGATGGCGTTCGAACTTAGCCTTGTAACGTCGACTCGAAGGCCCACTCAGTCGAGGCGACTCCTCGCTCAAGTGGGGTAGTTTCGGTGAACTTGCCTCATCTTAGCCTTTACATAATAAATCACATGTTTTCAACTGGCACAAGTTAGGCTTGATAATAAAAGAGACACATCCACATAACTAAGGGAATAATCCCGACTGGTCGGATCGAGTTTAGAACATGAAAAATATCCTACGGTCGGCTTAGAATTATTGCACGATGGCTTTGAAAATGACACTCGATCCTTCATCCCGTGGCTTGGAAGAAAAAAAGTTGGTTGAGTAGGCAAAGTTATGAACGTAACCTAAGTCATAGGTGTCGCCTGCATGAATAATTGATAAAGCATGCACGGTCCATTATCAAAGGCTTGGCATAGCCTTTGTCCGTCCCATTGGTTAAGCTGCATTGCACAGCTCGTGGCATAAGTCTAGGCAACCAAATAACTTATTTGTTCAAGACGGACACGTGCACGACACGTTCCATTGAGGTAAAGCTTGACGCAGCCTTTGCTCGTCAAGTTGTTGCGAAGTTAAGTTAGGCAAAGTTATGCCGGTCGACAAAAGTCATTCTAAGTACTGTTCCGCTCTTTCTACAGTTGTCAAGTCATTTTGTCCCACGATCTCAAGGCCCGTCATATAAAGTATGACTTGGGCGAAAGAACACGAATTGGTTTAAGGCACGAGCCACTATTAGTTCAGCGAAAAGTTAGTCACAGTCTATGGCACTTAAGGAACACGTTATGTCCAAGTTAAGTAGGAAGGCTATGCAGTAACCGTTTTCTGAGTTCGAAGAATATTATATCTAAGCGATGGTTTGTCGCAATTAAAGTTCATGCGATGGTTTGTCGCTGAGGCGATCCCACATTTTGGGAGCCTCTAAGGATGCATGTTTTGTTCAAGTATGGTTCGAGTCGTAACGGAATTAGGCCTTGTATTTACGTGAGTCTAGATGTTCTCGTAGGTCCGTGGTCATGGACTACTTATCGACAAGGGTGATTGTTTCTTCGAACGGGGCCACGGGATCGACTCGGCCTAGGAAGAAACGGGTTATAGTCGAGCTGGGTAATAAGCAACCGGTAGTTCGGGGACTTGCATTGGTGCTTGCTACTTGCGGTACAAGGATCTCATTTACCAGGCTATGTCCGCAATGGCTTGGACCAGTGACCTTTTATATAGATGAGTCGGCATGGCGACAATCCATGTGCCTTTGGATTAAGTCTAGCTGAATGTGTGTGCAGTTAGAACACAAAAGTTTGGGCCTAAGATTTGGCTACAACGAAGGCGACGTGCTTCGGCACGAGATGTGGCGTCGAGTGATTAAGTCGTTGGCATAGAGTTATATAAGTCTGACTTGAGTCGATTCGAGTTAAGTCGAGAAGGGCCGTAGGATAAGTTTGGTTATGTTATATTGAGTTGCAGGGCACAACCTCGATATATGAGGCACGACCGTGCTGTCATAACACAAGTATAGGAAAGCCAGTAAGTGGTGAGGTACTGTGTCAAAGAGTTAGCACGGTTACATAGAAATTTGATACTATCGTGTAGTTGCGTCTCTGATTAAGGGCCGAAAGGCAAGCACGACTTGATAGGTTAACATTGTTGGTACGAGAAGGGTCTTGAGGCAAAGTAAGAGTTGACGTTATCGGTGCGATAGCACGGTGACGTCTTGAGACACTAAATAGGTCGAGAGTCTATGTCCTAAAATTGATTCTAAGGCAAGAGTAGAAAACAATACAAAGGGTCTATGTTGCACAAAGTAAATTAACGTGTCAGTTTTGTTTGGGTGGGCGAGGAGCTCAAACCACCAGTACAGTTGAGTACTGACACCCACACAGTATTTATGTACAAGAACAGGCAGAAGCTCGTGGCACGGAGTTCGCTTGGATGCATCAAGGCACGGAGTTCCTTGGCGATTCGAGGTGTGCGACCGCATGAAGACTGGACTTATATGGGACATAATGTATGGACATCGCCTATCAAAAGCATCTGGCACTCGCAGCGTTGAAGCTTGTATTGAGAGATGAAGAGAGCAGAGTGACTTGTAAAATGAGAGAAAAGTGAGCCTGAGAGACTTGTAATCATGGCCTTGCGCTCCATTGTAATCTTATTGTTCAATATCAATAAAGAGCACTTTTGAATAATGTATTTTATTCTAAATTTTTGCTGCATATTTTATGTCTCTTCTTGAGACTTCTGTGCGACGACCCTGTCGCAGCTGCTGTAATCGGTCGTTATGGAACCCGCCTTGCATGAGCACAATCTAGGCTCGTACGGCATCACGCCTTGGCGAGGATGATCTCTCCTACGGAGCGGGGTGTGACATAGAACAGGTATCATGTACCTATTTGCAAATAAATAACCGGTAGACGGGACGGACATGTAGTAGTCTGGCCCGGTAATACTGTCAGTGCAAGAAATACTTGTCAATAATCTTCCAACTGTATCTTCGCTCAGGATACGGGAGTAGAATGGAAGACGAGTCTCTAACTCCTTGTACAGCTCTTGCCTCACTTGTCTCTATCTATTATTGTCAGAATAACCAAGATGTCTTGCAAGCACATAAATTTCGCAATGGACATCCCCGGGACATCAATAATGACCAATGTAACTGCGAATCTTCTGTTGAAATTTCTCAATATACAAACCCAGTATTTGTCTATCTACGGTATCTTCGCTTGGTATATCATTTTCTCATTTTTTTTCCAACGAATGACAAGCTTGCTCTTCCGTGCACGTGGAGCTTGCTCTAAGCTTCGTTCAACATGCTTAAAGAATGGTGGATCTCTCTTAGTTGGCTCCAGCCTTCTCTTCTGTGAACTACCCATTCTTGTTTGAGGCCTGCCCTTAGGATTGGAAACAACAGACGCTCATGCATTCTAGTAGTCATCGGGCATGCAATTTCTTAAATTTTAAGCTCAATGCACTCCCGCTCCGCTCCTACTGAGGTACACCACCTTGCGTGGAGAAGTTTCACTTGTGGCAAAGAGAAGAAATTATCGTCCCCCTTCACCACGGGCATTATAGACAATTGCCTCCAATGTTCATCGACAGCACCTACTAGAATAGGAATAGATTGACGACGATATTCATTAATCTTATATTCATAAGGGAGGCCCAGTGTATGTCGATGTATACACCTGCAAACCTCGGGATGAAACCTGACAAATTTTGACCTATAAATCTCATCAAATATTAATGCCAACGCCTTGTGAGATATCACACACATTAAAGCATCCAGGAGGCTTCCTTTCTATGCTGATGCTTGACAATATTTAAGCTTATCTCAAATGATGGCTTAATTTTGTTCAACATCCGGTCTACCGTTAGATATATAGCTTGCCAAACCGAGACAAAGTTGTCGAAAGATGACCTTAGATGCTTTTTTTTAATACTGAGTGTGCTCTTTTGACACGGTTGGTAGTTGTCGTGACGAAATGCTTCACCACATTCATCCATGCTAAGACGAAATATTCTTTGTGCGGTTCAAGCCATGTATCTTTGATGTAAGAAATGCATGCCGGCTCCCACGTCTCACACTTTTCCTTGAACAAGTACCATGCGGCGTCGTAACTATCTTTCGTACAGGCCTCATATATAAATTCAGCAGCAGTATCAGCAGCCGAGGGTCCACTTTCAGCAGCAGCAGTTTCAGGGTCGTGCACCTTTTAGCAGGTGCAGCAGCAGCAGAGGCAACAGCAGGCCCCTAGACAGCAGCATGTTATCCTTTGTCCTTTCTATAGGAAACCAGGGCACGATTGGAGCAAATGCTGGATGAGGTTAGGCAAATTCCTACTCTGCGGAGCATCAGATCATCAGTTGAGAGAGTGTCCCAAGTCTTCAGGATGAACAGCTTAGGAAGGAGGAGCTAAGGCTCCGGTGAGCCAACAGCAGGCCAGAGGAGGCCAGCAAGGGCGAGCTTACGCCATGACAGTTGAGGATGCTCGGACAGTAGGAGAGCTTATTGCAGTTTCCATTCTTCTTGATTCCATTTCCGCATTTGCCCTCTTATAACTGTCTTGAAATTCGATTCCATCTGTTCTTTGCTTGTTGATAAGTTTTGATCTGGTATTTTTATGATTTAATTTTCTTCTGAGATAAGTCGTATGGGCTAGATCGCCTCAGTTATGGGATCTAGAGTCTTCTATAGTCATGTTAGCTGGCATAGTGAGGATATATAGTCTGGTTTTGGACGTATTTATCGGGTAGGAATTTAAGGTTTTCGTGGCCAAGCATGCGATAATACAAAAAATTTAAATACCATGATTCTAGAGGTATGTACCTTAGTCGAGGACTCTGTAATTATCGTAGCCTTGCTCACTAGCATGACGAAGATTCTGAGTATCAAAATTTTGGACAGACGTATATGATTATCGAACTGTGTGATTTGAGACTATGATTGTTAGGGGTTTGATCTAGAAGGAGTCGACCATCATAATTTCAAGGACAAAATTCTTCTAAGAATGGTAGACTTGTAACCCCCACTTCTAAAATAAAATAATTTTAAAATTTTGTAATTATAATCATTTAATAATGATATTTAAACCATGTTATGATTTTTAGTGATTTTTAATTAATTTAAAACTATTTGAAATATTGAAATATGATTTTGATGGTTAACTAGTGTAACCCTAGAATTGTTAAGCCTAGAGGCCATGGGAGCCTAGTCATGTGATTAGAACTTCAAATTTTTACTTTTTAGCCTAAGGGTATTTTGGTCATTTTGACAATTTTGTGAAATTGTAAATTATATTAATTAAATATGTGCTAGTTAATTATTTGAGACTTGACCTAGAAGTTTAGCCTAATCTAGATTAGTTATGAGGATTAGATGATGATTAGAACTTTCCTACTAAGTGCCAAGATTAGAAATATCTAGATATTATGTTAGTAGGATATTTTGGTTAGATATTAATAAAGGTAAACCCTAGTTTTGTTTCTAGCCTTTGATTGAGCTTGATTTGCATGGAAAGAACCTTAGCCACACATCTAGCTATTGCCAAACCCTAATTCCTACTTAGATGGATAGCCACAACCTAGAAATCCTTCTAGAAGTATCAACCTATATTCTTGCCTCTTTTTAAATACCTACAAGAAACCCTAATTAGTTCTTACCCAAACCTTCACCAATTCTTCATTTCTCCTTCAATTGGACCAAATCAATTGCGTTGGACTCTCCTACAGTAGAGGATACCAATAGTGGGCACCTAGCAAGGATTTGGAGGCTTAGGATCATTATAAGTTGGAGAGGGACTCTCATTCAAAAGGCTATTTCTTGAGGGTTCACCCTCAATAGGTAAAATCTAAAACACATTCAACTTCTTGATTTCTTTTCATACATGCATTCATTTAGGTGTCCCCTAGCTGTAGACCAAGTTTGGTAGAAATTTGTGTCCATTAGGTATGCGTGTCGGACACATATCAGTGTGTATCAATGTGTTTGATGAAATACCTAAGTGAAGTGTTTGTGCACCATTTTTAAAGCTAATTACACATTTTTGTAGCCCTACATGTGCGTATTCTATAACCTTAAGACTGAGCACGATTTGAGTTAGTTTTTGTGTCCAGATTGGACACCACCTCATGCACAAGACACTGCACGAGGCTCGTGATGTCCTCTGCTGCTCGGGGCTCACGTAGGATATGATACGCCAAGTGGACATGTGCCACTTGACACAGAGGTGGGGCGACCACTGATAATCCCCTTCGAGTTTTATGGCATCTTATGTCATGTCGGACACGGAATTGAGGTTGCACGGGTTCGCACAGACACTGTGCGCACGGTTCAGTCGCGTCTGATACGCGTCTCGTACGACATGTAGATACGTCGTGGGCATGTTTCAGGGTGCCGACCCTCTAACCCTAGACCTAGTCTACCGTAGGACACTACCACGAGACACGAGGACTCACGTGTCATATCCATTTGCTTTCGGCACCTCTGCACGAGACTGTGCTGAACACAGTTTTTGACATGTTGGATTTTGACTTTTGGACACTTCGTGTCCTGATTTTTTGGACACACTTAGACTCCATTAGACACGTGGGGTTTGCTAGATACACTGTACACCTAGTTTTTCCAAATTTATTTCGAAATTGCATTGCTAATTGTGGGTTCCTGTTTATGTTTTGCATATGAACATAGTGTTCCCAGTTTTTAAAGTTTTGATAAGTTTTGGGAATGGTGATTCATAATTTCTAAGATTTCAGTACATGGTTATGTTGTGATCTGATTTAGGTTTTCAAATTGGAAAGAAATTCAAAATTGAATACATTGGATTGGGTTTGATTGATTGGGTTTTCATTAATGATAAACTGATACATTGTCTACCTATGTTCACAGTTTTATTTTTTTGTATAATTAAATTGAGACTTAGGATTGATTGTTTTACAGAGTTTTAAATGAATGTTGATAGACTTCCAGTTCCTGTTATGTTGTGTATTGATTTGGTTTTGAAGAAAGTGATTCAAAATAGATTTGATGGCCCGGATTTGGGTTTTTTTTCAATGGTAACTGATTTTTCCCTGAAATCTGAGATTGAATGTAGTGTTGCACCTGAGAACAAAACCCCTTTTACTGCTGTCCACTTTCACCCTACTCTAAATACATGTACACATGACACCTATGATACCACTGTTGTCCCCTTCACTTGGACACCCTTACCTATATACTTGTATAGCATGCTAGCATACACAGATAGCTGAATCCTCACACACACACCCACTACCTCTTCTTCCCTCTTATATATATATATATAATATATATATATATATATATATAGATATATATATATATATATTATATATATATATATATATATATATATATATATATATATATATATATATATATATATATATATATATAAATGTATGAATTGTATGAATATATATGTAAATATATACATGACATAATATGGTATGTTACTTTAGACTTATAGGTATGTACACTTGTGTAGACAATATGGATATGGGATACTAGATGTGTGTGTGTGTGTGTGTGTGTGTGTGTGTGTGTGTGTGTGTGTGTGTGTGTGTGTGTGTATATAATATATATATATACATAAAAATAAAAATATATATATATATATATATATACATAAAAATATTATATATATATATATATATATATATATAAATATAATATATATTATATATATATATATATATATTATATATATATATACATAAAAAAAATAAAAAATATATGATTTGATGTGTATAAATATGTTACATTGAATGTAGGTATGATATCTAGTTGAACAAAATCTGAGAATAAGGTGAATGAAATGCAGGATTGAAATGTATATATGCATGTATATATATGTGGTATATAGGTTAGCTTGATTTTGTATAATACAATATTATTATATATGGTGAGTTTGTATGTTTAGGCTATAGGCTTGATATATATATATATATATATATATATATATATATATATATATATATATATATATATATGGTATAGGCGATACGGTATCCTAGATATACTAGCCTATGGTTAGTTATGAGATAGCCCTATAGAGATTGACCTAGATGTTGACCCAATAGGCTTAGTTGACCTAGTTTAACTAGTTTAGTTGACTTGAGTTGACCAAGAGTTGACTTTAGTCTAGAATGACCTAGAAATGACTAACCTAGACTAGTTGACCATGGTTGACCAAACCCTAACTAGTTTGACCTAGTTTGACTATAGTTGACCTAGTTTGACTATATGGTTACCAGAGTTGACCGAGAGTTAACTTTAGCCTAGATTGACCTAGAATCATATAGAATGCATTGCAAATTTTATTTTTACCATTGTGGATACATCATGACTTGTGTTGCTCTAAATAGGAGTCGGATACCTCGATTCGGACAGTATTTCTCACAGACATTCAAATTGCAGGCGAGTACATTCTCTGATCGTTTCATATTTGTCAGGATTTATATTCTTGTTCTAGATTACTTTACTTGATGTTGTCACGATATCATCACGGATTGGTACTATATGGATCTTTTCATGGGATGTTATCCCCCTTAGCGGGCGCATTGGATATTTTATGTCATGTGTTTCATGTACATCAGTATTCCTTGCTTTTGTATTATTCATGTATTCTTATGTTCTCTCATGTGCTTTCATGTACGCTCGTGTACTTTCATGTGCTCTCATGTACGTTCATGTTTCCTCATGTGCTTCATGTGTAACCAAAACATCATGTTCATAACGTAACTTGACTGGATCCTTGTGTATTGAATGTGGGAAGGGATGAGCATAAATGGTCATGTGATTTAGCCATCATGTTCACTCTGTTACTTTTTATGTGTTTATCATGTACAATACAGCCTTCTTATCTAGTGTCCCTTAAGTACACCCATGGTATCATGTTCAACCCAAGCCAATTACATGCCATCTCGTACTCTAATCACTAGCCACTTATAGTTCTTACTTAACATGTATATATTTTCAGTTATCAAATATCTCTCCTGTTTTCATGTACATCTTCTTACAGCATTTCACGTATCTTACTCTATTGCTTACTTTATATTTCCTGACATGATATAAACTACGTGAGATGTATTGTACTCGTTCCTGTCCTGACTGGACCTGTTGAAAATATTATAGAGGATGAGGAGGAGTTATACCCTACCTACTACAGAGCAGGCTTAGATGTCACTTGCAACCTGGACCCCCAGGTGGTTCAGACAGCTGTTGAGGATCCTACCATTGCCTAGAGTAGATAGTTAGACTATTATTTCCTTTCTTCATGTTTATTGTTTATGGTTTCAGAGTTGTATTATTTGGGATGTTGAGACTTGTGGTTGTTAACTTGGATTTATTTCTCTTCCGTTTGTACCTCAGTTTTGAGGATTTTATTATCTATCATATCATGCTATTTCCATCTTTAGACTTGTGATTGAGTTGTACCTTCTGTGATTGGCCTTCGTTTGGAGAGTATATCATATTGTGGTTAATTGAGATCATGACCTAGAATAATGTTCTATCGTCGATACTACGGCGTAGGATGGATGTACCCCTTCTCGTGCCCCTACACTGGGTGCGGGTCGTGACACGTTTTTAGTGGTGGCCCATACAGGTCCTGAGAGTCGCAGTTAGTGCAATTTTGTAGTGGTACTCGAACTAGAGTATCACTACAGCCTGTGGTAGGATATAGGATATAAGTTTTGAGGTACTCAATCACATCTAGGAAAAATCTTATCTAAATTCCTGCCTTCTAAAATTCTTGTTGAAAATTGTTTTCCTTTGAAATAAATTGTCCTCCTTTGATTATATCGCTTCCTTCTCAGTATTGATTCCTTTGATTGATTTGTCTTTAGGATGGTTATGGAGACACGACTCATCACCACCCGCGGAGAGTACTGTCGGAGGTCTACCACCTCTCGTCCGGCTCATCAGATTCCTGAGACCGTAGCTCTCATTATTCTTCCACCTGTTCGAGGTCTTCCTCCATCATTCCAAATCCGTTTCAGCAGCAGTTGCCTTCGGGATCGGTTGATACAACGTAGTTGTTCGCCTTCTTTCAGAGGATGGTGGAGGCCCCAGCAGCAGCAGTCTGTTCATTTTCAGCAGGGTATAGAAGCCCATCAGCTTGCCCTGACGACGGTGGAGAGAATCATTGCGCAGCCCCATGCAGGCCAGATACAACAGTATCAGCCGAGGACACCAGGGATCCACGAGTTCCAGAAGATACGCCCGTGGGACTTCCGCAACACAGGGCATCATATGCTGACGATTGGATAGAGCATATCCAGAAGATATTCTGATTGGCGCAGATACCAGCCGGTTACAGATCGAGGCAGCGGGTAGTCAAATGCAGGACTTGGCCCTACTTGGTACCGACAGACCCCCGAGTGTGCACTGAGGGTCAGACTTGGGTAGTCTTCAAGAAACTGTTCAAGGAGAAATTCTTTCCGATACAGCACTCGGTGCCTTGGAGTCGCAGTTCGAGAGTTTGGTTCAGGGGAACCAGACCGTTGAGGAGCACGCCGGAGTTCTACCGTCAGGGCAGATTCGTGGAGATCTTACTGAGGCCGTGAAGGCGAGGAAGTTCTGCAAGGACTTGATCAAGGAGATAAAGTCACTTACCAAGAGCGATTGCGACATCACTTTCGAGCAGATTCTGGTAGAAGCCATGGCAGTGGAGGACGATCTTGGACTGAAGGAAAAAGGACACAAGACTCATAGAGCTAGTGGTAGTGCGGGCCCGGCCAAGTGGCCTCACATACAGATTCAGCATCAGTATCACAGCCGAGGGTCCACTTTCAGCAGTAGCAGTTTCAGGGCCGTACACCTTTTCAGTAGGTGTAGCAGCAGTAGAGCAGCAGGCCCCTAGACAGTAGCATGTTATCCTTTGTCCTTTCTGTAGGAAACCAGGACATGATTGGAGCGAATGCCGGATGAGGCTAGGCAAGTGCCTGCTCTGTGGAGCATCAGATCATCAGTTGAGATAGTGTCCCAAGTCTTCGGGACGGACAGCTTATGGAGCATGAGCTAAGGCTCCGGTGCGCCAACAGCAGGCCAGAGGAGGCCAGTAAGGGCGAACTTATGCCATGATAGTTGAGGATGCTGGCAGTAGGAGAGCTTATTGCAAGTTTCGTTCTTCTCGATTCTATTTCCGCATTTGCCCCCTTAAAACTGTCTTGAAATTCGATTCCATTTGTTCTTTGCTTGATAAGTTTTGATCTGGTGTTTCATTGTGATTTAATTTTCTTCTGAGATAAGTCTTATGGGATAGGTCGCCTCAGTTATGGGATCTAGAGTCTTATATAGTCATGTTAGCTAGCATAGTGAGGACATATAGTCTGGTTTTGGACATATTTCTCGGGTGTGGAAATTTAAGGTTTTCGCAGCCAAGCATGCGACAATGCAAAAATTTTAAATACCATGATTCTAGGGGTACGTACCTTAGTCGAAGACTCTGTGATTATCGTAGCCTTGCTCACTAGCATGACAAAAATTCTGAATATCATGATTTTGGACAGACGCATATGATTATCGAACTCTGATTTGAGACTGATTGTTGGGGCTTGACCTAGAAGGAGTACGACCATCTTAATTTCGAGGACAAAATTCTTCTAAGGAGGGTAGACTTGTAAAACCCACTTTTCTAAAATAAGGGTAATTTTGAAATTTTATAATTATAATCATTTAATAATGATATTTAAACCATGTTATGATTTTTAGTAATTTTTAATTTAAAACTGTTTAAAATATTGAAATGTGATTTTGATGGTTAACTAGTGTAACCCTAGAATTGCTAAGCCTAGAGACTAACCATGACCATGGGAGCCTAGTCATGTGATTAGAACTTCAAATTTCCACTTTTTAGCCTAAGGGTATTTTCGTCATTTTAACAATTTTGTGAAATTGTAAATTATATTAATTAAATATGTGCTAGTTAATTATTTGAGACTTGACCTAGAAGTTTAGCCTAATCTAGATTAGTCATGAGGATTAGATGATTATTAGAACTTTCCTACTAAGTGCCAAGATTAGAAATATCTAGATATTATGTTAGTAGGATTTTTTCTTTAGATATTAATAAAGGTAAACCCTAGTTTTGTTTCTAGCCTTTGATTGAGCTTGATTTGCATGGAAAGAACCTTAGCCACACATCTAGATATTGCCAAACCCTAATTCCTACTTAGATGGCCAGCCACAACCTAGAAATCCCCCTATAAGTATCAAAATATATTCTTATTCCCTTTTTAAATACCTACAAGAAACCCTAATTAGTTCTTCCCAAACCTTCACCAATTCTTCATTTCTCCTCCAAATTTGACCAAATCAATGGCATTGGACTCTCCTACGATAGAGGATACCAATAGTGGGCAGCTAACAAGGATTTGGAGGCTTGGGATCATCGCAAGTTGGAGAGGGACTCTTATTCAAAAGGCTATTTCGTGAGGGTTCACCCTCAATAGGTAAAACCTATCAAACACATTCAAATTCTAGATTTCTTTCCATAGGTGCACTCATTTAGGTGTCCCCTAGATGTAGTCCAAGTTTGGTAGAAATTTATGTCCATTAGGTATGCGTATCGGACACGTATCAGTATGTGTATCAATGTGTTTGATGAAATGCCTAAGTGAAGTGTTTGTGCACCATTTTCAAAACTAATTACACATTTTTGTAGCCCTACATATGGGGATTCTAGAACCCTAAGATTGAGCACGATTTGAGTTGGTTTTTGTGTCCAGATTGGACACGCACCTCATCCATGAGACACTGCACGAAGCTCGTATTGTCCCCTGCTGCGCGGGGCTCACGTAGGACACGACACGCCACGTGGACACGTGCCACTTGACACAGAGGTGGGGGGGCCACTTACAAGCCCCCCTCGAGTTTTATGGCATCTTGTGTCGTGTCGGACACGAATCGAGGTTGCACGGGTTCGCACAGAAACTGTGCGTACGGTTCAGTCGCATCTGATACGCGTCTCGTACGACACATGGACACATCGTGGTCATATTTCAGGGTTTCGACCCTCTAACCCTAGACCTAGTCTACCCTAGGACATGACCACGAGACACGAGGACTCACGTGTCGTGTCCATTTGCTTTCGGTACCTCAGCACGAGACTGTGCTGAACACAGTTTATGACACTGTTGGATTTCGACTTTTGGATACTTCGTGTCCTAATTTTTGGACACACTTAAACCATTGGATACGTGGGGTTTGCTAGATACACTGTACACTTTGTTTTTCCAAATTTATTTCGAAATTGCATTGCTAATTGTGGGTTTCTGTTGATGTTTTACATATGAACATAGTGTTCCCAGTTTTTGAAGTTTTGATGAGTTTGGGAATGGTGATTCATAATTTCTGAGATTTCAGTACATGGTTATGTTGTGATCTGATTTAGGTTTTCAAATTGGAAAGAAATTCGAAATTGAATACATTGGATTGGGTTTGATTAATTGGGTTTCATTAATGATAAACTGATACATTGCCTACCTATGTTCACAGTTTTTTTTTTTGTATAATTAAATTGAGACTTAGGATTGATTATTTTACTGAGTTTTAAATGAATGTTGATAGACTTCCAGTTCCTGTTGTCACTAACACATTTTAGTCTTGAAGGTAATTTGGTCATTTTGATTTTTGTGAATTATTTTATTAATTATTGTATTGGTGTTGTGATTTTTGACTTTTGCTAGTTGTGACTTTAGAGACTAGCCTAGAGTTTGACTTTGACTTTAGTGACTTAGTTAGCATGGTGTGGGACCCTAATGTGACTTAAGTTAGTCTTTGACTTGAGTGTGGCTAGGGTTCATGAGAGGATTGGGAGAGTTATGTATTTTGGACTTATAGCTTAGGGGTTGTTCTAGCTAGCTTATGAACTTAGGCTCAAGCCCATTTATATGAAACCCTAACCCTAGTCCCCTATATGGCCGGCCACCACAGCCCATTCCTAACCTAATTTCAGCCTATTTAATGTCTCCTCACAACCACTTGCCTCTTTTAGAAACTTCCCTTTAGGAAACCTAATTTCTTTCTCTTTCATCATTTCTCCACCAAATTGATCCCAACCTTTTGCATTGGAATCCAAATCTAGAGTTGAAGGAGAAGGAGGCTAGCTTACAAGGAGGAGAGCTCATTGGGACATAGCTTGAGGAAGGAGACTTCACTATTTGGGGCTTTTTCTTAGAGATTGGATCCCTATAGGTAATTTCTACAAATCACCCTAAATTCCTGATTTTATTCCATAGATGCATCCATCTAGGTGTCCCCTAGATGTAGGAAAAGTTGGTGAAAATTCGTGTTGATTTGGTGTCCGTATCGGACACGTATCTATGTGTATGTGTAGGTGTTTGATGAAATGCCCAAGAGAGGTTTTATTTCTGTTTTTCCAAAACAATTTAAACAAATTTGTAGATCTATATGTATACTTAGATTTTCATGAAAGATTATATGTGTTTTCGTGTCTGTGTCGTGTCCACGAGCAACAGGATACGCTCGCACGCGAGCCCTGCCCATGCCCTGCTACTCGGGCCCTCTGAACACGACACAGCACTTGGGGACATGACACTTGATGTGCTGCTAGGGCTAGTAACTGACATGATACCCCTAAAGTGTCAGGTCGTATCGTATCGAGTCGGACACGTACTAGCCACTACATTGAACCACACACGCACACACACGCGGAAACCCCCAACTGATACGTGCACTGTGTCATGCCTACACATGTCGTGGCGTTGTGTCAAGGTACTGGATACGTAGCACTACACCCCCTTTACCCTCTGACACGAGCACGAGGGATGAGGTATCATGTGTCGTGTCCACGATGACACAAACCCACCGTATGATGATTCTGATACACAGTGTGCACTCTGTGTGTTTGTAATTGATTGGACACATTCGTGTCCACTTGGTAGGATACGAACACCCCCTTGACACGTATGCACATGTATGACACCTGTGCACACACTAATTTAATGTTTAATTGAATTTATTCGAATTTGGGTTTTCCCTATTGGGCTGAACTGAAAATCGGGTGTGTAGCTGTTAAAATGAGTTTTGAGACTCGAATTTGAGATGCAATGTTATTTCAGATATGGTATCATGACTGATATATGATGATTCATGTTTAGGTTGTATGTTTAGTTTTCATTTGGCAATTGGGTTGATTTTCGAAGGACTGATACTCACTGATAACTGATAACTGAATAGGGATAATGCATGAGGTTATGTAGATAAATATGTGTTGTTGAATGAGAGGTAACATGATGCCATTTTCTGAGACACACATATATCACTGCTACACACGAAATCTGAGAACACACCCTAAAACCTGAGAATACACACACACACATATTACACTGTTGACTAAAACCTGAGAATACACACACGTATTATACTATTTGACTAAATCTGAGAATACACACACACAATGTAACTGACACACACACATACACACATCCTGCCACACTCCATGTCACTCCTATCTATCTATACACACACACACAAATATTACTGCTGAAACTGAACCTTATGAACACACACACACACACAGAGTTGACACTATGCACCATCTCACCTCTTTATCTCTCTAATATATACATGTAAATATATGTTGATATAATGTACGTATGCAGGTAAGTTGGTATGTATATATATATATTTAATATATATATATTAATATATATATATATATATATATAAATATAATATAATATATATATATATATATATATAATTATATATATATATATAGTATGAATATATGCTAAATGATTATAGGCATATAGCCTATACTTGATAGCCTATATATGAACGATTGACCTAGTTTGACTAGTGAAGTTGGCTAAGTTGACCAATTTAGTCTAGAATGACCTAGAATTCATATAGAATGCATTATAAAGTTTAATATTACCATTCTGGACATGTTGTGACATGTGTTGCTCTAAATAGAACTCATCTACTATGTTTGGACATATATACTCATCGGATACTCAGGATACCAGACGAGTATTCTCTGACCGTTTCATACTTGATAGGATTTACATTTATGCTCTAGATACTTTACTTGATGCTGTCACGTTGTTAACACGAATTGGTACTATATGGATCCCTTCATGAGATGTTATCCCCCTGGAGCATCGGGGTACGTCATGTCATGTGCGTTTTACTTTCATCATGTACTCCGGTGCTTTCACCATTCATGTGCACTCTTGTGATTCATGTACTCTCATGTTCACATATTCCCTCATGTATACATTCATGTGCACCCATTTAAGGGCCTTCATGTGATATCATATAATAACATAACTTGTCTGGATCCTTGGTTATTGATTGGGGTACGGAGAGTATAATTGGTCATGTGAACAATTCCAAAGTAGTGTAATCATGTGCAAACTCTTAGAATAATCATGTGCAAATTCAAGCCGTTTACATGTCTATCTTGTACTCTACATCACTAGCCAATGTTATCTCTTTACTTATAGTAGATATTTCTTTACAGTCATCTTTTACTCATATATTCTCCAACGTTTCATATATCTACTCTATAGCATTTACATATTATGTCATATTATGAACTGCGTGAGATGTATTGTGCTCATTCCTGTCCTGACTGGACCTGTTGAAATTACAGATGATTAAGGAGTTTGTCCTACATACTATGGAGCAGGCCTAGATGACACCTGTGAGCTGGACCCAGGAGGACCCAGCCCTTATAGAGGACATTACCCAATAGTCTAGGCTAGTTAGCTAGACTAGTTATCTTACTTATTGTCTTGTCTTATTTGGATACATTATGTACTTATTTGGGGATTTTTTATTGGATGTTGTGGAGATGCTATCTTAGACTCTTAGACTTTTCTTATTGTATTCATTCGGCGACTTTCATATCTATCTATATCGTACTTTCTACCTTAGCTGTAATGAGTTGTACATTTCTATATTGTCCTCTATTCGGAGCATATATATTGTACAGGTACCTTATAATTGTTAGATATACGTGACCTAGGACAGCGTTCTATCATCGACACTATGGTGTAGGTTGGACGTACCCACTTTCGTGTCCCTACACTAGGTGCGGGTCGTGACACATTTTTAGTGGAGTCCCATGCAGGTCTAGATTTGTCGTGGTATTCGAACTAAAGTATTACTACAGCCTATAGTAGGATATAGGATATAGTTTTGAGGTACTCAATCACATTAGGAAAACTCCGATCCAATACCTGCCATCTAAATTTTTGTTGATTTAATGTTTTCCTTGAAAATAAACTATCCTCCTTCGATTTTTGCTTCATTCTCAGTAATTGCTTCTTATTTTGATCTGTTTAGGATGGTTATGGAGACACGATTCATCGCTCCGGTCCGGGGGATACTATCGAGAGGTCGGCCACTCTCGTCCTGTTCAGCAGGGCCTCGAGACCGTAGCTCCTATTGTGCCAACTCAGGTTGGCATTTCTGCTACATTTGGAGGTGCACCTCCGCCTGTACAGAGTCCTTTCCCGTTATTCCTGATTTCGCTCGGCAACAGCCACCTTCCGGATTAGTTGACGCAGGGAAGTTGTTCGACTTCTTTCAGAGGATGGTGGAGGCCCAGCGACAGCAGTCCACTCATTTCCAGCAGGGTATCGAGAATGCCATCAGCTTGCCTTGACGATTGTGGAGAGAGTTATTGTGCAGCCGCAGGCAGCCCAGATGTAGCCATATCAGCGAAGACACAGGGATCCAGGACTTCCAAAAAATGCGTCGCGGGACTTCCACGACATGAAGGAATTCTGTATGCGGATGACTGGATAGAGCACATCGAGGAGATCTTTCGGCTGGCAGAGATTCAGCACAACTGCAGATCGAGGCGGCAGGTAGCCAGATGCAGGACCTGGCCCGCACATGGTACCAGACGAACCCGAGGGTCGGTACAGAGGGATAGAATTGGGCAGCCTTCAAGAAGCTGTTCAAGGAGAGGTTTTTCCTGACACAGCTCTTAGCGCCTGGAGACGCAGTTTGAGAGCTTAGTTCAGGGCAGTCAGACTGTCAAGGAGTACGCTGGAGAATTCTGTCGTCTGGCAGATTGTTGAGGGGCTCAGTGAGACAGCAAAGGCCGGAGGTTCCGGAAAGGGTTAGTCAAAAAGGTTAAGTCCTTGACTAAGAGTGATCGGAGTGCCCTTTTGAGAAGATTCTAGTGAGTGCCCTAGCAGCAGAGGATGATCTGAGCTGAGGCTCAAGGGGACGAGACGCTCAGGGAGCCAGTGGCAGCGGAGGACGGCCAAGAGGCCGTACTTTCAACAATAGCATCAGCAAGCAGAGGCAGTTCCAGCTGCAGCAGTTCCAGGGTCAGGGCCGTGCACCTTCCAGCAGGTGCAGCAGCAGCCGAGGGTTCAGCCACAGGCACTCAGGCAGCAGCCCGTTAGTTGTGATTTCTGTAAGAAGCCAGGGCATATGTGGAATGACTGCAGGAAGAGGCTCGGGAGGTGCCTACTATGTGGTTCAGCGGAGCACCAACTGAGAGAGTGTTCCATGTCTTCAGGACGAGCAGCTCAGGGAGCGGGGGCCAGAGCTCCAACAGTACAGCAGAAGGGACCTTTGCAGACTCAGCAGCAGAGGTTCGCTCATCATCAGCAGTAGGCCAGGGGAGGTCAGCAGGGGTAAACTTTCGCCATGGCAGCTGAGGACGCAGAGGTTATCGGGAGCTGATCGTAGGTTCTATTCTTATCGACTCTATTCTAGCTTTTGCATTGTTCGATTCGGGGGCTTCCACAGCTTCATGTCTGTATGTTTTACTATTAGACACCACCTTGTATACGAATCATTGCCTAGGACTTGCAAGATCATGACCGAGGGTGGTATTATCCTCGTTAGTGATATTTGTAAGGATCGAAGAGTTGATTTAGGAGGTTGAGAGTTGGATGTGAGTTGTCGTGATGCCATTACTGAACTATGATATCGTACTCGGTATGGATTAGTTGAGCAGGCACCACACCAACATAGATTGCGGGGTAGAGTTCATTTCAGAGCACCCAGAGAGCCAGAGTTCGAGTTCACCCGACGGCAGGTAGAGCAGAGGAGCGGAGTTTTCTGTGGAGTATCAGTTGAGGAGCAGGCTGAAACACAGGTGTAGGCAACTCTAGAGGGGGGTGAATAGAGTTTGTGTCGATAATCACCAAATAAAATTTAACTCTATATCACCTCCACAAAATAACTATCAAGATAGTAAATAAATCAGAAGGAAATACGAAAGTAAATAAAGATCAGAAGAGCATACGCAAACACAGAAGTTTTAACCTGGTTTCCCTCGTGGAGGACTAGTCCATGCCTGAGAACTCTAGCTCAGGATTCAATCCACTATTTGTGAAATAGTAGTTTACAACCCGTGCCTTTTCTTCAGAAGAGCACGTCAACTTCTTACAGAGGATCGCAGTGGCGATTTGCTTGGATTTTTTCAAACGACTTGGAATTGTCCAAGTGACTTTCTTTTCAACTCTTGCACAAAAACTTCTAGCTGAATCACTTGAGCACCTTGGGGCTTAGGAAGTTTTGTGGCTAGTAGATTGGAAGAGTAAGGCTCTTGACTATATAGGCTATGTAAGAGAAGAAGAATAGAAGAGTGGATTATTCAAATGAGAAACCAAGGCCTATTTATAGGGTTCGGGACAAGCAGAATTCGGCCAGAATTCGGTATGGATAATTCAAATTTTTGGCCGTTGGACAGCTTGTAGCAAGCAGGCCCTAAAAATTAGGGTGCTGGAAATCAGGGGACAGAGTTCGGCCCGAACTCTGTGTGAGGCAGAGTTCGGCCCGAACTCTGTCTCCAGCAGACAGAATTGGCCATTGGGCTTTTGGACTTTGTGGAGCTTGGGCTTGGTTCAGGAATTGGTCTGTTTGAATGGTAGAGCTTGGAGAGATATGTCTAGGGGTTGAGATGACTCAGTGCGACTCAATGTACACATTCTCCTAGACTCAATAAATTGAAGATTACAGACTTAAAACAATTAGGAAAACCAAGAGCCTCTGATGACACCTTTCTTCTGATATCTGAGCAGAACTGAAGACGTCTTTTTCTTTGACAGCAGTCGTCGAAGATAAACAGATCTGAAAATCTGAATACCTTTCGGGGGCTTCGCCCCGAAACCCCGACGGGGGGCGCTGCCCCTCGACCCTGTCCGTTGACCGGGCAGCGGAACACCCGATGCGAGGCCCCGGATAGGTCGCTAGGCGGTTCGGAGAAATCTCTTTGTATGACGTCGTTTTATTCCTCATAATTCTTTATTGCCTATGTCTGGTTTGATCATGTTAGATCATGCTTATTGCATATCTACGAATACATGTTAGGCCAGCAAAATATGTTGCAGTATGAAACAAGCATAGCAATATGATATAGGACAATGCTTACTGCATGTCTACAAATACATGTTAGGCCAGCAAAATATGTTGCAGTACGAAACAAGCATAGCAATATGATATAGGACAATTAGGACAATGCTAAGCAAAATATGTTGCAGTACGATACAAGCATAGCAATATAATATAGGACAAGTAGGACAATGCTAAGTTTAAGTAGCAACATGATAGTGAGTATATGAGTATTAGTGACATTATTTTGCTAAACTAACTGATTAGCATATTCAAAAACGATGTAATATTGGGCAACACAGGCAGTGCCACACCCTTTGATAGCGGAGTTCATGGAGTCTTTCGGAGGATTTGCCATGGTACCACCGGATAGAGGTATGAGTCTATAGACTTAGTGCCCGGCATAGAGCCGATATCTCAACACGTCTATAGGGTGAACAACAGCGAGCTGGTATAGTGAAGAAGCAGGTGGATGAGCTGCAGGACAAGGGCTTCATCCGATCGAGTTCTTCATCATGGGTTGCACAGTCTCTTTGTACCAAAGAAGGATGGGTCGGTCAGGATGTGTATAACTACAGGTCACTCAACAACCTCACGATCAAGAACAGTACCCGTTGTCGAGGATCGACGATCTCTTCGATTAGCTAAGTGGGGCAAGGGTATTTCTAAGATTGATCTGAGGTCAGGTACCATCAGGTGAAGGTGAAGAAGGAGGATATCCCAAAGATCGTATTCAGGATGCGGTATGGCTAGTTTGAGTTCATGGTGATGCCGTTTGGGTTGATTAATGTTCCGGCGGTATTCATGAACCTGATGAACAAGGTGTTCCACCAGTACTTGGACAAGTTCATGGTGGTGTTCATCGATGATATCCTAGTATACTCGAAGACTAAGGAGGAGCATGAGGAGCACTTGAGAGTGGTTCTGGAGACTCTCAGGAGGGAGGAGCTTTATGGCAAGCTCTCAAAGTGTGAGTTTTTTCTGGACAGAGTTGACTTCTTGGGTCATGTGGTGATTGGAGATGGGATCTCAGTTGTGTAACACCCAGTTTTCTAAATGAGGTAATTTTGAAATTTTGTGATTTTAATTATTTATTATAATTTAAATTGTAATATGATTTTTGGTGATTTTTAATCATTTAAAACTATTTTTAAAAAAACCATGACTTGTGATTTTGATATGCTGCTAGTGAAATCCTAGAGATTGTCTGACCTAGAGCCTAACCATGTGATTTGGATATTTATTTATCATTTTTAGCCTAGGGGTAATTTGGTCATTTTGACTTATTGGAATTATTGATTAATTATTGGATTGATGGTTGTTAATTTTGACTTTTACTAGTTGCGACTTAAGAGACTAACCTAGATGTTGACTCTAGCTATAGTGACTTAGATAGCATGGTGGGACTCTAGTCTAACTTACGTCAACCCAAGTTAAGTCATTTAGAATCAAGTTTTATATAGGAGAGTAAATAATTAGGTTCATGGATTTTGACTTAAGGAGTGATTTCCTTTATCCTTGAAACTTGGCCCAAGCCCATTAGTTATAACCCTAACCCTAATTTCTCCTTTTATGCCCAGCCACATAGGGATCCCCACCCTATATAATCTTTCTTCCTATTGTTCTTGCCTTTTTGTATCAAATCAACTTTTGGAAAAGGAAAGGTATTATCATTCTTCCCCAATCCATAACTATTCATTTTAATTTCTTTTTGAATCTAGTCTATTGCATTAGAGTCTAATCCTACTCTATTTTCTGTTTATGGAGAGAAATCTCAGTTTTGGGACAATTTGGAGATTTGGGCTAGCAAGGAGAATCATTCTATTTGGGGCTTTTCCTTGCCATCGACACACTATAGGTAAACCCTTCAAATTATGATTTAATTCTGATTTCTTTGCATGGGTGTGTAGATCTAGGCATCCCCTAGTTGTCCCTCAAGTTTGGTAGAAAACTGTGTCCATTTTGTGTCCGTATCGGACACATATCAATGCCATTACTTAGGTTTGAGAAATGTCCCAATAAAGTTTTTATTACTGTTTTTAAAAACTAATTTTACACAAATGTATATCTATATATGTGTTCTCATTTCCCCTAGGACTGAACACGAATTTGTATCATTTCGTGTCAAAAACAGGTGCGGACACGCTGCACGACACGCGTGCGCTGTCCTGCTACCCAACGTTTATTGCGGACACAACACAGCTCGAGACACCACAAAACTTGGTGGCAACATGGGGCAGTGTCTGCAAACGTGCCCCCAAGTTTCATAGACTCACGTGTCCTGTCGGATACGAAAACCCGCATGCACTAAATTATACTGTCACGCACACGCATGAACAGTGGCTTCTGACACGGCCTTCGTGTCGCGTGTAGACAACGAGGACACGTCGTATTGTGTCGACCTGGTTGCCCTAATTGGCTACCCGTGTCCAAGTGCACGAGGTGTCAGATGCTTCGTGTCGTGTCCAATCTTTTGGGGACTAGCCGCACGAGGCTGTGCCTTGCACAGTTCTGTCACACATTGACACTCATGTTTGACACGACTTGGACACCTTGTGTCCTATTTTTGGACACGACACAATCTGTATGATACCATGTTATGTGCACGACACACTATAAACCATCAATTTCATGTTTTAATTGAATTTCGAAATAGAATTGGATTTTCTCTTCGTTTTACTGATACCTTAAGTTTTGAGTTTTGACACAGTTTTAATTGAGTTATTGGACACGTGGACACGTTCCTAACTAGGACACATGCATGCTAGACCCTCTACATAAAGGAATTTGGTTTTCATTGATTTTGTGTTACGAATTTGGAGTTTTTCCCATGTTCTGATACCATGCTTGTGTATTAATTATTCTGAGATTTAAACTTGTGTTAACTGATTTTTTATGATTAGATTATCCTAATAGATCACATTTACCTCTAAGAGTTTAATCTACATGTTAGGTTTTATGTTAGCTAGGTGTTGGGCTTTCGAAATTGTATTGGACTGTTGTAACATGAAACTGTATGTGTGTGCACTGATTTCCTAATTCTCTATTACACATACACACACATGTGTACACTGACCTAAGAACACCTACAATGTCCAGCTAGCCACTCACACACCCTGTCCACTGCATACACACACACATGTTCACAAGACTCTAAAAGCTAAAAACTGGAATCTGAAATCAGTATTTACACTGATTCTAATATCACATATACACACCCACATGTGTACAGTGAACTGAAATCTAAGAATGGTTTTGTATTAGTAAAATCTGAGATTACACCTTGCTGTCACACACACACATTCACACTTGCATCACTTGTTGACACCTTCACATTCACATGACACTTGACACCATCACTACTCTGGACATTTGACACTCACACTTGCTATGGCACACACACACATTTCATTATATTCACATTCTTGTTGACTGCATACTAACACTCATCCACTCATCTACTCACTTGTATGTGACACAAACCCATTTTGAATAATGCTCAGTCTCCATTTGATTTTAGTCCAGTTTTGATGCTTGAGTGTCATGTCCTTAACTTGGATTACCTGCCTACACACACACCCATATTCTATTGGAAACTGGAACTGGAATCAATGATTACATTGTTTTCCTGAAGTCTATACACACTCACACCCTTACACAAAACTGATTTTCTCTATACACACACACACACAGAAAACAGAAACACCCATAGCACTGTTACCCCACACATTCACAAGCCTGAGAACATCCTATCTCTATGATACACACACACCCTATCTACAGTATACACACACACACATCATTACACACACTCCCCTTCCTCCCTTATAGGAGAATGCATGATATGTATACAAATGTAATGTATGATGCATATAGTAGTGCAAGATAATGAATGAATGTGTGAATGGATGATGAGTGAATGCATAAATAAATATTATATATATATATATATATATATATATATATATATATATATATATATATATATATATATATGTAATGAATGATTGAAAACATGCAAGTTTGTGTGCAAGACTAATGAATGCAAGCATGAATGTAATGTAATAATGGATGGAATGTATGCAATATACAAGTTAATGAGATAATATTTTATGTTAACACAAATCCTATATTACTTTATGTACCCCCTTACACTATGTTGACACTATCACTATGACATAAGTTCACATTGATGCGTTGCACTTGGCACTTACCTACATGTTCACTCACCCCTTATCCCTATATATATATATATATATATTATATATATATATAATATATATATATAATTATATTATATATATATAATAAATAAAAATATATATATATTGTGTATGATTAGCATAGCTTGGTTTGGCTTGTGCTTGTATTCGATTGCTAGTCTAGGCTTGGTTAGGCTTAGTGAGACTTGCTGGGTTAGGACTTGACCTAGTTGACCTAGTTTGACTAGTGTGGTTGACTAGAGTTGACCAAGTGTTGACTATAGTCTAGTTTGACCTAGGCAGCATGCAGATGCATTGTACATTTTATTTATCATCCCCTGTATACATCTTGACTTGTGTTGCTCTAAATAGGAGTCAGATACCTCATCTCGGACAGTATATTCTCACAGAGTACATTTCTGATCATTTATAACTTTTTAGGATTATATTCGCTCTAGATTACCTTATTTGATGTTGTCACGATATTATCACGAATTGGTACTATATGGATCCCTACATTGAGATGTTATCCCCCTCGGGGGCATCGGATACTTCATGTCATGTGTTTCATGTACATCATGTATTTCTCGCTCTCATGTTATTCATGTATACTCATGTGCTTTATGTACATTCATGTACGCTCGTGTACTCTCATGTGCTCTTATGTATGGCCATGTTTCTTATGTGCTTCATGTGTAACCTATACTTCATGTGTACCCTTTCATGGGCCTTCATGTGGAATTCATGTGCACTCAGTTCTGAGCCCTCATATACTTCATGTACACCCATCTATGGGCTTTCATGTGAAAATCATGTGCGTAACATAACTTATCTAGATCCTTGTGTATTGATTGGGGTATGGAGAGTATAAATAGTCATGTGAACAATTCAAAGTAGTATAACCATGTGAGCCTCTTTAGTATATTCATGTGCAATTCCAGCCATTCACATGTCGACTTTGTACTCTACATCACTAGTAACTGATAGTTCTCTACTTATAGTAGATATTTTTACTTTCTTTCTTTTACATCATGTACATTCTTTCAGTTTTTATGTATCGTACTCTCTTGCATGTTTATATTTTCTAACCTGTTATGATCTGCGTGAGATGTATTGCTGCTCCCGTCATGACTGGACCTGTTAAAAAATTTACAGAGGATGATGAGGAACCCTGTATCCCTTACTATGGAGCTTGCCTAGATGACACTCGCGACCTGGACCCTTGGGAGGTTCAGGCAGCTACTGAGGATGATACCCACATAGTATAGATAGTCTAGACTGTTCTTTCTTTTCATGTTAGTTGTTGTCTTGATTTCAGAGTTGTATTATTATGGAGATGTTGAGACTCGTGCTTGTTAACTTTGATTTATTTTACTTCTGTTGTACCTCAATTTTGAGGATTTCCTTATCTACTCCATCGTGTTATATTCTACCTCTAGATTGTGATTGAGTTGTACCTTCTGTGACTTAGCCTCTAGTTTGAGAGTATTCATATTGTGTAAGTTATGTTCAACCTAGAACAGCGTTCTACTGCCGACACTGCGGTGCAGGCTGGACGTACCCACTTTTCGTGCCCCTACACTAGGTGCGGGTCGTGACAAGTTGACCCGAAGAAGATCACGGCAGTTAAGGCTTGGACAGCACCGAGTTCAATAGCAGAGATCAGGAGCTTTTGGGATTGGCAGGCTATTATCGGAGGTTCGTACAGGATTTCTTCCAGGTTGTAGAGCCATTGACTAGGCTGACCCGGAAGGACGCAGAGTTTGTCTGGTCAGAGGAGTGTCAGGTCGTTTTTGATGAGTTGAAGAAGCGGCTAACGACAGCTCCAATTCTGACATTGCCATCAAGATCATGAGGGTTCACTATCTACAGTGACGCCTCAGGAAGGGTTTGGGATTGTGTCTTGTAGCAGTATGAAAGGTGATTGCCTATGCTTCCAGGCAGTTACGTCCCCATGAGAAGAACTACCCTACCCATGACTTGGAGTTGGCAGCAGTTATATGTGATTTGAAGTTGTAGAAACACTACTTATACGGAGAGGGTGGAGATCTTTACAAATCATAAGATCTTGAAGTGTGTGTTTACACAGAAGGAGCTCAATATGAGGCAGCACAGGTGGTTGTAGTTGATGAAGGACTTCGATATTTCACTGCAGTATCACCCAGGGAAGGCCAACGTGGTTGCCGATGCCTTGAGTAGGTATCCAACAGCCATGTGTCTGACTATGGATCGTCACTTGCTAGATTTGGAGAGCCTGGGGATTGAGGTGGTTGTGTCAGGAGTTCAGATGCAGATGTGGGGCCTTCAGATTCAGTCGAACTTGATGGAGAGGATCAAGTCGACACAGTTCGAGGATGTTGCTCTGCGGTGTATCCGAGAGCAAGTTCGAGCAGGGTTGGTGGATGATGAGTTTACTCTTATAGAGGATGGCGCATTGAGGCATGGTTCTAGGATGTGTGTGCCCAGTAGAGAGCTCAGGGAGCAGGTCATGCAGGAGGCCGACCGATCTCAGTACTCTATACATCCAGGTGCCAACAAGATGTATAGGGATCTGAAGAAGCACATCTGGTGGTATGGGATGAAGCGGGAGGTAGCTCGCTTCGTAGCCAGATGTTTGGTCTGTCAGCAGGTCAAGGCAGAGAGGCAGAGGCCAGGAGGTTTGTTGCAGCTATTGCCCATTCCAGAGTGGAAGTGGGAGCACATCACGATGGATTTTGTTTCTGGATTGTCGCGTATACCAGGAGAAAAAGACGCGATTTGGGTCATCGTAGACAGGTTGACCAAACTAGCCCACTTTTTGCCATTTAAAGTTGGTGCGTCTACTGAGAGGCTAGCAGAGATGTATATGCGACAGATTGTCAGGATTCATGGAGTTTCGATGAGCATTGTCTCGGATCGGGATAGTCGCTTTACTTCCTATTTATGGCAGAGCCTGCAAACTAGTTCGGGCACTCAACTCAAGTTTAGTACTGCATACCACCCTCAGACGGACGGACAGTCAGAGAGGACTATTCAGACACTCGAAGACATGCTGCGGACTTGTGTTTTAGATTTTGGAGGATCCTGGGAGGATCATCTGCACTTAGTGGAGTTTGTATATAATAACAATTTTCAGGCCAGCATTGAGATGTTACCATTCGAGGTACTGTACGGGCACAGATATCGTACACCCTTGTCTTGGGATGATGTTGGAGAGCGAGCTTTATTGGGACCTGAGATGGTTGTAGATGCAGCCGAGAAGGTGAAGCTCATCAGAGACCGGATTCGCATGGTGCAGGACAGACATCGGCACTGGACCGATAGCCACCGCAGACCTTTGGAGTTTGAGGTACAGATTAGGAATAGGATTAGAATTAGGAGTTGTTTTGTTTGTGATTTTGTTTGATCATGTTTGAATATATTAGTAATTGAGACCTTGTTTGTGATTAGGTTAGAGATCTGGTTTTCTTGAGGATATCTCCAACACGTGGTACGATACGTTTTGGTGGAGGTGGAAAGCTTAGCCCGTGCTTCATCGGACCTTTCGTGATCAGGGAGAGAGTCGGTGACATGGCTTATAGGCTAGACTTGCCACCTGCACTAGTGGGAGTCCATAACGTATTCCACGTGTCGTAGCTGAGACGGTATGTGGTAGATCCTAGCCATGTACTCGATCACTCAGAGATTGAGGTGGGACCTACTCTTAGCTATCCAGAGCAGCCTGTGGAGATTCTGGATCGACGAGAAAAGGTTCGGAGAAACCAGGTGATACCCTTGGTTCGCGTTGCATGGAGGCATCATTCTCCAGGAGAGTCTACCTGGGAGTGGGAGGATGAGATGCGCGAGCGATACCCATATCTTTTTGGACCTTGAGGTATGATTGTCTATCCTTCTCATCAGTTCAGTTTCGCCTTTCAATTTCGAGGACGAAATTCTTTTAAGAAGGATAGATTTGTCACTACCACTTGAAGGTAATTTGGTCATTTTAATTTTTGTGAATTATTTTATTAATTATTGCATTGGTGTTTGTGATTTTTGACTTTTGCTAGTTGTAACTTTAGAAACTAGCCTAGAGTTTGAATTTGACTTTAGTGACTTAGTTAGCATGGTGTGGACCCTAATGTGACTTAAGTTAGTCATAATTAACTTGAGTGTGGCTAGGGTTCATGAGAGGATTGGGTGAGTTATGTATTTTGGACTTATAGCTAAGGGGTTGTTCTAGCTAGCTTATGAACTTAGGCTCAAGCCCATTTACATGAAACCCTAATCTTAGTCCCCTACATGGTCGGCCACCATAGCCCATTCCTAACCTAATTTCAGCCCATTAAATGTCTCCTCACAACCACTTGCCTCTTTAGAAACTTTCCTTT